>OY982565.1:20514633-21114633 GCA_963859945.1 Euplagia quadripunctaria
ACCTTCAGGCGGGTGGGGTCTAGACGTCTGGGTTTGCATGCTACGGGTGGCCCTGGTGTCGTCCTAATGTGGTGCAACGTGTTATGTTTGCCTAGCAGCTGTTTCCCTGGAGGTCGAGTTATGTCTGGGTACTCACGTAAAATCTGATAGTAATCAGAGTCACCTACTACTGCCTTTACAGACGCCACGTCCAGTGAGTTGCAGTGTGCGGCAGGAACCGATAGTGTCGTCACGTTGTCAATCAGGCGTTGGTTTCTACAATCTACCAGCAGGTTATAAAAGCTGAGAAAATCTACACCAATGATGGGCTTAGTGACATCTGCAATGGTGAAGTTCCAGCTGTAGTTCCTCCTGAGTCCTAAATTTAACTGTAGTTGTAGCGGTCCATAAGTGTGGATTACAGTATTGTTAGCAGCTACCAAATCATACCTTGATCGTAAGCAGGGTGTCTGAACAGCAGACCGAGGAAACACGCACAGGTCTGAACCTGTGTCGACTAGGAATTGCACCTTAGAAGTCCTGTCAGTGATGAATAGTCGGCCTGTTGATGAAGGGCAGCCGTTAGCCGCTACTTGCGACCGCCCTGTGAGTTTTCCGAATTAAATTGGCAGGGCTGTTTACACTTGTTAGCTTTTGAACCATATGTGAAGTGATAAACGCAATGGGGGTGGTCTGGTGGCGGTTGTCTAGGTCGTGGGTGGCCGCGTGATCGAGATCGCGAACGATTATTTCGCCGATTGTGTGCCCTTGAACATCTCCCGTCACTGGACACCTGTGAGGTTAATAAGGCTACCTGTTTAGTCAGCTCAGAAACTTGCTGTACCAGGTCCGTGATCAGATGAGAAGTATTTGCTGCTGTGGATGTGCTCGCCACCTGAGGAAACGCCGGCGCGATCTCGTGCACCTTGTCAGCAAGCTCGGCTAGCTTGTCCAGTGGAATATCGGCCTGTGAAGCAATCACAGTTTGTATATTGGATGGCAATCTACTAGACCATATGGTACGCAAAAAACCTACAGGCACCGATGGGCCTGCTAATCCCTGCATGTGACGTAAAAATTGTGACGGTTTTTTGTCACCAAGCTCCTCATGTATTAATAATTGTTTTACACGCTTTTCTTGAGAAGCCGACAATCTCTTTATAAGTTCGCATTTTAATTTTTCGTATTTATTATTATCAGGCGGATTTGTTATAACGTCCTTAACTTCAGCAGCATACCGCTGGTCCAATTGGCCAACTAAATAGCAGAACTTTGTATCGTCTGTAGTTATTTTAAAGCTTAAATTGGCTTTCCACCTGAGCAAACCATAATTCAGGTTCTTCTGGCCAAAATGGCGGTATTCTAACTCCTACTCTGAGGACACTAGGGGTTACATGCTCTCCCTTACTATCGCTACATTCCTCTGACTCAGTCATATTAAAATTAAATTAAAACGCTCACCACTGGGACCACACACCAACCTTCTGTTACCGCGTCAGCCACTGATGTAAACACTGCAACGTTTTATAACTACACTGTTCGCTTCCTCTTCGTCTCTCGGGGTCCGTCAGGGTACGGGTCTACTTGATCTTCCCAGTATCTTCTCAGGCACGGCGGACTCGTTGACCGAAGATACGAATTCGCGGGCGTAGCGTGTTATATATCGGGGTCACCACTGTAGTGATAAATTAAGTTTTTATGTTTTGAGCGACTAACGGTTCTTCTAGTGTTACGATGTTTTTTCAAATAAAAATAAATTATTAGTTAATAAAAATAACAAATATTGTTAAGTAACATAAAGTTAAATAAAAGTATTAATTAACATTGAATTTCATCGTCCCATTAATCAGTGTGACGAAAACAAAATTCATTAACTTTTTTTATCACGGGCTAACTATAAAGTAGATGTAGTGTCAAATCTGTGTCCTCTGTGCGGCAACGTTGATCTATAATTTATTTTTTATTGATTATTTCAAATAATTATTGAGCAATTTTATAAAATAAGCGGCGGTAGCGTAATGGCTAAGGCGTTGGACTTGCGAACAAGTGGTTGCGGGTTCGAATCCCACCCAGTGCACTACCGTCGTGAACCCAATCCTAACACAAGCGTAAAGCTTAGCTGGAGGGGTTAATGAGATTACTAGTAATGTGTGACCCACGCCACTAGCATTCTTAATAATAATAATAAGTAAATAAAAATATATTTATATATATATATATATATATTGAATTTGCAACTTGAATTTGTGAATAAATACATTTCTGAAGAAAAAATAAATTGCTGAAGAAAAGTGAAATCTCAAAATCAGTATTTAGAATTCACGTTGAGTCACGTCGAGGAGAGACAACGATAGTATGTATTCGAAGCCCTCATTGTTTATCAAATTCTATGTCAGAGGTCATCGGCAAACACAAATACTCCGATAAACGCACAACAGGGAGTGATAAATCCGTTATCAGTTCCGCCCCGCTCTCCGCTTCGCTCCGTTGTGCCCGCTGACGGTACAAGCTCTTAATTTCCGCTAGCTTGTATCGGCTGAGCGTGGCGGCAGCGGTATTATTACGCCTTCCTAGTAGTTTGCGACCTGTTACATAACATTTGTTAGGTTGGGGTCTAAGTAATAAAACGTAGCGTGTTGTTATAATTGTGATGTTGATTTCTAGTATTACTGACCTAAGCAAGGCGTGTGCTTAAGCTGTTGACTAACAGGCTAATATAATTTTACAAGAAATATAATAAGTAATGTAATGTAGTAGTGTAGTGTAATAATGATGTTTTTTAATCATATAATTTAAGTGTTTCACTACAAATAACAAGTACTTCAGTTCAATGTGAGCCATGAGTGGTGCAGGAATTACTTAAATATATAACAAAAAAATAAGTTAACTATAATATATCAGGCACATTTCAGAAAGTTAAACAAAATGTTATGTGAAAACAAATAATATTATGTGACGGATTTGTTCAACTTCTAACGTAAAAGAAATACTGCGAAGCACACTCTGTTCCTGAAATCTATGTTAATCAGATTGTAGCTGAAAAAACATATTATTCAAGCAAAAATATATAATATAATTCCTTTTGGTATTTAATTTAGAAGTAACAACATAGATTGACAAGAAGAATGAACGAGTGTTGTTTAATCGCACTGTTCTTTAAAGCGGTGTCAATTCCCCAGTCAGGTGTACATGTTATTATAACTTTTTCAATTTCCATCTCAGAAGGAAACTGATAGTATTCCAAACTCAAAACATTATCCGCTACGCTTATGGTATATAACAGCTAGCAAATCTAACGTTCATAGGCCGCACTGGTTGGATATTGAGGAAATGACACAGATGTTTCGGATCACATATAATTCTAGGTATGTTCCCAGTCTTATGGTGCATCAGTTCCTTAGTTTATTACCCGGACTTCAAAACTTATAAGACAGTTATTTGTTTGTCTTCCTTCTATTTTGTGAGGTTAGAAATTCAATTTGTGTCAAAGATTTATGATCGTTTTTATATGTCGAAATATCCCGTCATAAAGCATAGCTTTATTATTGTTGAGGACTGTTACAGTCTTATATTTGACTAGCCGTCCCCGCAGTTTCAGCTACGTTTATAGTCACTACTCCGCTCCTATTGGTAGTAGGGTGATGTTATACAACCTATAGCCTTCCTCGATAAATATGCTACCCAACACTAATATAATTTTTCAGCTTTATAATATTAGTATAGACGTAAATTAATAAAAATGAAGGATATACCGTTATAAGACTAAAAAGTTTTAAGTATAATAAAAATATTAAAGTGATATTTAAACAAAATCCTATCTCGGGGACTTCCTTCCTAGGGTATACCCGAGTCCCTTGCGATAGACTCACTTGTTACGAAACATCGTGTGGTTTTAGTCGGTTCGATTCCGACATACCACCTCACCAATAGCCATGGTGAGGTGATGACCCGTGGGGGTTTCCACACGAAAAAAAAAAAAAAAAAAATTAGACTGTTTAAGACTTAATTTCATTGAGAAATGTTAATAATTTTTTGCCACATGTTAAATAGCGCATTGCTTGAACTATGGGTCCTAGAACAAGAATAAACATACATACATATATTATGACATATACATTTACAGATATAATTTTTAAATTTATATAAAAATTTATATTTAAATTTATATAATTTTTTAATTTTAAAGTATCAGGCGAAGAGATGGCGCTGCTGTCCGTATACAGATCGTCTCTTTGTTGATTATTGAAATAAAATTTCAAATTAGCCTAAATCTCTTCCAACACATTAGTATTCGATAAATATAAGTTCAAATATTCTGTGATATCGTTTGTAGAAAACATGTACCAGTATAAACGTAAATAAACAGTGTACTGTGAAAAAATGACTCAAGTGTTATAAGTGAATATAAACAATAGAAAATCACTAAAATCAAAACAAACTTATCATGCATTAAGACTCTTAAAACTGTGTAAACATAAACATTACGAAAAGTTTATTGTAAGTAGAGAAATTACAATTTTACAAATCATTTACCGTTAACATTTTTAAAACAATATCATTAGACCCTCCAAGAACAAATTGTCAGGGCGCGTTCCAGATCACTGGAAAACCAGAGTAATAAATATTTGCATCACATAAGTGTTGCCATCACAAATCATCACGGAAGAAATGATAAAAACACCATCTAGGAATATTTATGAAAACTAAAAATATTGACTACGATTGATATGTTACTTGGCACTAGAAGGCGCTAGCAGTACCATTACTGAATAATTATTTGTATTTAATTTCTTACTGTTTTTGCTCATTGTATTTTAATAATTATAAAATGGCCCAAGACCAATCATTTAATGACGAACGTACAAACGTTACAATGAGATACAAGGGGTTACCTAGAGCGAAATCAATGGAATATATCAAATCTTTCTCACTAGATTCTACAGACACAGAAGATATATTTTCTAGTTTAGATCTATCCAGCGGGCATGATATTGAGATTATAGAAACATTAAGAGCGCAAAATAAGCAATTAAAACAACAATTGGATACTGCTAATCATGAAATTGACAACCTACATTTAGAAGTAAACCAGCTAAAAAATTTAATTACAGCACAAACACAACAAATTACCTCACTTAAAGAGATTTGTAAAACTCCCACACAGAATTTAAAACAACAAGTGAATTCTAAACGAAGAATATCCCGACGTATTCTGATGGACAATACTAGATTCATAGATTCTAAAGATGATACCTCACAAACTGAGAGCTGTACTGTTATTAGTCAAAATAATATGACAGAACCAGAAACTCTACAGATTGCAAGCAAACTGTATGAAGAGGTAAATACTATTAGCACTAGTTTTGAAAACGTAAAGAATACTTACATTTTCGGGGGCCGTCAATGTCGTCATTTATCAATAATGCTTACCAAGTCACGGCTAAATACAAGGTATGAAAAATACTTAATTTCAAGTATCATAAAACCAGAAGCAAATTCTATGGAAATATTAAAAACCATTTACTCTACAAAAATTCAAGACGGAGATAAATTCATATTGTCTGTTGGCGAGCATGATGCCAACCCCATGCACATAACGTCGGAACTCTCCGCTGCGTTGAAACTACTTCAAAACCACCATGTTATTGTCTTAGGGATAACGCAAAATAAGTATTTAAATGAATGTAAACTGAATGAAATGATAAAACTAATATGCTCACAATTTACAAATTGCGATTTTATTACATTATATAATAACAATAATTATCATAATAAAAATTACATTTGTGATACTTTTTATGAAAGGTGCAAATTAATTAATTTATCAATTGATCAATATGATTATAATTTAAAATACTTAAAATACAGTAAACTACGCCTCAAAGATGTACAAAATAATTTTAAATCAGTACTACTTTCTTCTAGTAAATTGAACACAACAACCATGCCTAAACAAAAAACTATACCTGACTATTTTCCAATTATTAAAAAAGATAAAGAGTTACCTAACAGCAATAGCCAACACATAAAAACGCCATCTAGCTTCATGGGGGGGAGGAGTCCTTCCAATGGTTCTAACATAATATGTAAAACTTCCTCTACACATAATATGAGCCCTCGACAAACGTCACATAGTAATTTTTTTCGTATCGACCAAATTATGTGATGGAAAACAGGCGTTTTGTGTCTTCCACCAGAATATTGCTGGTTTAGTGTATAAGAAAGATCTGATCGAAATAGCACTTACGGATCTTCAAAAAATAATAAACTACCTGAGGTATTATGTTTCTCTGAAACATTTTTAAAAGATGCAGATATACGGAACTCCAAATTAACCGGATACGAATTAGGAGCAATATATTGTAGATCAAAATCTAGAGGGGGAGTGTGCGTATATATCCAAAAAGGTATTAAATATAGTGAATTGTTAAGCATAAAATCATTTTCCCGAGAGACAGTGTTTGAGTGTTGTGGTATAGAAATAAATAAATTACAATTAACTATAATATGTGTGTATCGAACACCTCAATCAAATGTGGACCTATTTCTAAAGCACCTTGACACATTGTTGTTCAAACTCTTATGCTGTCGTTATAAAAAACGCAAACTCATACTTGTTGGAGACCTAAATATAAATATACTCATAAGTAATAGAATAGTGCAAAACTTAAACGACATTTTACTAAATTATAACTTGACTTCTCTAATAAAGGAACCGACTAGAATTAATACTTGCATAGACCATATTATATGTAATATGAAACAAGCTAAAGGTGAAGTTCTAAAACTGGGTCTCTCTGATCACGACGCACAATTTTTAAGCATTCCTATTACAAAAGATATTTCACAACCTACAAAATTATCGATAACCAGGCGGGATTACTCTATAGAAAATATTAGAAAATTCCGTGAATGTCTTCAAAGTTTAAGTTTTAATGATACGTTTTCCAATACTAACCTGAATGTAGCGTTTGATTCTTTCTACGATGATTTTTGCCTTTTTTACAATTTATGTTTTCCTGCATTTCAAAAACGGCTCCTCACAAAGAAACGAGATTTAAAATGGATAACAAGAGGTTTGAGAAGCAGTTTAAAAACAAAGAGATCCCTGCGTATTAGATTCTACACTCATAAAACAAGAGAGTGTAAAAGTAAATATCACCAATATTCAAAAATCCTACGAAAATGTATCAATAAATCACAAAAGATTTACAATAAAAACATTTTACAGAACTCTACAAACATATGTAGAACTGCGTGGAAAGTTTTAAATGACGATATCGGCAACACTTTAACCCAAGATATAATATCAGAAATTAGAGTTGATAGTAAAATAATTCGACAGCCAATAGATATAGCGAATAGATTCAATGAACATCTTATAGCATCAACCACTAGAAACGCAAAACAGACTCACAACACAAATAAAATTAGAGCCCTGAGTAGTATATTCTTAGAACCAGTGGATTTCACAGAGGTAAAGAATATAATCATGTCCTTAAACAATACCAACTCCGTAGGAATTGATGAAGTGACTACTTATATACTCAAACAATGTGTTTATGAAATAGTACCCGTCATTACATATTTAATTAATCTCTCTTTTGAAACTGGCGTATTTCCTGAACGTTTAAAAAAATCCATAGTGAAGCCACTATACAAAAAAGGCGACAAACTTGAGCTAAGTAATTATAGACCCATTACATTAATACCAACCTTGTCAAAAGTATTTGAGAAAGCGATGCATAAAAGACTGACTACGTATCTGAATAGGTTTAACTTTATTAAAGAAGAGCAAAATGGGTTCCAGCGAGGTAAATCAACTACACTAGCAGCTTTTCAATTAATCTACAATGTTCTGAAAAATGTCGACATTAAAAAACCTACAATAGTAATATTCTTTGACATGACAAAAGCCTTTGACCATGTTGCGCATCAGCTGCTTCTTGAAAAACTAGAAAATTACGGAATACGAGGCCCAGCACATGAATGGATAAAAAGCTACCTGAAAAATCGCGAACAATGTGTGGATATCATTAAAAATGATAACTCAGTGATCACTAGGGAGAGGTCCACACTTCTAATTAACGAATACGGAGTTCCTCAAGGAAGTATATTGGGACCATTACTATTCTTAGTGTATATACTCGTAAATGATTTACCAGACATCACTACTTATAAATGTATATTATTTGCTGACGACATTTCTATTATATTGACATCCAAAATTGGTACTAATTTTGACATTGATATTAATAATACAATAAAATCCGTAATAGAATGGTTAAATAATAATAACTTAAATGCTAATCTTTCCAAAACTAATTTCATACAATTCCAAACACAAAACTCAAAACTAAATCTTAGAGAAATAATATATGGCGATACCGTCATAAGAGAGGCGGAATGCCTTAGGTTTCTAGGATTATCATTGGATAAATATTGTAACTGGAAGACACACGTCGATTCAGTCTGCAAAAGGGTTAGTAGTTTTGTTTACGTGCTAAACCGATTAAGAAGAACCACTACTCAACAGACAGTACTTCTCGCGTATCATGGTCACGTTTGTTCTGTACTAAGATACGGTCTATTATTGTGGGGAAACTCAGTTGATGCTACTCGGGCGTTTTTATCACAGAAGAGGTGTGTTCGAGCTATGGTGGGCATTCCTCCTTATGAATCTTGTAAACCTTATTTTAGAAAATTTGAAATATTACCGTTGCCCTGTATGTACATCTTTGAAGTTAGTGTATTTGTTAAAAGTAATCCTTGTTTATTTAAGAAGGCAAAAGACATATTCCCACGCAACACTCGTGACAGTGAAAGATTAGTCCTGGACTTTGTTCCCAGAACTACATTATTCCAAAAAAATTGTTATAATATGTGTATCAAAATATTTAACAAATTGCCACCAACCATAAAGATGTTACCCTTACTGAAATTTAAAAGGAAATTGAAAATATGGCTTTTGGAAAAAATGATATACTCAGTAAATGAATACTTGAATGAGCGATAGTTACTATGATACATGATAATATTTTATTGTATGATCTATTCTATATTAATAATATTATAAATGATTGGAATGAAAAATTTGACATTGCAATATTTGACATTATTTATGATTATTTGTTTATTGACATGAGCTAAGCATTTAGTATTGAATTTGATATTAAATCAATGTTATTATAATATGCATGCACCTACTTACATTTTAAATTTTGCATGTCAGAACAGACTGACGAAATATGTGATTCTTTTATAATGACTGTTTACAACCTATGTACCGTATTTCTGCAAATAAAGTATCATTTCATTTAAATACATATTTATAATTAAAAATAGACATACACCTTTTAGTACACCAATATTTCACAAAGATATTCAACAGAGTGGGCATCGAACCAGCGTCCAGTGCTTATATTTAATAAATAATATACATGTATAGCGTCTTTTGTTTTGAGGTCGATATGAATACTATATAGAAGAATGAAGATTTAGCTCCATTCTCCATTCTTCTAAAGGTTTCGTGGGAGAGCCATGCTTCGGCACATATGGGCCAGCTCGACCGGAGTGATACCACGGTCTCACAGAAAACCGGCAGTGAAGCAATGCTTGCATTGCTTTTCGCCGAGTGAGTAAGATTACCGGAGGCCCTAACCCTTCCCTCTCCTCTCTCCCATCCTCTACCCCTCTTCCCCCCTTCCCCTACTCCCACCTTAAATCCTGGCAATGTACTTGTGACTCCTGAGTTGCAGGTGCCCATGGGCAGCGGTAGTCATTTACCATCAGGTGACCCATCTATTCGTTTGCCCCCTATCCCATAAAAAAAAAGTTTCAGTGGCTAGGCATGTTATTATAATTATCTTGCGAAAGCTTCACTTAACTATTTTATCGTTTTTGTTACGACAAAAGTTGAAAAGGTTTCAAGTTCGATTAAAAAGCAAAAAAAGTCCATAATTTAAAAATCTAAATATATATTTAAACAAAAATTCATGTTTTTTATTGGTCTTCTAAAAGAAGTTTCCCGGCCTTAAACATAATGATTATTGAGTTTCGAAGACCTATTATTGTAAGATTTTATTAACTTGCCTTGGTCGCAATTTCCGTTTTTTATAATTTAGTTCGAAATATTTGTCAAACAATTATTGCCATCACTTGAATAGAAATTTGATATAAATAATTATGACGACAATTGCTATTTTTACACTATTTTAAATCATCATCAATACAAATAAATGAAACTGAAGTGTCTGTTTGTAATGTCAAAATAATAGTTTTTTTTAGGTCATACAGTTATTTTCACGATACCTATGCCTAAAAATCAGCTTTTTTAATGTTTCTGTGTCTGTCTGTTTGTTTGTTCCAGCTAATCTACGGAACGGGTAGACCGATTTTCATAGGACTTTCACTGGCAGATAGCAGGTGGAGTAACTTAGGCTACTTTTATTTTGAAAAAAGAATTAGGGTTGCGCGCAAAATATATAAATATGTACACGCTAGCGAAGCCGCGTGGGAACTGCTAGTATTAAATAGAAATGATAAAAACATATAACCATCTTATAAGCATATCCGTAGGAGTTATGTGCCTGTATAAAGGAGTATCTTGAACAATGTATTTAAATGATAATCTTATTTTAATTAACAATCTTGTATTGTGTATATGTGTATGTTTTTATAATTTTTGTCTTTGTTATTATGATTGAATAAAAAAAGCAAAATATTAATTCCATTAAATTTAGTAACATGTGATATTTTTGGTGTAATATATCTATATAATAATCAAAAGGTTATTTTATTTTTAAATATGTATATTTAACAAGCCAGCTGTAGCGAATATGTGGCTACTCACTTATTTCAATGGTACGTACGTGTGAGAAAAAAATGGTTTAAATACTCTTTTTATTTTTAATTACATATTGTTTGCCCTTTACTAAGGTTGAGGGCAAAAGTTTTAGGGCTTTTTTGTATCTTTACCCTCTACTACGGTAGAGGGTAAAGATATAAAAATGTTATAAAAATCTTTAAACTTGTACAAGACCTTTGTTTAGGAAAACATGATAATTTTGAAATAATTTTTAAACAAAGCAAAAATATGGCAAAATCACGAAAATTATTTAGTTTTTTTTAGTTCAAAATTCCTTTTCCTTACAAAATATGCCATAATTGCGCGTGATTTAACTTTAACACGTTGACTATGGGCCTTAACGACCTTACGTGTAACTAACCCAGGGAGCGCAAGCGGCTGACAAATTGATGGACTTTTCGCTGGTGCGGGCTTCATAACTTTGATCTGGCTTTGAGTTAGAAGGTGACAAATATAATTTTGGAATTGTCTGCGGTTGTACTATTAATAGAAATAAGGATATCTATAGGTTTCGACCTGATATCGATCACACGGATTTTTTGATTGGCGCGTTCATTAGGTCTAAAGAACTTGAACCCGATGACCGATTTACACATTAGTTTTGTTAGTGATGTGCATGAAAGCAGTTTGTTTCTTTGTGAACGTAAAAATTAAATATACTCGTGAAACGATCAAAGAGAATGTCAATTATGCAGTGCACTTGATGATGAAAATAACAAGAACATTGCGAAATGATGTAGAAATGATATAGAAACTATAGTAAATGCTATGATATTTTATACCTAGAACACACAGACTAAAACGAAGAAAAAATAATTTGTAGAGAAAATTGCGAAGAAGCCAATGAAATTTGATGAAAATTCATCGGTGATTGGAATGAAACCAACAAATAGTTCTTGATGATAGCCTTCAAAGGAAAAAAATAACGAATTGTGCTCTTAGTTATGACTACGGCTAAATTGCTGAGAAGCAGCCTAAAAAGTTAAGAAATTGAAATGAAGTGCCTTAATGTTATTATCAGAATTACATTGTTTATTCAGCAATTTAAAACTGTATTGATTTATGATCAGTAATATAATTTACGTAAATAAGCAAATAATTATGATATAAATGTTTAGTTTAAATAATTACAAAGTTTCAATACGTTTATAACTAATTATATATATTGCATGTTTTCAGGTTGTGGTTAGGTTTTTATAGTGCCTATATGCAACAAAACACTGAACGGCAGCAGCTCAATGAATAAAAAAATGCAAAAAGTACCTAGTTAAAGTGAAATAAACAACAATATATAATATTTTTTTTATATCACTAAAATTTGTCGACAAGTTTACCAAATAGTGTGGATATCAGGCATTAAAGACCGAATTTAGCTATGTAAGATGCACTTAATTCCGGTAATAACTAAACGTAGCTTAATCAACTCTTTAATAATATTCTGTAATAGTCAATATGAATCCTTATGAATATTTGCTATAAAAGACAAATTGAAGTAAATTTGACGAACAGATCTTTTCAACCTCGGATGAACTTCTCTCTTCCTATCACCATTATAAGGAACGAATTATATAAAGATCTGGCTAGTATAAGTAAATGGACTACTGTGTATGGGTTTGGGGTTAACCCTAGTAAGACGTCATCTCCCGTCTTTTTAAGGTGTTCCTATTCCTATAAACATTATATATATATATAGACATTAAGAACCTAGGGATACATCAGTCTCAACATCTCTGCGGCTTCTCTAAAAAGGTTACGTAATTTCCTTCCATTTTCTACTAAATTTAAACTCGCGCAATCTATTCTTCTCCTAATTCTTTACTATACTGACGTCAGCTATCTCGATCTTAATAAGGACCAACTTGATGAACTTCAACATTTCTGCATAAGATTCATTTTTGGCTTTTGGTTAGAACGTTTTAAAGCGTTCTTTAAATGAACTCTCTTTCTTTAAATACAACCACAATGCCGTTTTTCACCTTTTCTATGGGCCCGGAACTGGAATAAAGTTGAGGCCCGGTACTGTATCTCTCTAATTAAGTAAGTAAACAAATGCCGAAGGTGTTCTTCATGTGTATTTATGAATGAACTGCTCAATGATTTTCACACGTTGGTTCGTAACAATTGGTAATGAAGCCGTAATCCACACTTCTATTAGATCAATTACTTCTGCATCAGTTATTATAAATTTCAAGTCTAAATATAAAGATAGAACTTCCATTTAAATATAGAAAGATAACTTAACGCAACTTTCATAAATATCCGCGATTTTTTTCTGTGAGTTGGTATAACGTTTTGTCAGTATATTGGCCTTTTTTATTTAAATTGGAGATATTTAGAGTATCATAAGTGAAAATAATAATAAAAGAAATATTATCTCTTAGTATAATGATGTTTTATATATCGCTCATTTTGGTGATTTGTCATAAACACCAAGCAGCAGTAGGGGGCTAAAAGTAAGTTCTAATATTTTTTATGTAATTTGCAATGCAATGCAACGTTCTGAAAATATTTGAAATTGATAATTAAAAGGTAACGTTATAAGCCGTAGTTCAATATTATATAGGTAGATACTCCAATTAATTTTAATAATTAGCAAATAACACAATTATTACAAGTCACAGATACAATTCTCACTACTTCCACTTCTATTCACTTGTACTATCCGCTATATTTCACATTTGTTACTCGCAGTATCGAAAAATTTGAACTGAATGTCCATACGCCATTCCAACGTTATTCTCATCAATTGTGTGAGGAGCACGATCTTTTTCTGGGAGTAATTTGTCTATAATAATGTATGTATTTAGTAGTATTATAAGCATGTTTATCCGCAGTCTAGATACTATAGTACAGGCTCCACCTAGTTCGAGATCAGACGGCCGTGTGTGAGGTGTCTCAAGTTCCTATTATAAAAAAATAACTATTTGACTCGACCGCTGTAAGAACTTCTGGAACTCAGTAGAAAATTTTTATTGACAGACACTTTAGATCCGTTATTAAAAAAAAATGTCATGCGTCGCAATTTAGGTAATCTCTATCCACGCGCGGGTGCCATCTATCATCAATAGATGGCACCCGCGGGTCAATTTAGGTCAATTTATATTTGCTATCGGTGATCTGACAATGAGGTCTTGAGGTACACCATAGGAACTCCCTTTTTTAGTTCTGTGTTTATATGTTATTATTTATCAATTTCTTTTATGGTATAGGCAAACGGTCACTTGATGGTAAATGATTAGAGTCACAAGTGCGTTGCCGGCCTTTAAGGTGGGAGTAGGGGAAGATAGGGGAGAGGGGGAGGAGTGGGAATAGCGGAGAGGGGGGAGAGGGAAGGGTTAGGGCCTCCGATAACCTCACTCACGCGGCTTCACTGCCGGTTTTCGGTGAGGCCGTGGTATCAATCCGGTCGAGCCGGCCCATACATGCCAAAGCATAGCTCTCCCATTTATATTTAAATTCTGATACCTACGGTATACAGTATTTCACTTACAACATACAGTTGTATAAGTAGTTTTAGAAATTAGTACCGAATTTCGAAATTTGGGTGACTACTAGTTTTATAAATAAGCCTCGTTAAGTATCAGCATTAACACCAACGCCAAGACAGTTAATCATTTACACTACAGTTACATCTATGCAGTGAAATCTCTTTTTAAATTGCCTGATATAAAATATATAAAGGTTTTTATGTGAGTAGTGTTCACTTGTGTTCGCTTCCGAGTGAAACGTGCAAGTTACGCGATGTCATTTATCTTGTCATTTCCTCTGCACAACTGCAAAATGCTTGCGATGCCTTTATGTATCCGTAAGAAAGTATACGTTCATTTATATTGTTACCAGCTAGTTACTAGCTATTCTAGACAAGAACCGTATCCAATAAAACACCAGTTTTTTATTGTTGAAGTCTATCCGCAGTTACAAGAAGTCTAATAACGAATTCAATCGAAAATAGTTGAACTCTTTGAAGGGTTTAGACTCTTAAAAACAATCAGACGAAACCTGTTTAGTTTCTTAACTACCATAACTTTGTACATATTCACCTGATGTATTTTAATAAATATTTTGTTCGTGTACAATAAAGTTTTATTTAAAAATATCCCGAAAGAATTATCTGTTGTCTCGCTGTAAATGTTTACAAAAACACTATTAATATAATAATAAAGGTAGCAAAGAGCATCCATGTTTAAAACAACTAGCGATCGGCTTACGGTCGAATTTCGAGCATTTTATTTTTCATTGGCCAGTATAACTTGAGCTGTCATTAGTAGTAGTATTACTTATCACGACAGGTTATCACATACTGAACTCATGTAATTTCATTAAGCTGTTTTCCCGTAATTTTTAAAGTTGTAAGACATATTTTTACAAAATTTTAGCTTTCTGCACTTCTTCTATATATAAACTGTAAATATTCCAAAATTCAGGTTACTACGTTCGCGAAATTATCTTAAAAAGGGGTACAAAGTATTCTCTTCACGTATTAATATAATGATTACCTGTAATTCATAAAAAAACTGCCCTAAATGGAAGTCAACCTTACTACACTGGACAAAGTAGCAGGTGGGCAAGGTGATATTTTAAACCATTGCGGTTATCCGTGACCTGAAATTTAGTAAGCTTTTATGTGAGTGGAGATATTAACAACGACTCTGGCCCAAGAATGCATAGAGCCCTCTTCTTTGTATCTCACGTTAGTAGATCTTGATTGACACAACCTAGTCTTATGAGCAGTCAGCACGCACTGATGTGGACAAGTTTTCGGGCCGTTAGCTTGTTTTCCAAGCTGTGGCAAACAGATTTTAATTTAAAACTCCATGCAGATTTTGTACAAAGGCGGACTTAATGCCCAGGCCATTCTTCACTTAGGTTGATGTAGAAATATTATATGGTAGGTGTAATAATATCACATTTAAAATTACTATTCTGGTTTAGTGTAATTTCTGCTTCAAGTGAACACACACGTTTTAATACAAATAGTTTTCGTATACCTACTAATATGTTAGCCTGTTATTTTGCTACAAACATATGTTAATGAACAGTATACAGAAAGAGGGTTGGTTCGTTTGTACAAGTTTAACAAAGTAAAACCTACACCGTAAATGTGAAAGATGAAACCTAGTTACAAAGTCGACATGTATCTAAAAAGCCCCGAGGTTACTGTTACAAACAACGTTACAGTAACACAATTATCTAATGTAATGTTGTAAGGTCAAAAGTAAGCGTTTGCCTTGAGTGAATAAAATATTTATTTTTTCAGTAATATTATGTTTATAACTGTGCTACACTTAGTTAATTTTAAAATTTTATTGAAACATGAAATAAATATATAATTTAGCGATGACACCCGGACGCATACATTATAAGGACTATGTAACTTGGCAGGCCACACGTGTTAAAATTTTAGTGAATCTCTGTTTGCTTCATGTAATTTATTTACTAATTAAGAATAAATTTGGAGGCACACAGTAGTGCTAACTAAGCACGTTTGTAATATGTATGCACGCGTTGGTGTAACAGGGTAGTTGCCCCTTGAACGCCGTTCTGCGCGCTAGTGTTCTTGCCTTAACCATCTCGATTTTGTAACTGTAAAACCAAATCTAATAAATAAACAAGTGAACTTTCCAACGTGTATTATTGAACATTCCTCTAACACGCCGAATAACAGGTAGAAACTATACCACCCCTAAAAACTGTATCCTTAATTAATATGAATACCAGTTCCGAAAGTTTTTATTCAAATTTATTTATTAACCAACGAAACCAACTCCTGGACCGATTACCCTTTTTACATAAATGTAAGTTAGTTTTACTGTTACAGTTTCTCTTTTTATTACATGTTGTTCTATTTACGTTAATACCACTAAACACGTGTTAAATATACAACAATCCGCAATGGGTTAAGTAATTTAAAGTCATCCGCAGCGAGACATGCAAACTGCCTCATATCTGATATGAACCGCCTACACTCCTAATCTGGCGGTGTCACACAGTATGTCAGTTCACCTGTCAGATGTCAAAACTTGTGTTCCCTTGCCTTTGTAAACACAAAACGTAATAACTTGTCACGGTTAAGAAATTATTAAATATAGATAGATAGATACTCTTTATTGCACACCATAAATAGGATACAATTAAAAAGAAATACATTCGAAACAGTAGTACAATAGGCGGCCTTATCGCAGTCTGCAATCTCTTACAGGCAACCTTTACCAGTATAGTCATACTAGGAGCAAGTAATTTGTGGTGCACGTTTGTCTTATTAGCATTTGAGTGTACGATCAGAGAATTAGAAAGAAAAAAAATATATAGTTAGTCAAAAAACCTCATCGTGCTACTCCGTAGGAAACAGTAAATTTTGTTTCTAGATTAGGGAATACGAGGAAGAAGCTAGCGATGGCATCAGCAATTAGTAGTGTAAGTGTAAAAAAAATATGGCAAGCTCAAACTATTTTCAAAACGTGAAGAAGATTTAGTGTCGCAAAATCGTATGACCTCAAGTAGCCTTTTCTGGCAATACTTATGACTTCGGAACATTATAATATATTTTGAATTTTTGCTTTAGTAACTTAAGTCGGTTCAACGAGTTTTTGAGTAAATATAATATAAAGTATATAGTATGAATACCTAGTTTGTAGTATATTTTCGATTCGATTATGTGCATACAATACATGTATAAAGTATATTGCGTGCTGGTTATTGCAATAAGTTATAATTATATTAAATTACATAAACGAAATTGAAAAACCATTCACGCATGGAAATTAATTAAGCCTTCCTTTAGCGGCAAAAGGTCTGACGTCGAAAATATTATGGGAGTTGTTTTTAATTTGACATATTCACTTCTTGCATTTTCAAAATGATAAATGCGTTAAGTAGAGGATCAAAATGTCCGTTACTTATATAAATAGAATTTCTAGCAGTACAGTGCTTAAAAACTCCTCAGTGTGGAAAATGTCTTTAAAAACGGGTTATATCTCGTTGTAGATCCAGTTGACGAATCAGTGAAGAAGACTCATGAAAATTTGTACTCAATAAGTTTTTAATGTACTAATAGTGATGTAAAAAAGTGCTCAGCTCATCTTGTATGTAATATATAAATCATAACTACCTTTTTTCTTTACAAAAGCCACGACAAAACATGCTATCAAAATTACGCATACACAAAAGTGTTATGAATTTAACTTGATAATTCAGTAAAGAACAAACTAACAGAGTATGATTATAGATTAGTTTAGTACTAAACTATTACAATAAATATAGTTCTTTTTTTTCCTTTGAGAGTAAATCATTTCACAAAAATAAGTAAGGCACTTTTGTTTAAACACAACTAGCCGTCCCCGCAGTTTCGCCTACGTTTATGATCACTGCTCCGCTCCTTTTGTTCATAGCGTGATGTTATTTAACCTATAGCCTTCCTCGATAAATGGGCTATCTAAGATTAAAATAATTTTTCAAATTCGAACCAGTAATTCCTAAGATTAGCGCGTTCAATCAAACAAACAAACTCTTCAGCTTTATAATATTATAAGTATAGATATCAATGAGCTGTAAAAATATTAGTATTTTAGTTTTTGAATAACAAATAAATAACATAGCTCCTCATAATACAGAGCTCAACCGGGAGCAATGAGTGATGAAAGCCAATAGATATCAGCAACCGTTTACTACGACGCGAGCATGTTTATTGTTGCCTTAAAAAAACAAAGCAAAGAAAAGCATTTAATTTCTCTAACCTTACTGAAAGTATCTAAGCATTCCGTAACTACATAAAGGAAACCGGTAAGTAGCAATGAAAAGAAAACAAATTCTCAATATAAAGCAATCACGATTCATCTTGAATATTGAGTCCGTATCGAATAGACTCGTTTAAATCAATAGATTCTCGATTCGCACCCATTAATATCGTTTCCTACCATTTTTCCGACTGTTTCAATATTTACTTAGTTCCATTAGTGTTCCAATTTTACATTTGGTGTTGATGTTGTACCTAGCACAGCACACAACATATTTGACAGTTTTCCGTTATTGTGTATGTTGTGATTTATATAATGAGGTAGGAGGAAAATGTTGAATAGCAAGATGACATGACAAAAATTATTGTCTTGAATCGAATTAAGCGCTATCAGTGCATGTGTCACTTCATTATTAAAGATTAGATATTTATAAACATACCATGCGATGTGCTACGAGTATCGAAAACTATCAAAACCGAAAGATGGTTGAGTACCTTAATAAAAAAATGCGGCGTGTTGATTTTACACTAGTGTTGCATTCGTAAAGGCACTCCAATTTTTATACAATAAATTTGATTTTTTAGTTCACTAGCAACCATGGCTTTGCCATTATTCAAATGTTCTTTAACAAGTTTATGGGGCTATTTTACATATTCCATTTTTGCATGTTAAATCTCTTTTAAGATTGTCCCTAATGTACAAAAATACAGACGCCCACCGATTCTTCTTTTTGAACTATGTTAAGATTAGTGTATTTTTTTTTAAAGACAACTACCGCATTAGGAATTACTCCTGTGTCGCGGGGGACTTTACAAACATACAAACAACGGACACAAATAATACCCAGACTAGGGTGGGAATCGAACCCACGACCTATGGCATAGCAGTCAGGGTCACTAACCACTAGGCCAACAGTTTTTTTTCCTACACGGTTTATAATATATATCTGGATAAATTGTCAATCAGTTCAGTATGAGTACGGTGTGGTGAGAAGTACACTATTTTAAGGTTTGTTCGTGGGAGAGCCCTGCTTCGGCACGTACGGGCCGGCGAGACTGGAGTGATACCACGGCCTCACAAAAAACCAGCAGTGAAATGAAACCTGCTGCGAAAAACAATCTTTTCGCTAATTGAATGAGGTTACCGGTGGCCCTATCCCTCTACCTCTCTCCCCTCGTGGGCCTCATTCTCCCCTTCCTCTATTCCCATTTTAAAGGCCGGCAATGCACTTGTGACTCTTGAGTTGCAGGTGCTCATTGGCGGCGGTAGTCATCAGGTGACCCGTCTGCTCGTTTGTCCCCTACAATATAAAAAAAAAAACTAATCTTTATATATACAATACAATATTCTTTATTGTACACCATAGAAAAAGTAATAACATAAATGAAAAACATTGAATACTTATATAATCAGTGGTCTTATCGCTAATGTGATGAATTAGTGCATGGCAGTTTGCAGTTAGTAATAAAAATAAATATCTCCATTTAGCAACAAACGACTAAGAATATCATTGATTTCGTACACACAATAGATGTCGCATAAACATCACTTGGCAAGAAATCGAATCATGAAACTACGCACCACCTAATTAGAATGGCGGGAACCCGATTTCAGACCTAATGACAAGTGATAGACGGAACAAGTCATCTGTTCTGCAAATGCATATTGCAACGAGACCCGGAATTGAACGTTCGAGTGTCAATCA
The DNA here is from genome assembly GCA_963859945.1 of Euplagia quadripunctaria. Taxonomy (NCBI): domain Eukaryota; kingdom Metazoa; phylum Arthropoda; class Insecta; order Lepidoptera; family Erebidae; genus Euplagia; species Euplagia quadripunctaria. The sequence continues at coordinate 20,534,918 of OY982565.1, forward strand.
GTATGTTCAAGCGAAACCCTGATTGAAGGCATTTAGTCTAGTTTTGTTTAATGAGACTTGCTTTTATTTTGGCCGACTTTAAAAAAGCTAAAGGTACCATAATTATGTTCATCATGTATGTAACAGAAAATAAAATACATAAATCCATCACAAACTTGAATTTTCGTTTCAATTGATTTGCATATTTAATTGTCTAGATAGAGCTAGATCGGGTTCTAGCTTTTACTTTCGCATTTATAATATCAATTTGGATGACTACTACCGTTCTCCCAGCTTTCCAGGCGATTTTAGCTTATAATTAACTGATAAAGTGTATACCACTGTCCCGTTAACTGCCATTTCTGCTTGCACTAGAGTAGTGTCAATATCTGCCCCCGACAAATGTAGAAAAAGAACAAATAGAGGAAAATTCGTGCATTGCCATTCCAGCACTTAATGCCGAATCTTCGATATATCTCCGAAATATCACCTCTATCCAAACTATTTTGCATTTAATTCTGTACTAATGAGAGTCACAACTCAATGAAATATTTACATCAATTAAACTCAGTGGACTTGCACATTTTAAGTAAGTAAGTAAGCTGCAATACAAAGACGTATTGAGTACAATAAAATAGGAGTTCTATAACCAGCGTAATATTACCCTTTTACTCTATAACTCGTTCGAGCGTGAGAGTAAGCAGTTGTATAAAATATATAAACATTTTATTTTCCTCATGGGACGAAAAGATTTACAAGCGGCCGTACAGTAAAAGCCCTGTAACCGTCAATAATCCATCTGTAGAATAAAAGAGAATATGTTTTGCTGATCTTTATTTATTTATTTTTTATTATGTATATTTTTAGCATACCATTGCCCTGCAAAGGTTCCGGGGCAACAAATTGAACGATAGGGCGTTTAACAATTTTATAAGAATTTTATCCGTTAACTCAAAACCAGTCAGTTATTAAGCGTCAAATCGCGTCACCAGCTTTTGTAACATTTTTGTAACTAGTGACCCGACGTGACGCCCAAACCTACCAATTATATTTGTTTATTGAAACTGTTTAAACGACGATGTTTTTAACCCCTGACGGAAAAAAGGAGAGTTTTAGTTCCTAAATGTATGGACCGATGTTTTTTTTATTATTTGAAAGGTGTCTTGATAAAATATATATATATATATAGATAATAATTAAAAAAAAATGTTCAGCTTTTTGAAGATGATCAGCTCTTTTATAACTCTTGAAAGGATGCGAGTAACTTCTACTGGTCTGGTCAATTTGTGTCTTGTGACTTCAATGATATTACAATAATATGATAACGCTGACCTGGTGCTGCATCATCTGGAATTCTCAGCAACTTACAGCAAAAATAGCATTTTTAGGCTCGTTGAAATAGTCTGAATGATTACATTAGGTCATAGATGGAAAATGTTTTTTTTTTACTTTCCTCAGTAAGTACTTTCCAAGTATTTCAGTTTGAAGTGTTCTTTTTTTTTCTATTTATGGTGGTTTGTATTTTCTGACCAGATTTTACTACATAAATTAAATTAGTTAAACTAACCAGGAGTTAACAGCCCTTGTTTTCAGACAAAGAGTTGTAAAGCGAGTCGAGAATGTACACCATCTTAATAACTTAACAAATCAAATATTCCCGCGGTCCTTCTGAATCTGATTTCAAACGTCCATTTTCTTTTCAACTTTTATTTCCTACCTGGCTTTCTGTGGGAAAAATATCTACTATTGAGGATAGCCTAAGTTACAAACTTTTTGGAAACAGGGAATAAATGTAATGTTGCACATTAGAACAAAAAAAAAACTATATTAAAACGATTTAGTTGTTACATTACGAGTTATAAATACACCAATAACTTTTTTATTTATGCAACAAAGTGGTAAATTTATTAAATTTATAAATTTTTATTTAAAAATAAGAAACCTATAAAACTGTGAGTCAGACTTCGACTCACACTTGACCAGTTTTTTTATTTGTATAGCGTTCAAGAATTAACAAAAAAGCCGAAAAATACGATTTCATTTCGCCGCGTGAATGAGGTTACCGGAGGCCCTAACCCTTCCCTCTCCCTTATTCCCGTCCTTCCCCTCTTCTCCCTCCCCCTCTTCTCCCTCTCCCTCTTCATCCCTCCCCCTCTTCCCCATTTTCCCCCCTCTTCCGCCTCAACCCCTTTTCCCACTGTACCCCTCCCCCTCTTCCCACTCTTCTCCCTCCCCCTCTTCCCACTATTCCCCCCTCTCCTCACTCTACCCCCTTCCCCTCTTCCCCCCTCCCCCTCTTCCCACTTTTCCCCCCTCCCCCTTTTAGCACTCTGCCCCCCTCCCCACTCTTCCCCCCTCCCATTCTTCTACTCTACTCCCACCTTAAAGGGAGGCAATGCACTTGTGACTCTCGAGTTACAGGTGCCTATGGGCGGCGGTAGTCATTTACCATCAGGTGACCCGTCTGCTCGTTTGCCCTGTATACCATAAAAAAAAGTGTAATTCTTGCTAGGTATTTGCTTGCATTTCATAATGATATTTCGTCTAAATTCAACAATATAATGTATGTAGCAAAATACATAAGTAAATAGATAGCTTAGCCTAGGAACTACCTACTAGTTTTTTGTATTAAATAAATATTTAAAAAATGTTATCTCTGGGTGCGTTTTTGAAGAATTCAAGCAACCAAAAACAGCACAATATACTCTATAATTTCTAATTGCCATATATAACATAATACTTAAGTATTTGTATTTATTTCAATGAAATACACAAATCGCACGCTTACTGCTTAAAAAACGATCACACCGTTTGTTCATCACTGCGGAGCAATCGCGAACTGTTTGCGTGCTGAGTTTCAACCGAACGCAAGGCGTGTAGGCAATTCTCGCGATCCGACCGTTTCTATGAAGACACATTACTGTATGGATAGTATTACCGTGTTATTGGTATTTGTTAATAGTGGAAATATGAAATACTTTCATAATGATGGCTGCTAACTGACTTCCAAAAAGGCAAAGGTTCTCATTTGTTTATTATATTATAGTTCTAATAATGCAGAATGAAAGAAAAATAATTTTCCATAATATTGTTGTTTAATTTATGTGAATGTACACAGCAACAAAAAAGTATTTCTCTAATAATAAGAAAATAACGTGTCTTACAACTTTTTCCCCGTTCATTACCCTTATTTTTTATAATTATTGGTATTATTAGTGCCTTTTATTAAAATTTGATTAATTAATGGCTTTAAAACTTTAAACAGTCAAAAACCTTAAATACATTTTGAACAAAAATTGCTTATCCAAGACGTAAGTTTTAGTATCAAAACAATCTATATTTTTTTAAAGACAACTCCCGCACTAGGAATTACTCCTGTGACATTACAAACGTTTAAACAACAGACACAAAGTGTACTTTGGAATACACAATTTTTTTTCCCGTAAGGGATTCAAACCCAAAACATTCGGCGTGGTGAAGGGGCGAGTGGTCATTTACACTATTACGTTATTCCTTGTAATGTTTCTTGTATTCATCTCCTTCATTAAATGAGGTCACTTTAAACGATAGCATTATTCGGAAGATCATTCGGATTCGGAAGAGCATTCATTTATACTACGAAATGTCAATGAAACTCGTTAAAAACGTGATCAAAGTCTTTAAAATTCAGTCCCGGTAATACAACCTTTGACTTGCGCCAAGCGAAGCGAAACGTTGCGATCAAGAAGTTTAAAATCCCTTTGTGGAAACATCAATCTTGCTTTACATCCAGTTTACACTTGGCTTGTATTTATCTTATTTGGGACAATGACGAGCGATTTGTTAGGCCCATGCAATTTAACCGGGTAACACCCACCAACAAATAAAGCTTGTACAGATCTGTGTAAATATGTAAAGGGTGAGTTATGATGACAACATTAATAGGTAGCTTAGCCAGGTTTGAAGGCAATCTGTTTCGTTTTGAAGTCATTAACTTTATCCCTGCTCAACCGGTTCTTAATGATTGCATACACAATCTTGTCAATTATACATATATGTATATAAAACATATTATACATATCTCGTCAAGACAATCATGAGGAGAGCCATGCTTCGACACGCATGGGCCAGATCGACCGGAGTGATACCACGGCCTCATAGGAAGCCGGCGTGTAGCAATGGTTGTGTGGTGTTTTGCCGGTTGAGTCCTCACTCACTCGGTAAAAAACCACGTTACCGCAGGCCCTTACCTCTCTCCCTACCCCCTTCCCCTACTCCCACCTTAAAGGCCGGCAAAGTTTTTTTTTTTTTTTTTAAAGACACCTCCCGCATTAGGAATTACTCCTGTGTCGAGGGGGACTTTACAAACATAGAAATAACGGACACAAAGAACACCCAGACTCAGGTGGGAATCGAACCCACGACCTTTAAGCATAGCGGTCAGGGTCACTAACCACTAGACCAACAGGCCAGTCCGTAAGTACTTGTGACTCTTGAGCTGCAGGTGTCCATGGGCTGCGGTAGTCAGTTAGCAACAGGGGACCCATATGCTTGATTGCTCAGTACCCAAAAAAGGTGTGTGGTCAGCTCCGACGCACGATTGGAGTTTACAATTTACTGGAGGTTCTTTCTCCCTCTCTCTCTCTTCCCTCTCCCCATCCCCCTCCCCCTCTCTCTCTTCTCTCTCTCTCTCTTATTTTATATATATTCATCATTTCTAGACGCTGTACGATAAAATTATGTTCTTCATAAATATAACATAAAGATAATATCCAATAAAGCAAAAAAAGCGCAACAAAGCGTTAAAGCGTTACGCTGTCCTTCGATCACTAAATTTTACTCTTCATAACTTTTTTCTTCAATTCTTAGTATTAAAAGTAGACTGCTATTTTGTATATTTTTCGAACATATAGAGTACAAATACGGGCATGAAATTTGACATAGTCAAAAAATTTAATGGGGGCAGAATTTTAAAAGTGACTAGCCGATCCCCGCGTTTATGGTCACTGTTTCTCTCCTAAGAGTTGAAGCATGATGTTACATGGCCTATAACCTTCCTCAATAAATACTCTATCAAATACCAAAAGAATTATCCAAATAAGACTGATAGTTTCAGAAATAAGAGCGGTGAAACAAACTAACAAGCAAACAAGAAACCTCTTATATTAGTATAGATTATGAGCTCCAAGTACATTAAATAAAAAAAGTATTGACAATATAAATTGTTGTTTCACTTTTTTGCCTTTATAGTTTTAAGTTCATACATTGATAGCATGTCCTTTGTTTGTAAACACACTCACAGCTGATATAATAGAACAAAAGTCTGGCGTATGACTTTTGTTCTACTATTCAATAACAAAAACCGCAATGACGTTTTGGTTTAAAATATCACTATGTTTTCAAATTTCAAGTGTAACTTCAAACTCAACTAAACTTCAAACTAAACTTTGAACATTGGCTTAGAGACGGCATTTATGTTAAACTGTTAGCCTTTTATTACATAGCTATTTCACTAATTCGATTAAACTAAAATTTAACAATACTATAACCGTAAAAGTTCACCTAACAGAGGTATCAAGTTAACAGTGGTGTCAAATCAGTACGAGTTTCTGAAACGTTGATTAAAAGAAAAAAATACCATTTATATATCAGTATATACCACCGTAGTCTCACTGTATTTATTGATCTCTAGTCTGATTAATATTTATAACGGCCCTGTTATGTAGTTTGTCTAGACAATTTACCTTCATGGTTATAGGCATGCCGTGTCATTCAAATTCTTTGTTCATAGTCTTTTGAACGCCTACATTTGAACTACAAACATAATTTATTAGTTTCCTTGACCTTAAGTTTATAAATAAAATTATAATAGAATAAAATTGAATTGAATAAGATAAATAAGAAAAATAAAGAAAAAAATACGGTGCAACCGAATCCCTTGTAATAAAGAAAAATTTTATGAGATCCAAGCGTGGGGGTTGGCAACGATCCTGAAAGGGGTTAAAGGCAAAAAAGAGTTTAAATTTATTAATTTTAATAGGCAGGTCTAGCATTGATTAATACATTCTAAGCTTATCATGATTCAATCAGTTTTAAACTCATCTAACCTAAATATTTATCTTAATAAGTTATCCACTGCATGTTCTCCGAGTTAAGATGTTTTTTTTTTATCTTAAAGTTTTTAATTATATTGCCTATCGAATAACCGCCCTATGACAGAAAAAAGCTTAGTTACAAATTTGTGTAAAATACGAAACGATAATAATAAAGCAGTGAACGTAACACGAAGTAAACTTAATGACTGTATCGACCGAAGAGGTTTCAAGGCCAACTGAAATTATACAGAGATTTGTGTTACTATAACATAATGCCTCGGAAGCTATATGAAACAGAGTGAGAATTAATTTGATTCGCCTGGACCTTGTATGATAACGAAATAACAATGGTTTGTAAAATACATAGTAGTCACAACTAAAGTTCTCAGATACCTAAGGCCCGAAGCCGGAGACTAGAACGACCGACGTCATTGTAGCAAAGCTGATATTTTGAGAACAATTAGACATATAATTATATAGTTTAAAACGTATGCGTATGTACTTACTGGTTTGGAATATACTGTACAAGGTACAAAAAAAAGTGGTACTGATCTCATACTTTATTGTACAGTATAGTCTTAAAGATCTACGTCCCACACTGTCACACACTAACTTCGTGCAGACACATATAAGTGCGTATAAAAATACCTAAGCCAAATTACTTTATAGCGTTAACAGGAATTTTATTTATACTAGTAGTGTAAGATCCCGCTGCAAGATTGCTACTACGTTCATAAGTATTTAATCAAAATAATTTTTTATATACAATTAAAAAAGATTCCATATGTTTTGGGCAGGTTGCTGATTAAAGTGTGGTCCCAGCGGCCACATTCAGATACATTTATACGTCATGAACGTGTAAATACCACAAAATAATGCCTGCTTACATCTGGCTGCGTAGAGGTTGCGGGCAACTGCGCAACGGCAACTATCACATTTCAAGTTTTCTACGTATATTTCTGTGAAATGGAGTATAGTTTATTTTGATACCTAATAAATCAGATTTTTTTCCAAAAAGTCAATTAATTTAATTTAAAATACTAGCGGCCACATTTTAATAGGCAACCATGCCAAAACATATTGAGCCTATTATAATTATATATAAAAATTTGATTTTAATAAAATACCTGGTGAACGTAGCAATCTTGCAGCGGGATCTCGTACTATAGGAGGCTATCCTAACTCCTTTGGTGAACTGCTGCAGCATTCCGGCGGTACCAAGTTCGAAGGAACTTTGTCCCGGGGTCACCCCAATTACATCTAGGGAGACGCGATAAGAGTACGTTGGGAGTATAAGGCCAAGATAAGTTATAAATAAATGGGATTATATAAGAATTTACTAGTTGACTTCCCTGTCATAAATTCATGGATTACTCTGTTTAAGTCTTTTCCTTATAAATAACTATCTTAATATTTTCTACTGTCTAGTATAAAACTCAACAGTTTCTTTTTAACCCCTGGCGTGAAAACAAGGGGTATTATAAGTTTAACATGTGTATTTCTGTGTCTGTTTGTGGCATCATAGCTCCTCAATGAATAAACCGATTTTGATTTCATTTTTTTATTGTATGAAAGGTGACTTGATCGAGAGTGTTATTAGCTATAGTTAAATTTATATATATAAATAGTAATTCTGGTCAGCCGTTCGAAGATCATCAGCTCTTTGCCATTTGTTAATGGGATTTATGAATAAGGGGTAAGTAATTAATTTTTTTAATTTATAGCGAATAATATTTCTAGGATCATTTATCAATATTAGAACGTTGTCAAGAAATTGTTCCATCAAAAATATTATAGTAATTCAAAGATATTGAGTAGAAACGATATTGAGCAGTTACTTACCAAAAATATCTTTCGTGATGTTTCTAGCGAGTAGTATATATTATTATTTATTTTAAATTAGCAAAAGTAAACGGTCGATGTTATTTTACTCGGGGATAACATACAATTTATCTAAATGACGTGTTCTTTCTCTTTACGTTAATACCTACACACTTTAAACGGAAGGTGAAGCGTTTGATACACATTTGGGGTTCACTCACGCATTCACAAACAGTACTTGCCAAAGCATTGTAAATACTCCGTTATGTATACAGCCACAGTATTTGCAAAGACTATTCTATAATTTTATCAAAATATTTTCACACAAAAAAATACGGTTAGTAAATCCTCTTTATACGAAGAACGTAACGGAAACTTCAAAAACCCTATGCCTCCATCGCCACTAAGAGATCTCATAGTAATGTTTATGTATATTCGAATGATATACCGCTGGGTATTTTTTCAGATTTTTTTTTACGCAGCCTTGAAGAGTCACCATTGTCTTCGATCTTTAGCGTTATGGTTTGAACCGAACGGATGTTTGTGAGAGCGAACCCGTCTGCCGCCTCCTACCTATGACTAAATAGCGGGAGACGCAGAAAAAGAGAGCAAATCTTAGCATCACATTAAAAGGAAGACCAAAGATAAGAAGGGAGGCGTTCTCACTACCGTTGCCGCAGTAGCACTGTGAGGCGGTTGTATACCTAAACACGCTACATAAATTATTGTATTTTGAACTATGCGTTACCCACAGTTTCAAACACTATTCCGTTTCATAGGGCTACGACCCTTGGAAGCGGAATAGTGATGAAGTGATGTCAAATAACCTATCAATTAAACTATCAATTGCAAAAGTAATTTTTCAAGTCCGCCTGGGTCCAAAGATTAGGTATCAGTTTCAGCAGAAAAAACTTTAAAGTTAAATTTATGTTACTATAGATTAATGAAGAGGCATACCAAAGCTGTCTCCACGGGGGCAGAACTGCCGGTAAAGACTAGTATTCCATTAATAATTATATCCAAATAACTAAAATTTATGATTGCATGTTTTTAATATTAATCTAACCCCAGAGCAAACAGTTAATCTATACCAACACTTCCAAGAAACTTTTTCCTACAAACTCCTGATTGCCAAAAAGTATAACTTACATGAAAGGATGCAGAATTAATTAAAACCTTCCACAAACGTTTCTAATTCCAAATAAACAGCCCGCGAATTTTATTGACTTACTTACCAACGAACCTTGTTTGACCTGATCTACAGTTTACAAATCTACATGTAATTAATTTTGTTTATTCTTCGTAATATTGGATTATTATGGATATTAATGGGTTATGAAAGAGAAAAGCAGACGACCAAGAGTTATGTACGTATGAAAAAGGTACATACAACTGGATGAAATTCTAAGTATGTATTGATTATGGCAAGGGATAGATTTGATTGTAGTATCTCTGTATTTAAGCTTGATATTATGTAGAGATAGCGCAATCAAATAATCCGTAGAAAATCTTCAAGAAAAAACAAATGCTTTTTCATTCAAAATCTTTTGACACGATAAAAAAATATTTTTACAAAATTATACCTTATTTTCTTTAAAGCATTTTGCAATGATGACTTTTTAAGAGATTATTTTTTATTTGTGATATATAATAAATTATGTTAGATAAAGAATGAAATTGGAATGGAATTGAAATATGCAAGTACAGGATTATAATAATAATAGTTTATTGATGCATACAAGTTTATACAAATTGCTCTTTCTTTAATTTGGACATGATTACATGTTATTTGCTTTACAATAACAAAAAGATTAGCGTTGGACGACTGTAGTAATAATTGACTGTGTTACAATCGTCAGCGTCCGCCACCGGAGATAGTACATTTCATTTTTATACTTTTTGTTTGTTACAGCATTTCAAACATGTTATACTTACAATTTAAATTTATATTTTTAAGACTTCTTCACTAAAGTTATAGTGTTGGTATATATGAATGTGTGTGTGCGTAATTTTCTGAAAAAAGGTATAAGTTAACATGACACTTACTTTATTTATAAAATAAAACTTAACTTCTCCTGACAATAACAAACACAAAATAAAGAATTAGCGAAATCGGTCCAGCCGCGCACACGTGATGCCGTGACCAAGGGAAATAGGGATTAATTTTTATATATATAGATAATCCAAATCAATGGTCAAGTCATACAAAAAAAATAGGGTCAGCATTCTAATAAATTTCTTTTAAGAGGTCTATAAAAGAGGTCAGTCGTTCAATAGCAGCAATTTTAACGAGAAATAAAAGCAATATTAAATTAATTCAACACCAAAACAAGTGGTGAAATATTTAGGTACAGATTAACAAACTTAAAATATATTATTCTGTTATATCATAAGCGAAGTGTTGTCTAAATATTACTTCTATATTTGAAACCTTATCAAATGAAACTTAATTTTTGCTGAACTTAATAAGTTCCCTGCAATAAAAGGGAAAATGTCTTCTAATGAAATGTAATTTGTGCCGAGTTCTGGGTGTTATGTTGAATTCTCTCTTTCAAAGACACTGTCACAGAGCTTATTAAACGAAACTCCTGTTATAAAGACAATAATGCGAGGTTCTATTCCTACCAATTTGTTAAGAGAGTTCAAAGGTCCAAAAATATCGCAATTCAAGAATTGTTGTTTTAACAACATAATGTTAACTTGATAAACATTTTATTTCTATTACAACATACTCGATCGGTCAAATTTAAGCATTTTTAGAATTTTATTCATCAAAACTTTACACTAGATGTACATTTTAAGTTACATTTATAAGTTGTGCAATACATATTATAGAATACGGGCGAAATTCAACGCGAGATGAGATACAGGAGATTTCTGCATGACTAGAAGCATCATTATGGAATCGTCGGCGACCGTTAAGTTGACCAGCGCTACTGGCAAACTGCTGTATTTATTATGCTTTGAAACAGGTCATTAGGGGCCCCAATTCGGGACAAGAAATATAAATACATATATATGTTACCGATTTTTTATGATCCTTTTATGAGAAGCGAACTTAACCATGCAATAAAAGGATTATCACATAATATAGCTTTCGTGAATTACCTAATTTTCAGAATCAGAAATTACCCATTACATCCCAACTTTACCTCTCTAAAATATTTGTGTTAATTTTCTGACCACATATCTACTTTTAGAAAGCACATTAAGCTTAACAAACCAGCAATACTTTATGCTAGCGAAGACTTGATCATTGTGTATTACAGAACCTGATACCATTTTTTTCAGTCATAATACGCAAGTAACAATAAAACAGGTAAATTATCACCTGCCCTCAGTATTGCTGTAAATAAATTTCAATATTGCCTTCATTGCCATAAAATAAATTAGCGATGTAATGGGCCTAATTCCTTTTTTACTGCTGGTAATAACAGCTCGGGGCTATAGTTAACTGTCTAGGCTTTAGTTACACTTAACTTGTTTTATGTCGTAGACCCGTAGAATTTTGTTCACTGTTTTTTTTTTTTCAAAAATATTCGTATACTTACCAGTTAAGTTTATTTATTGTGAAGCAGTAACTTTAAAATTAATTATGTTATATTATAACCATAAAACAAATGACGTGAAAATGTATATTTTTTTAGCTCGTGATTAAACAAGTGCTAAGTCGCATAACGGATTATTAACTGTTATTGTAGTCATTGACATAGCTGTTAAAATTTGCAAGTTAAAATAGCAATATAGACCGTTAATCTTAGAAGAAAAAAATAAGTACGATCCAAAATTGGAACATATTGGAAAGAACTGCAGCCGGGTTTAGGCGGTAGAAATCTGCTCATTGAGGTAGTTACTGGGATCGAACTACAAGCACAGTAAGCGTCACGCAGTTGCGATGTCGTCATTGTTAGCAATAGTTCTAAAATAATTTCAAGTCTTGCTATACCCGATCTATAATGTGAAATTTCGCATTTTCGATTTACATTTCGTTTATTTCATAAAAAATATACACTTGCGTCACCACACTTGCATCACAATAAAATCATTACATTTATATTCTAATAAATAACTAAATTCATTACTGTAGTCAGACTATTAAAATACTTGTCAATTAATAAATTCATAATAACAAACATGTTTGAAAGTTAGACCATTAAGATATTTCAAATTCCAATTAAACACTGAAGTTCATTACTATTACACAGATTAATAAAATTATTTCAATTAACAATCGCACATTAGGTAAGCTACTGAAATTCCTTATAATTAAATAGTTCATCATGTAATTAACATCAATATATTAAAATCGAAATGAATATGTCTAGACTAAGTATGATTACAATATCATATTTTCTCCTCGTTTTTATTATTACAAGTATTATTATATTTATTATAATAAAATATGAATGAAAATATTTAGTACAAAACTATGAATGTCAACAAAAAGTCAATCAAAAATAACTTTAGTTTGAAATATAACTAATTAAATTTATTTCTCATTAATATACTCTTCAATGCGTTGACGTTGACGTTGTTAAAGTTGAGGTGAGGTTAGATCAAGTGTACAAAATCACCATTCTACAAATACCATATTTTTCAAATTTAGAGTCACTAAAATATTATAAATGTTTTCGGCTCCTGCCAGTCGTCAAGGCGAGCCAAACGGGTAACACATTTCCCCTTGTCTTAATACGATTCAGCATATATTGAACCCTCATATCTTTTGGTCTGTATAATACTTGAAGACAGATAAAAAGCCAAATTTATAGGAAAAAAATGTAATCAGCTAATCCGTGTAACTTTTTTCGACCACGCCGACCGACATGATTTTCGGTTTTCCTGAAAATTCATAATTTGCAAAAAAAAAAACAAATTTACATTTCGTTCATTCTTTGGCCCAACATCTGTTTTCTTTTTGTAAAACCGAATCAATGTAAAACGTAATTAAAAAAAATTAAAGCAGAATTTGCTTAAAATCTGTCAAATAAAATTAAATAAAAATTCTTTTTCAGAAAAAAATGTGAAGAGTGCATAATAACGACCCCATTACTTGAAAATTGTGTCGCAATTATCAACGTCGACTCCCGAACGGGCAATCACATTCTACTTCCAGGCATTAAAATAAATTAAGGAATATGAAATCAAATTTGAGAGTCATTTTACGGTAAAAAATGTATGTATGTATGAATATGCATATATGAGTCTCCGATAGAAAGATGCTATAATTTATGTTTTGTTTTTAATGGTTTATGTCATCAATTAAAAGGTCTAACGATTTTTATGCTATTCGATTCTAATGTCATTAACTATTATGTGTGCAATAATGTAGTACTACTTACATGCACATGTATGTATGGTTAGAAATAATTAAAAAAAAGTGTGTGTGCAATTCACACACGGCAGAAGTGAAACTTTAGAAAAGTAGCCTACGAGAGAATGAGAAATAACTAAAATCAACACCAATAATTTACTAATGTTAATATTTTTTTATTTTAGATAATTTATATAAATAAATATTGGTCAAATTAACACAGATGTGTTAAATAATTAACATAATTTATTAACCAACGAATTTTAATACGCAAATGCATAAAAATGATACACGTGATACATATATGATATATGTTTATGAATATGTTTGTGTCTTTTTATTGTTGCTTTTTCGTTTCATTGAATTTTAAAATCACAACGGTTCTAAAGAAATTTCACTTCACAAAATTCAAATAAAATCTGTAAAAAAGTGTAAGTATTATCACTAGCTTTCGCCCGCGGATTTGCTGACGTCAATTGTCAATCAATTTATCCCTTTCCTGAAGAATTTCTTTTTTTGCACCCGGCAACATATGTACAAAATTTTGTAAGGCGCAAAAAGAGTAACAAATAAACTCACATTCTCATTAATAATATTAATTATACGGGTTCAGTTCACTTCCAAAAGTTATATTTTTAATATTTGAGGGATCCATGGTTATGTGAATATTAAGAATGCTTTATGTTTTATAAAGCATTCTTATCACTTTTTTTTTATCTTTGTCCCCCGTAAAATGAGACAAGTCAACTGTCTACAAGCCACGTTTCGCGAATTCGTGAGTCTTCTCACAATTTCCTTATCTTATACCCATATACCTACTAATAAGCCCGTTAATTATGAATTATATACATGTGATTTTCACTTCAGTGCAAAGAAATTTTTGGAGAAGAAAATGATTAAAAGTGAGATAGGTATACGGCAAACAGAGAAGAAAAGCGTGCGATCGTGAGCGTGAGCACGACATCTTCACAGAGCAATCGATTGAAGAGAAGGTATAAGTTTTATTTTTTATTTTTATCTTAATTCTACACCTTTTATTTAAGTAGTTCATGGAGTTAGAATACTAACAATATTGAATTTCGAAACATACCTTAGCATGCAAGGTGTCGTAAAGTGGAGGTACTAAAAATTACAGTTCGCGACTGATGGCTTCTGTGATTTGTATTTTTATTGTTGTAGATCACAGAAAATCTACACAGATCATCTAATACTTCCATTCCTCATTGTTATTTGACAAAGCATTAAATATCATTCGCAAGTGCTTAAAATGTAAAAGCTCTCATTTCAATAGGGATCAACTAGTATTCGAAGAGTAAACTGGTTATTTAGGTAAGAAGTAAAGTAGAGTATACACGTACGGATGTAAGATATTTTCCCGCCGCTTAATTTACACCCTTCCTTAAGGGTCTCATTAGCACTTTTGGGGAAAAACGAGAGATACGTTTCGTGCCCGCACGTAATCACATTACATGAGACAGAAATATATTATTTTACATTTGTTCCCAAAGCGTATTCGAATCTTTTAGTTGTCTGGATAAAAGAAACGTTTTCTTTTGTTGAAATATAACGTCGCTTGCTCATTAACATTTGGGTACTTGTCCATATTTTATACATTCTTTATGTAGGATTTGAATATTTTATACGTCAAAATTATTAAGGTTTTTTTTATGTTATAGGGGGCAAACGTGCAGACGGGCCACCTGATAGTAAGTGACTACCGCCGCCCATAGGCACCTGCAACTCAAGTCAACACAACTCTGAGTCACAAGTGCGTTGCCGGCCTTTAAAGTGCGAGTAGGGGAAGGAGGAAGAGCGGGAGAGGGAGTGGAAGAGGGGGAGAGGGAGTGACAGAGGGGGAGGGGGAGAGAGGGAGTGAGAGGGGGGGGGGGAGAGGGAAGAATTAGGGCCTCCGGTAACCCCACTCACCCGGCAAAAAACAATGCAAGCATCGCTTTACTGCTGGTTTTCTGTAAGGCCGTGGTATCACTCCGGTCGAGCTGACGAATCAAATATAGTTTCTAAGGTAACATGAATATCATTTCTAAGGCGCTACATAATATAATAATAATAATAACTCCACACATCTCACACACGGCCGTCTGATCCCAAACTAGGCAGAGCCTGTGCTATGGTAACCAGATTGCTGATAAACATACTTATATATTTCTAAATACATACATATTATAGATAAATTACACCCAGACACAGAACAAATTATGTTTTGTCGTACGTTGTGAAATATTTTTGTATCGAAGTAGTTTCCACCACAGTAATACAGGTTTTCATATGTGTAAACCAGGTGCTGAACAGATTGCTCCAGCTCGAAAAAAAAGGTTAAATATAAACTGTCATAGCATCTTATTAAATAGCATAAAAATAAACCCTTAGTCTTATGCAGTCCACTGTCTATCTGCCAGCTTCTTCTCACCAGAGCCCTAAGCTCGCAGTGCACCGCCTTCAAAATCCAATTCATCCCACTTTCTATGTATAAATTCTGAATATTACAAAATCTAAATGCATTTTACTTATATTTTTTTAACACCTAAATTATGTTAAAGATGCAGTATAAATTAATAATTACTGATATTAAATTACAATTACAATATAAATAGCAAGTTAGTATGTATATAACTTTTAAATAATGTCATCTTAGAGCCCCTTACAAGAAAGTGAACCAGCGGCTATTATGTGAAAGAATCAAAATTGCTGTCGAAATCCAGGGGGACGCTTAAAGTCTATCATTGTTTAGTAAACCTAGATTTTACAGATAAGTCGACAGTACTCATATGGGACCTTTTTGTGGCATAATATATGAAGGTTATATACTAAAGTACTATTACATTTTCTGTGGTAATAGTTCTATTTTAAAAGTACATAATTCTAAAGGTAGTACCTAGCCAAAATGCGGCTGTATTTAATTTTATCTGTACATTAGTACGTAAAGATAATTCTTAGTACCATCTTTTAAGAAAATTTCGCACACGGAAATACTTGAAGTTTATATGGAGACAAAGAGTAGGAAGCAAGAAAATAATCCCACTAATTCCACTATTATTATAAATGTGAAAGGATGGATGGATGGATGGATGGATGTTTGTTACTATTTCACGCAAAAACCACTAAACCGATTGCGATGAAACTTGGTATGTAGATAGCTGGAGACCTGGATTAACGCATAGCCTACTTTTTATCCCGATATTATTACGGGATCGGGACTTACGCGGGTGAAACCGCGGGGCGCTGCTAGTGTGTTATAAATTTAAATTTTTCGTAAAAACTGCTTCATCAAGCGTGTCCAGTATATAGGTTGGCCTTTTATAGTACGAAAAGTCTATAAATCAATGGCAGTTGAACTTATACTACAATGAATAGCTTGATTTATGTTACAAATAGGTTAATCATCGTCGAATCGAATCAAGTTGAATTTCGACCGGCGATTTCTAGTATGTATAAATCACTCTTAAAACAATGAACTCGTTATACAGAACATAATCGAGTTAAACACGACGTATCATATGGTTTACCTATGACGTGGAGAAATGTTGACCAACCCCGTCAGGTCTTGATCATAATTTTTTCTACTGACGTAATTGTCATTATTATAGCCCATTTTATGTGTGCTTCTTTTACAATACACACTTCGAATACGAATGAAATAACAGTACTTAATTAGCAATTAATTTTATACCACTTTAATATCAAATAATTATATCGTTTTGTTTTATAGTTAATGGCTAACATAAGCTATGGACTATGCCATAACTATGCTTAATAGTCTCAATAACACTCAGACCTTACTAAGCTTTTATGGGAGCTACCTTAAAATGGGATCGATTATTTAAGAACGAGGGTGCAATTTGATTCGATTTTTTTCTCTAGAGCGTACATTACGTAACGTAAAATCATTTTAACAATAACGTGGATCCGTGCTACTGATCATATAAATAAAAAATAACACTATAATGATGAGTAATTGCAACCTTTTTTTTTTGTGCGTGTGGAAACCCCCTTGCACCGTCACCCCACCGGGGTTTCCAGTGGGGCGGTGTGTTGGAAACGAACGAGGAATTGTAACCCAACCTAAGCTGAATACAGGGAATAAAAAATTATAAACATGATAGGATTGTCAATTATCTTCAAATTTGGAATGTATATTGAAAGTCAAGTTGAATGTTCACACCCAGATTTCTTCCAACTCAACCAATTTAAGTGGGCAAAGGCTCAAATTAAAGACCTCTTTCCAGCGAGTGGTTTTAGATCAAAACAAACCGCGTCCCTCAATTAAAACCGGGGATGTAGACAAATAAAGCTATGAAAACAAGAAATGTGTAGGACAAAATCGCATATGAGAATAATTATCTTTAAAAAAAGTATCACCGACTTCAATGCGCCTCGAAATACCTAATAATAAAATATAATAAATAAAATAAATTTGATAAATTTGAAGAGTTCCCTCGATTTCTCCAGGATCCTATCATCAGATCCTGACCTGATGACCATGTGACAACCTGAGAAGTTATACCCTTTCAAAAAAAACAAAGAAGAATTTTCCAAATCGGTCCAGGCGTCTTTGAGTAATCAGCGAACATATATAAAAAATATATACAGTGGAACATGGAACCTCCTCCTTTTTTGAAGTCGGTTAATAACAAGTTAGTTGGTTTTCAATGCTTTATCACAAAGCTGTGCATCGATAATTTTCTTTTATAAAAATTAGCGACCCGCCCGGGCTTCGCACGGGTATAGCACCCGTAAATACTAATGTGGTGAACAATTACCGTCATATCATCACATGTTAACACAAAACAATATTAAACTTTACGTATAAACCTTCCTCTTGAATCGCTAAAAACTGAATTAAAATCCGTTACGTAGTTTAAAACATGTAAGCATACAGACAGCTGTAGCGACTTTGTTTTATACTACGTAGTGATCAGACAAATCGGTTAAATAGCACGGCTGGAGAGACTTTTATGTTTTTTAAATCTTACTCGTACCATTTTACTAATATTAGGCAATAAAGGCAAAAGTTTGTGAGAATGTACGGGTTGATATTTGTCACTCTTCCACAAAAAAATGGCTATACGGATTTGCATGAAGTTTGAAAGAAAGAAAGAAACAGAAAGAAAAATATTTTATTTTTATCTTTTACAGTTATCGTAATAAACACACAGTTTAGCACAAAGACAGATTGTAGTCTGGAATAGCACATAGGCACAACACAACAGCTAGCATTTTATAAATGCGGAAGTAAGTTTGTTTGTTTGTAACATCATGATGAAATTTTGCATGTTGTCAGGGGTACAGAACTTAGGGTACCTTTAATTCAGAAAAAAATACCGTTGCCAAAGGATAAAAAAATAAACTTTAAATAAACCCTAAGTGCATACTTGCCCTTAATAAATACTTTATTTATATTACTCATATACTTATAAAACTCAGGTTTACATTCTAAATACAGGGTAGGGCACTTAACATTCACTTCTCAACGAAGTAATGCATCGCTAATATCTTTACCAAGCAATAATATTCATGTTTACATTCTACGCGATACGCGCTACATTGTGCTACACGTGTAGCGCTACGTGTTGTTAATGCTACAATAAATTTATCTTGTTAAAAATACGAGCTGTGTTAGTTATAAAATAGACAGAAATAGTGTGAGGAAAAAATTGTTTTTTAACTTATTTCAAAAAGGATTAGGTTCTCAATTCGACTGTTGTTTTGTGTGGATGTTACGCGATATCTTCGCTATTCGTGAACCGGTTTCAATAATTGTTTTTTTAATGGAATTTTTTGAACTCAAGATTTTTGAAGTGAAAACTTCTTTAGGCACGTTGAGCACTTTTGGCATAGGGCAAATGCACTGAACTCACGTGACCGTCACGCTCAGATACATACAGAAGTGTGTGTGTATATATAATTATGTGTGTAAGTTATTTTTTTACTTCTTTTTTGTTTTCATTTCACCATGGCTACTGGTGAAGTGGTATGTCGGAATCGAACCACACGGTGTTCTGTCACAAGTGAGTTTATTGCAAGGGACTCGGGGATACCCTAGAAAGGAAGTCTCCGAGAACTAAACTCAAGGTTGATCCCATTTAAAATTTAAGAAAATATTTTACCTCTTAGGTGGAAAGTTATGGGATGAAGAATACAGTTTATTACAATTTATTATGGTTAAGGCGCATTGAATATATTTAGTTATTTAATAGTAAGTAATTCAAAGGAGAACAACATTTTTTTGGGCACAAATGACGAAAAACGGACTGAAAACGAGATATCTCACAAAATGTTAAAAAAAGTTTTTTTTTTCTATTAAATTGTTAAAAAAAAAATGACGCCCCACTTGTCCAGACCGCGGGTATCAAAATTCCTAATCAGCGCATTTTTCTACTATTTATCCAAAAATAAAAATGCGTGGTAATCTAAAATTTAGGTATTTTGGTTCCTTGACTGCGCTTAAATGACTTGAATGGCTGATATAATACAGTAATCAGCTGCTAAACAGTTTTAACTTAATCGTCCAAACCATTTCAATATCCGTCATAATACCCATCCTAAACGTGACTGTTACAATGTTGTTTAACATAACCATCCAATCGATCTACACATGTCTCTTAGTAACGAGCCCCTCAAGTATTATATATTGTACATAGCATTATTTGGCTCCGAAACGTACAAGGAAGTGTTGTTCCACATTTCAAAGAGCCTTTGTCATATCTCTTTAGTACGTAATACGTATGAATTGCTGGCTGAAGACAGCTGGAGACAGTCCAATATTCAACGTTCGTCGTAAGCAAACAAAGGTATAGATTCTCTTGTTACTAACTAAACTCTCTCACGTTAATAAGTAAAATTCATTTTAGCGAGTTTAAAAAAAAGTTGTCTACGTATTATTTTTTGAAGTTATACTTCTTTTGGCGCGTTATGGAAAAATATGAGAGTAAATTTTTACGATGCGCCCGCACACCGTCACAAAAAACCGACACCCTGAAGTTAGCTAGTCAACATTTTAGTTTTTCAAAAAAAGTTACCAACTTCACGATAGTGATAAAAATGGTTTTTACATATTACTTTGAGTACATTTGTAGAATTTGAGGTTAGTTGACAGTGTGTATTTTCATGATAATTTACTGAGATTATAAGCAATAAAAATGGATTTTACATATTACTTTGAGTACGTTAGTTGACGGTATGTATTATTTATTATATTTAAATAAACTTTATTTAACTAGATAAAAGTATAACTTCATACGTGCCTACATAAGTACACACACACTTTTTTTAAAGGATTCATTTTGGTGAGTGTGCAAAAGCTCTCTTTGAATTAATTGAACCCTCACCCTTCCTTCATCGGACTACTAGGCGCAGACAGAGGTTCCACCCCTTCATTGTGAAAACACCAAAAAGTCGAAGTAAACATTTTAACAGCTCCTTTTTGGTTCAAGTTGCCAAAGTCTGGAATGAACTGCCTGCGTCCATTTTTCCAGACAATTGTAATCCTGGAACTTCGAGAGTAGAGTGAATAGGCTTCTTTTGGTAAGGCGTTTACCATCTTTGTCTTCATTGTCATTTTCTATCAGGTCAGTTGTAAGACAAACGCCTATTACATTACTCAATAAAATAAAAAGTTAGAACAGAACGAAATTAAGAAATTAAATAACCAAAGTTAGTAAAATATCTGCCTATCCACTTTTGGTTTTGGATTATTTCATCTTTAACATTTTATCGTACTTTATCTAACTGCTACAACCAAAGCCGTGTAATGATTATATTACTTTCCTGAGCACATTACTAGTTAAAAGCATAATGCACAATGTAGACTACATTGTGCATTGTGCTTTTAACCGACTTCAAAAAGGAGGAGGTTCTCAATTCGACTGACAGTTTCTTTTGTGTGTATGTTACGCGATATCTTCGCCATTTATTGTGAACCGATTTCAATCATTATTTTTAATTGAATTATTGAGTACAAGCTCAAGTTTGGTCCTATTTAAATTTGAAGATAATGTTTTATTAGATTAGAATTTATCAGAATTTAGGCGCATTGAAGTTGGTGATACTCCGGTGACATTTATCATACACGGATAGAGTGTTAGATACGGGAATTCCTTTTTAATATTAGACGTAAATTATGATTGGCATGTTTTCCTTAGTCAACAAAATAACTTCAGCATTAAAATATAGTGAATTTGTTTGCTAACAACTGAGTCGATAAATATGGAAAGTAGTGGCCATAAAATTATAGAAAGCAGCCAAATTTTGTTCAGGTTTCTTTCAGCGTATTGTCAAAAGGTAATAACATTAAAAGCAAAGTTTTGTGATCTCGTTTGCTTTGTATGTAATAGTTTCAATACCATTAGTTTGTTAGTAGTTTTTTCAGGTCGGAATAAACAAAAAAGCACAGGAAAGTACACTAATAGCGCCACTTAACCGAGAGGGTGGAGTTCAGTTAGTCAGCTGTGATTGTACACGGTTATGTATATATTTATAAATGAATAATGAATCTCCAAATGTTCCGTATGCTACTCGAGAGAAAAAATTCTAACAACATAATAACTTTGTTCAAGGCGCATGTATTGCAAGATTAGATGATTCGATTGATTGATCGTGTTTTAACGTTCTAATCAAGAAATGACATAAAACTTACGTTTTTCACCCCTGCAATATTAAATTTTGCTCTCATGTTTTATAATGATTTCATTCTATGTAATTCCTGTTCCTGTAATATTTAGCAACTGATGGAGAAAGTTTTTTTTTAAGATCCATGTATTCCTCTAAATTCTTCCTTTGAATTTCCTGTATTCTTATTTATTGAAATGTATCATGTAATGTGGACAAAAGGTGAACAAAAAAAATTATTCAGATAAACATTTTTTTAGTAGTACTTCAAATATTATAAAGAAGAACAATATAGGTTTGCATGTTGGGCGTAATTCCCTGAAAATTCTAAGCTATTAAAAAAAAATGTGTTCTCAATAAAATACAGTTACATTGTCTAGAGGTCAAATATATGACTTTCGTTGTTTATCTTTGAATAATGACATGATAAATAAAAAATTGGAAATCATCGGTGTGATTCCGATATCTTATTTTAGAAAGTTGTGATGATATCCGTAATTCCACATACAGCAAAACATACTTTGGTATAATTTAACTAGGAAAGTAAATGTAGCAATGAATATAATTTGATCTTGGAACGTTATAATTCTACTTGTAATAAACTGAATCCTGAAGATTAGAGGTTCAAATCTTTACTCAAAATTAAGTTCTCAGAGCGGCGATTACTAACGCGCAATTAATCCTTTTAAGTCTAACAAATAGGTCAAAATCAAATAAGAGAATTACAGACGGGCAATCTTTTAAATTAATAAACTTATATGCAAGCATAATCTTTTCTACATTAGCCGAGGCTCTTGATGGAAATATGAGGGCAACAGTACAATTACGCAATTGAAGAACACCTGGAAGGTTAATATTTTGTTGTGTAAGTATGAAACATTAATATGAGAACAAAACTTGTTTTAAGTCAAGAACAGATTGTCTATGTTTTATAACGAATTTAAATGATCAGGAATTACCACGACCATATTTTTTTTTAAACTTGAAGCAAACACTAATTATCGTTTAGTTTCTTAACTCAAACGAACGTATAATCGATTTCACGACTAAATACTTAAACGAATAATTAAAATATGAAAATATCGGCAACTTTTTGTCGTCGTCTACTTCTCAAAAAGTCACCCGTTTAGTAATTTAGCTTTAACCTGTTTAAACGTGCTCTATAATTTCAAGGCTGTATTTAAAACAAAAGGTTACAAAATAAGTTTATGCTAAATCACTTTAGTAAACAATCAATACCAACTAACGCAATGTTATTGAACTAAGTATTGACTGGTAAGTAAATGTTATTTTAGTGACTTGGAAAATTTAACTACCAAAAACAATTTATATTATAGGCTAGGTAGTTATAAACTTGTTACGTACTACTTTTCATGTTAATCGTTCGTTATGTAATCAGTATCCAAATTTCGCTGAGAAAATCTGTAAGTTTCAATCGTTTATATTCACCCCGATGGAATTTAAATCCATTAATCGAGAGATTCAATAAAACATTCGTATACCGAATCTAAACTTATTAAACAAGTAATTTATATTTACCGACATAAAGGTGAAACATTTTTATTAGAAATTGTACGTCAAAATAATCAAGCTGGAAAAAAATTTAATGGAAATAATACATGCATACTGTGTTGTTCCCATGACTCCGACACTGTTTCTTCATGAAAATTCCGTAACTTCGATACAGATACATCATTCGATTCACAAAAATCTTGCTAGAGAATGAAACCTTTATGAATTCCAATATGTTTCGAACGCAGGTGTCAACTGAAAATAATGGAAGAATATGAATTTTCGCAATATATAAACCATGTGTAAAAATTATAGCTGTTTTACGAAGATGAAATTTTGTAATTTGCTTTATTATTCCTTTAGGATAATACAAGGTAGTATGTAGGATTCTACCGAGTAGGTTTCAAACAGTAATGATATTAAGGTTAAAGATCATATATTCATCATAGTCTACTTATTAGAAATGCTTTTTTTCTATAACGTTTATGTGAAACATATTCCGTCTGGAATAGGATGAATATTTTTAACATGCATTATAACTATCATTCAATGATATGAGATCGTCGAGACGGTGACCAGACCAGAAATCTGACAGTTTTTCGTACTACGTGGGATACACTGAAAGTTTTGCGTAACTCATTAATAAAACAATTTACATGTAAAGTAATATATTTACTGCTTTTCGAAGTATTCTCCATTACATTTTAAACACTTCTTCTTTCGGTCATACCATTTTGAAAACATGAGGACCATTGGTCTAAGGGTATGTCACGTGGTGGTTGAAAGCTATAACGGCCTATTCCGGTCCCGTAAATGTCATACCTCTCATCAAATCTTAAATTTTTGGGAAAATAATAAATTGCATGGTACTAGGTCTGGGCCATGTGCGGGATGGGTCAGCTTTACTTTTTCAGAAGCCAAAAATGACTTTGTCTTCTTCGCGGTGTACGCCAAAGCATTGCCATGGTGAAATAGGATGCGACTTCTTAGTCGTGTTTCCATAACTTGTCAAAGACGCTGAGCAAACAAATGGTGGTATATCATTCAGCATTAACTATCTTTTGATTTTCAAGTGGGATCGTGCAGACAGGACCCGTCCGAGAGAAAAAAAAACGCAATCATTTTTGTGCCTATGTTTCTCGCCTGCCTCAATTTTGTTGGTTTGCTGTCATCTTCGAACACCCATACAGAAGACTGATGCTTTCTTTCTGACATGTAACAATATATCCATATTTCATCTCCTGCCACAATGTCATACATAGTATTTGAATGCCCGTGATCGTGATGCACCGTGGGAATAATAGCGTCCGTAAAAGCGCAGCCGCGTCCGACATTACTAAAGCCATTTTTGTCGTTCCAAATGTAAGCAGCTGCAGCTCTTGTGGTATATTTAATAGAAGTTTTGACATGCTCGTCTGTAGTTATACGGATGACCACAGATAGCAACGCACCACACCTTTGAAGTTATTAACTCACTCTGGTGCGGTAACGTCACAGAGCGTGGTAGACATTTACTTACAGAAAATAGCACGGTAAAGAACAGGTCGAGCGGTTTTGATTGGCACACGAAAATCAATTGTGCCCTTTCTTTTATATACCAACAATCAGTATCAGTTGATAATTATTTCAATATAAAATTGTCAATCGCTACGTACAGTTACAAATAATCTTTAAACAAGAAAAACTTTAACTCAAAATTGTGCATTCCCAAAAACTGACTAGATATTCAGCTAATTGAGTTACTTACTTAATGAGCCATAGTGTGACGTTTTACGCCATCTACCGTATTATTTTAAGAATTACAATTATGCATACTGCGGATTAATTAATATCAACTTAAAAAAGATGGTGGTTCTACGTAAATTTTATTTGTTTTACGTTTTTTTACCGGTTTTCCTCAATCGTATTTTTGACTGGCCTGTTGGTCTAGTGGTTAGTGGCCCTGACCGCTATGCTTATAGGTCGTGGGTTCGATTCCCACCTGAGTCTGGGTGTTCTTTGTGTCCGTTGTTTCTATGTTTGTAAAGTCCCCCGCGACACAGGAGTAATTTCTAATGCGGGAGTTGTCTTTAAAAAAATTAAATAAAATTCGTATGACCGTTATAAGCAGTTTAAACAGTATTTTAATAAACTGAAGCTCGAGAAAGCATTATTTGTAGAATCGGAAACAGATTTTAGTTTATTTTGCCCTACTTTGTTTCAGTTATAACTAATTAAAATGCCTTAGTGTAAAGCACTTCAGTTGAACGGCGCTATCGTGCATAACACATACACACCCACTCTTTGTATCTTGTCTTTTTAAAAACACATCTGAATCAAAATAAAATAGATGTCTGAAACATCATTAATGCCTACAAATAACTTATAATGCCTTCTAAATTCAATGACAAAGTAAATACTAAACTATGATGATAGCGGTGATGGCAAATTTTAATAATAGAATAATTGAGATTGGTATATTTTTATTCCTGCATATAATTCCGAAAGATATGGAGTTAGTTATATTCCAGACATTTCTTTTAACCATAACTAGTAACCCTGAAAGTAGTTTCTGTAACTCAATTAATTATGGCCATTGTAAGCGAAAACTCTCCTCATATTTTTTAGTTGTACGTATTTGATTTTAGCAAACAACTTCTGTACCAGAAATAATATCTATATTGCGATATGGCTTTTGTAAATATTGGCAACACAGACGGTCAACGCATTGCCCAATATGAAAATTTAATTTTCTTTTTCTTCTCTTTAATGAAACCAATTTACCGTTACGGTGACTTTACAAACTACTACTATATAAAGTATATACTATATAAAGTACTACCACACTTGAGCAGCATTTTGTAAATTACACATGGAGTGCCAAATGAAAGATGAAACTTATAAATTTTCAACTTCACTTATAGGAAAGTTGAAATTTAGTGAAATTTGGAAATTTGTAAATCTAAGAATTTCTTACCCTAACTATCCAGGCGTCACCGAAAACCGAGAATTCTTAGATTGGAATGGATTCTAGGATTTGTGAAGGAGTCATTTTCACGTCTAGAAATTATCAATTACACTTTAGCTAAAGTATGAGAAAAAAAAATCGGAGTCTAACTCGCGCACCGAGGGTTCGGTAAGCAAAAAAGCTTGTACGTAAATAGTACGTTCATCTCGGGAATAATTTCTCGAAGATTTTTGCCCGTCTTTTCTGAAAGACAAACTTAACTTTGCGGTTCTAAAAATACTCTGCCATACATGGATGTACGTCAAAGTAAACTTTCCAACCCCAAAATATAAGTTTGTCATCACATAAACTATTTTTTATGTCATTTAACAACAAATTAACGACTTTCGGACTTTTGCCTTTACTTGTGCTGCCAGACCTTGCTTCTTACCAAATTTCATTATTCTAGGCCAGTGGAAAGTACCCTATAGGTTTTGATTTACTTGCGAAATGTTCAAATTTGGTCAAATCTAAGGCTTAAATGGCCGTATCTCTTGATAGCGTTGACTTAGAACCTTGATTTTTTTACAGCACCTAGGGACCGCAGATATATTTAGTAATAATTTCAAATAGGTGCCTCCGCGGATTCCTGAGAAAAGAGTCTTGATAGACAGACAGACAGACAGACAAGAAAGTAATGCTATAAGGGTTCCTTTTTTTCTTTTTGAGGAACGGAACCCTAACAATGATATGAATAAAGTTTTGACCGTCGTGTAACTGTGGTCTATCAATATAACGCCAGATACTGGAATGTAGAAGTTCTAGAAAACTCTCACGGTAAATTGAAATATCAAGCCACAGTCCGATGTCCTTATTATACTTAACTGCATCCAATATTTAACACCCGGAACATCCCTCAAAGACGTCTTGGACTTTCTTTGCAAAGAAAACATCATTGAAGTCTAAGTTTTCAGTTGTGGCATTCATGAATAGTAGAAGTCCACATATACCATGGATACCAACAATAATGCAAGCTTTTTCTCATTTGATGAATTATCACTTATTTGCTGTTGTTTGTCAATCAACAGTTCTGACTATCTATGTTTAAGTGGCTGGTAGTAAAAGTTACAATCTTAGTTTGTAGAGGGGTTATGTGAATATTTAGCTACCATAACAATACCTTCTTATTGTCTTAGTTCCGGCTTATTTCTTGAAAATACTTGTTATTTTTATGTTGCCCGTAAAGTTTATTTGGTTTCCTGAGATAATGTACCTTTTCCAATTCTTTTACATGTTAGGAAATAGTTATGTTTGTTACTTTAATCATTAAATCGGTTTTATCTTTTACTTTGGCAAAGACACGGATGCAGTTAGTTTTATATTAAAAGTTGTTAACATCAAATCATATAAAAAATATGGTGTAATATTTTTTTAATATTTAATTCTAACTAGCAACCCGCCCCGGCTTCACATGGGTAGCAGTGACATCTTCAGCAATCATCAACGTATTTCAATCAATTTACACAAAATCTTAACAAATTATACACCTGAACATTCCTCATGAATCACTCTTTCTATTAGTAAAAACCCCCGAAAAATCCGTTCAGTAGTTTTTCAGTTTATTGCGAAAAGAGAGACAGACGGGATGTAGTGATGTAGTGATTAAGAAGAAACTTAAATTAGATTAAAATTTGTATTATTTGTACCGACAAACTTAGAAGTTAAAATTTTACGCACTTTTTTTTTTTTTTTGTTGACGAGGTGGAAGACCCTACATGGATGTCCTCCGCCTTGGGGAGGCGAAGGGGTCTGTCGGACTCTTACCGACTAAAAACCACCCCGGTGTTCCACTACTTGCCTATGATCAGGGGGGCGAAAATCGCTATTGCATTCTTCCGCAACGGCTTTGATGACGCTTGAGGAATGTTCCATGAGTCTGATTTGGTATATTTACGTAAGTAATAAAATATACATATACTCAATTTAATGATACATATAATTATTACATTTTTCACTACTACTAATATCGATTTAAAAACAGATAGTGAATACATGATTCTCATATCCTTGAAGGTTCTATTTCCGTTCTCACGTTTGACGACAGCCATATTTACAGTATTCCAAAGCTCTCAGCCATACTAAGAAGTATGAAAGCCGTATTTACCGCCGACGATTCTCGCAACTGAGGAAGAATAATATGCAAATACATTTCATTTTGATTGTCTATTCAAAGATGTAGTTTCTGTATGAAGAGGAGATAAATAGGAAATCTATCATATCTCTGCGAGCATACTATATAAGTTTGAACTTTACTAGTAAATACCTAATATCAACGAATACCGTATAATTATACCCTTTAAATGAAAATTTGTATAAAGCGTAATGCTCTTAAGGCATCAGAAAATACAACAGCCTTATTTAATTGAATGATGAAATGGACTGGCCTGTTGGTCTAGTGGTTAGTGACCCTGACCGCTATGCTTATAGGTCGTGGGTTCGATTCCCACCTGAGTCTGGGTGTTCTTTGTGTCCGTATGTTTCTATGTTTGTAAAGTCCCCCGCGACCCAGGAGTAATTCCTAATGTGGGAGTTGTCTTTTAAAAAAAAATTAAAAAAAAATCTTAGAAACTCAATAGCTTTAAAAACTGTATAACATTTCCCAGTAAAAACTAAGTACATCAGAAGTCTTCTGTGACGGTTCTTCGCGGTTTTTTTTTGTTATCATAATGTTTTTTTGTTGATGTACATAACATAAAGATATGATATCTTAAATTATTTTGAAAAGAGTTTCATTATTTTGTTCACAAAGAAAGGTTTCAAAAAGTTTAGTAACATTATTTAGAATAGCTGTACGCCTGTGGTCCTACCAAAAGAAAGCCAAACATATATTATGCATCCTTACCTATCTACATTGAAGGGGAGGCAGGTAATAAGGCAGCCTGCGTTTGATTGACGCCGAAGCTGTTGAGGATCAGGACGATACCAACCAAGACCTCTAAAAGGTGCAACAGGCCCCCGGACCGAAAAATAAAAAACTTATTGGGTTAACTTTAAGGCCATACGATGAAAGAGTACAATTTATAACCATGGTCTGTACCATATTCAGCATTTAAAATGAATGGGCTGCTAGAAACACGATTCAGATGTCAACAGCCTATCCAGTACTAACCCATAATGCGCATGCGGGATTAGTCTACACAAGTCTGCGGTTCATATTAAAAAAAAACCTGACAAGTGCGACCCGTCTCTGCCAAATGACAAACTTAATTTTGCGGTTGCATTGTAGGACATAGTCAACTTTCCAACCGCAAAATATAAGTTTCTAATCACAAAAACTATTTTTTTTACCGAAATTAATAACTTTTGGATTGTTTCCTTTACTTGTACTGTCAGACCTTGCTTCTTACCAAATTTCATGATTCTAGGTCAATGGGAAGTACCCTATAGGTTTCGATTTACCTGCGAAATGTTCAAGTTTATTAAAATCCAAGCCTTAATGGCTGTATCTTTTGATTGCGTTGACTTAGAAGCTTGACTTTTTTACAGCTTCAAACCGCTGATATCAATATTTGATGTTAATTTCAACTTGATGTGTACACGGGTTCCTGAGAAAAAGAGTCTTGACAGATAGACAGACAGACGGACCACAAAGTGATGGTCCCTTTTTTCCTTTTGTCAAACGGAACCCTAAAAACAAAGTAACTAGGTGCACATTCAACAGTGACATTCTTAATAACTTTAAGTAAAAATAATAAATAAATTACTAAGGTAACTCAAACTTTATTAAATTTAAGTTTCTCATTTATAACTGTGCAATCTTCACGTAAAGGGACGCTGGGAAATAGAATACGAGAGAATCTGACTCTCACATTCTATCCTTCTGATATTACTCCAAGTAACTAACACACATAAGTACCTCAGTGCGTAGCAGACTTCGGGTATCAACGAAGACGTGAAACAATCCTTGACACAGCAGTCTTTTGGACCGCTGAGAAATTATTAAATAGCCAGCATCAGGCTGCTATAAGGAGGATGATTGCTGCTTGATTGATGCTAATGAAGACGACTAATGCTTTTAACAGTTGTGTCTAATGTACTCCTTCAGGATACTCAAATAAAATCCATCCGAGTTGGGCGTCGTACCAAAGTTTGTGTGCTGTTCCGCATCCTGAATAGATCCTCCGCCTGTCTGTAAATGCAGCGCTGACTTACTGGCAGAGAATACTTTTTAATAATGAATTTTACTAATCTCAGGATAACTGGCGCAGACTTGTAATACCTACAATTAATCATGAGCAAGGAGTTCTAAGGTGGCTTCTGTGAGGCAGTAGAAATAACGTGGAGTATGATCATGTACTACTAATATAGATACGATGATGAAGATACTATATACGCTAAGACATTAAAACTACTATTAGATGAAAGCAACTTAGCATTGGTGCTTTTAAGACAGTTTTGGTAATGTTTTTTTTTTTTTTTTTTATATTCCACAAAAGTATCTTTAGCACAACTAATTAAGGATCTCCTCTGTCTTCTCTGGAGTCGGTTATTCAGTCTTTTCTTTCTCTCAATGAACATTTTATAACATCGAAAAACAAGAGATCTTTGAAGGGTAGTTCTCAATTCGTCTGTGTTTTATGTGTATTTTATCCATATATTCACGTATTGTGAACAGATTTTATTGATTTTTTTTTAATAAAGTTATTATAATATTTCAAGAGAAGTACAACAGATATTTTAAATAAGGAATTCAAATACAAATACACGATTTATACTTTAGTTGTAAAATAAACATTACAATGGCGTAGGATCCTTCCTTTACCTTTGTCCTTTCAATAAGTTAGATCTTATTAACAACATAATAATTTATAAACATGCAAATATCCAATGATAAAAGCATCCAGCAAGGAGAATGCGACTACTATTTACTGTCGACTATTGTGCACCTTCTCTTTTAGAAAATCGGTAATAAAATATAATGATTTATTAAATACTTTTTGCAACTTCAAAATAGCTCATTGAGTCAAATCACGTTAAGAAAGTTACAAATATGACATAATGAATTTGTTTTACACGTCTATTAGTTCTGGTTTAACTAGACGGTGCCTTCATTTTCTATGACTAGCCTTGAGAAGAAACGCCGAAACAAACTCAGTGATCCAAGTCTACTCAAAACTATAAACTCAAAATGTGCAATGTGGGTGGTCTTTATATAAAATAAACATTTCAGTTTTGAACTGATCAGTCACGACACACGACAGTTGACTAGATAAATCGGTAGTCACGGAACTCAACCGCATCTTCGGGAGCTCCACGACTCCAACCGGTCTGCCACAGCAGTCAGACATGTAAGTAGGCTAATAAAAATTCAAAACTGCGACTAATGTGAAGCTTTAGGATGCATAATGCTAATAAACAATGACAGACTTTCGCAAGTAAGAAATCAAACAATTCAAAAGAGTATTTGCTATGTTTCGATCTAACTAACTCGCCTCGAGGCATCTAGA
This sequence comes from Euplagia quadripunctaria, assembly GCA_963859945.1. Taxonomy (NCBI): domain Eukaryota; kingdom Metazoa; phylum Arthropoda; class Insecta; order Lepidoptera; family Erebidae; genus Euplagia; species Euplagia quadripunctaria. The sequence goes on from OY982565.1 coordinate 20,566,673, forward strand.
TCCGTTTTTTCTCCTACGTTCTGTCCTTACAGCGCATACTTTATTTCTATTTGCCTGTACTGTGAGGTAAACGGGGCAGGGCGAGGGTAGCGGGGCTAGGCACGCGCGGTAGCGTCGCCCCAGCCAGTACAAGCTACGACGAGCGAGAGAGTGCCTGTCGCCGCTCTGCCACCCAAATATAGAACTGGTGACCCATCATAGTGTATGTGACGTGATAGTGTCTAGCACATGCGTGGAAATGACCATACTTATCGTTGTGACCTCATGTTTGTGACTTGTGATTAAGTGGTTGCGTAAGTGAGTTCGTTTCGAGTACGTGTGGTTGCTTCAGTGCAATAGGTATTGCCGGTAAGTGATGGTGTTTTTTTTGTAATTAAATTAGCAGAGTAATGATATTTTCTTTATTGAATCTTTCAGTTACGTACAATAAGTAATTCAGAATACTACTTAATTCATCATAATATGTTTAATAAGGTTTCATTTACATGTATGTGTTGCGAGAATAATTTCATTAGGGCCACTTAGAAACATTATTGTATGTATGTATTTATGTGTCTTCTTAAATATATGTGAGTTTCGTCCAATTGGCAAACATTAATATATTTATTGAGTCCGAGCGCCTGTTATTAATATAGAATGATAGTTATCACAATTACGCTACTAATGAGTTCATAATAAATTCAGGGTCGCTTCACGAAATCCCAAAAATAATTATTATTGGAGAAGTTAATTTTAATGTCACAACTATTATAATGGAACGACGTATTCGAATACATCATTTATCACAGATTCATTTAACATGGTACTTTAACCTTTTATATTAAATTGTAATTTTATATGTTACTGTAATGAGAAAGCACCTTTAGTGACGTCAATTTGGATGTGTGATTTTTTTGTGGTGACGTAGTGCGGCATTCTGTGAATAGTTACATCTGATAGTCTTAAATATAAAAAAGAAAGAAAGAAATATATATATAAAATACTAATTTAACATATTAGGTCTTAGTTTTAGTATTAGTCATCAATAGGCAAATATCTAGTCTCAAATAAAGAAGCTTAGAGTAGTTAAATTTATTAGAAGCGGGGACAAGTCTAAACAAGTAATTTGTCAAGCGCTATACTAATCCTTAGTAACAAATGGTATTTTGCTCTCCCTTTAAATTGTTTTTAAATTAATTGCTTGATTTTTCTTGAAGTGAAATTGAGATTAGCTGGGGTGTTGAGAATTTGTGCGCGTCGATGCGACGGCAAGGGTTTGGATCATTCATTTATGTACAATAAATATAAATAATTATATTATTTGTATTGTTACTAATATTTTAAAGAAAATTATAAAAAAAATAAAAATACAAATTAGTAATATATGCCACTTTTTTGCATTTTTTACGTTTTCATAATACCATATTCATTCGTAATCTATGTATATATACGTCTTTAAAAATTTTAATACCCGTTTTTAAGCAAATTTCTTGAACGGGGAATGTGAAATTTTAAATACTTCAAGTTTATATGGAAAAGTGTAGAAAGCAAAAGTTTTTAATCAATTGGTTTTAGGAATTAAAAATTATGCAACATCGGCTACAAAAAGCATATATTGTATATGTTGACCTGCCATGGTATAAAAAGTTTAAAGAATGTTAGTTCAAGTAATACAGGTTCATAATATAAAACAAAACATTTAAAATTTAATGAATTGTGGTCCAAATTCGACCACCAGGTGCCTAACAGTTATTAATAAAAAAGTGTTCTAGTCGATCACGTCCTAACCCAGCTGGGACTTACAAAAAAATTAAACATACCGATAGATTATAACTTGAATTAATCTGAGGTAGTTTTATGGCTAATACCTCTGACTCGCGAGTTCATATAAAACCGGTGCACTACGAACGTTGATCACCTTTGTAGTTTACAGTCAACAAGAAGTCTAACTATAAAACACAGGGATCAAGATTGAGAAAGTTGAAGCCTCGTATGAAAGTTACAAAATAAAATATTTGGATTTTATTAGTAAAACCTTTAAAACGAAAAACACATATGAAGAGGAATAGCAAACAAAAAGAAGGAAGAACGTATCGATGATTTTTCAAGTTCTATTTTGGAGGCCTATGTCCAACACTGGACGTCCTATGGCTGAAATGATGATGATTTTGTGGTTTTTACATCGTTTTCTTATCCATAACCTCTGTATATTATATCGTGACATGACGTATTATTCTTGGTATTACAATTAAAGTATATATGTATCATAAACTTAGTTAATTTATTAAGTTTATGATATGTATACATCAAAATAGGAATAGAACTTAAAACTGCGTGTGTTAAGAAAAAAAACGAGGCCGAGTGGGCGCAATAAATACAGATTTCAATTAAATTCAATTTAATATGTATATTAAATTGAATTTAATTGAAATCTGTACACATTAACAAATCAATGAATAATTTATTTGACAGATTCAGTTTTGTGGTACAAATACCATCATGCCAATTTTACCAATATTTAAAGTCATTTCCGTGGTAAAATTATTGAAAGAAAATATGTATTTATTAATTACGTATATTGAAGAGAGAAGAAAATGAAACTAAAGGAATTATCTTATCATTTCGAAATCAAATCATTCTGAAACTAATAAACGTACCATAAATATGTATGTATACTACACATAAACCGAAAGACGAATTACAAGTAGTTTTTGATTAGAAAAAATATAAATAAATACATTGACTGCGGAACAAAAAATTATCAAAATATAAAACTAAAAATTGTCAATGAAAATAATACTCCAGAAATCTCTTTTAATTTAAAGAATCCCGCACCAAATTTTAACAAAATTCGTAACCTAATTTGAATATTATTAATCGCAAAACATGTCAGCTTACCACTAAGTAGATAACAAGTACATGGTCTATGGAATGGTATAATATTAACAGGGCCTTTATTTGAAATATCAGTAGGGTCACTTATACCAACTATTACCCCGTTAGCCAGTAGTGCTGTAAAACTACAGTCTTCAACAAGGTATAGGTTTCTCTTCAGTTATCTATATAGATAAAAAATAATTTCAAATTCAAAGGAATCTTTGTGAGAAATCATAACGTTACAAAATAAAGATTTTTTTTTATGGTATAGGGGGCAAACAAGCAGACGGGTCACTTGATGGAAAATGACTACCGCCGTCCATTAGCACCTGCAACTCAAAAGTCACAAGTGCGTTGCCGGCCTTTAAGGTGGCAGTAGGGGAAGAGTGGAATATGGGGAGGGGGGAGGGAAGAGTTAGGGCCTCTGGTAACCTCACTCACTCAACGAAAAGCAATGAAAACATTGCTTCACTGCCGGTTTTTTGTGAAGCCGTGTTATCACTCCGGTCGAGCCGGCCCTTATGTGCCAAAGCATGGCTCTCCCACAATTAAATTAAATTTAGTTTATTAAATTAAATTAAATTTAATGTGAAATCAACTAAACATAAAACTGTCACTATTAATTAACATGTGATCATTATTATAAATTTGAAACCTCGTTACAAATCGGTTCTTTACAAAATAGTCATGAAACTTTAAAAAAAATAAGCTAAATCCCTATTTATGTACATTTACTACCATAATTCTGTTTCAGTTGATAAAATTTAAAGATTTGGATATAATCAATTTATTATTGAGCTAAGGATTAAACTTTTAAAGGTGTCGGTAGTGCTTTAGAGTAACCTTTTTGCCGTGAAATTAAAGATCGGATTGGCCTTAAATATTTAAATAAAATGTATTTAGGCAAGTTTATTTGATGACGTCCTTATTATGCTACGCCGTTTGCTTGCGATCGTAGCATGTTCTACGCAAGTGCTACGGTCTCGACGCAATCGTTGCTCAAGAGCTGAAAGTCATTTGAAGAAGTCTACTACATCTGTATACAATTTCAAGTATAATGGAAAAATATTTGTTATTTTGATCACGCGTTGTATGATTTACGAGGTTAGTAGAGAAGCTTATATTGTGCGCTGTGCTTCACTTTTCTGCAAATTATGTCAATATAATTAATTTATATTGCAACATAAAACTGATAAGTGGTGGCAGCTCTCCGATCATTGCATTAATTACGCGAATTTTATTTTATAACATTCGCTAATGATGTCACGGAAATTGAGCTCGGGCCCAAACGAGGCTCCATGTTTCTTTTAAACAAACGAACTGGTTCATTAAGAAACATTCGTTTCAAAATACATGTTTTTATATTTGTGGTACAGTCAGGTAATAAACTCCTTGAACAATAACATACTCAACTCGCATCTGATGTTTCCAAACAAGAGTTTCTTTCGACAGCAAACGTTTTACAATAGTTTGTGTGTCTCAAGCACCATAGTAGAAAATAGTTCTTTTTACTTTTTATACAACACTAGCAGTGCCCCGTGGGAATATCGGGATAAAAGTAGCCTATGCGTTAATCCAGGTCTCCACTGAACCGATTGCGATGAAATTTGGTATCTGTATACCAAATTTCATCGCAATCGGTTCAGTGGTTTTTGCGTGAAAGAGTAACAAATATCCATCCATCCATCCATCCATTCATCCAAACTTTCACATTTATAATATTAGTGGGATTCAGCCTATTGCAGGCCACTGCTGAACATACATATACTGCATAACATATCGTATTCAGTCAGATCCCTACCTTCTTCAGGTAGTCAGTCTATTTGGCTTGGGGTCGTCCGACCTTCCTTTTTTAATTTTAAATAAGATATAGCAAAAAATAATAAAGCGTGTCTATGTAATACCCAACAAATTAAGCAATAAGAAAGACCCTGTGGCAAAGGCTTTTAGTATACAAGCCACAAGTCCGTCCCTATATGGAGTACTGCTGTCATCTCTGGGCAGGGGTACTTGCTCCTTCCTGCACCAGCTTAGGCTTCTTGACTCGGTCCAAAGACGTGCTGTGAGAATCGTCGACGATCCCAAACTCACAAGCGGTATTGAACCCTTAAGAATAGGAGAGACTATGCCTCCTTGTGCGTGTTCTACCGCTAGTATAATAGGTTGTGCTCTGAGGAACTGTTTGACATGATGGCCACGGCCGCATTCTACCACCGCACCGCTCCCCACCGGGAGGGCATTCATCCTCACACATTGGAACCTAAATGATCGCGCACGGTACGATTCCAGAGGAATTTCCTCCCGCGAACCCTCCGGCAGTAGAATGAGCTTCCTGCCGAGGTTTTCCCGAGGGACTACAGTGTAGGGTTCTTCAAGATAGGAAGGTTTTGAAAGGGTTGGCAACGCGCATGCGAGTCTTTTGGAATTGCAAGCGTTCATAGGCTACGATAACCGCTTACCATCAGGCCGTATGCTTATTTGCCACCGACGTAGTATAAAAAACATAAGGATGGATGAATAAAGTGATGTCTAAAGAAATTTATAACCCTCCTGTGAGTGGGCGAGTCAGTGCGGGTAGGCCCCGATAGACGTATACTGTCCAGATGGCAGTATACCGAAGAAGAGCCAAATTGAAAACTTCCGTCAAGCGTGAAATGTCCGATGAATGTCGAAGAGACGCAATGTATATTTCAAGACCATATTTGCCTACCCTGGACGAGAATAAGGTGTGAAAATATGTATATATGTAACACTTATAAAAATAGAAAACTACAAAAACTATCAATACTATTTCGAAAAATACTCAAAATTATTTATTCATAAAAGTTGCTGAGTAACACCTATGAAGATAAGAAGCTACATTTACTTTTAGTATCGTATTCGCAACGCTATAAGTAGAACCTGCGCAGAAAGAACAGAGAAATAAAAATTCTCGGCCACTCCGGTTAAATTGTTAAGTTGTATGTACAATACTATGTTTTACCAGCGGATGGAACATTAAGTAAGAAATTTGCTTAGTTAAAAAATAATGATAAAGGATATTAAGGTATATTAAGGCTTTTATATCAAGAAAATATCAGTAAAAGTTTTTGTCATTTTCTAATGCCGCACAGTGTATTTTTCTGTTAAGATGGGAGTACAAATATAAAAAAAATATTAACAATAATAACTTAAGACACCTCACATACGGCCATCTGATCCCAAACTAGGCAGAGAGGCTACTATGGTAACCAGACTGCTGATAAACATACTTATATATTTCTAAAACACACATATTATAGATAAATTACAATCAGAGACAGAACAAAGGATCGTGCTCATCACATAATCATTTGTCCTGGATGGGAATCGAACCCACGACCTCCAGATCAGTAGCCAGGATCACTGACCACTAGACCAACAGGCCAGTCAAAAGAGTGCAATCAATGAACAAGGTCCAAAACGTTTGTTGTTAATACTAATGTCCATTTTAGAAGTTTTATTAAAACAAATAGAAGAAAAACTTACCTTCGCGCCTTTTCTCAACTAAGTGGGGGTCGGCTTTCAGTCTAACTACAATACGGCCGAACTTTGATATTTTACGTGAAGCGACTGCCATCAGACCTCCACAACCTAAGTACTAGGCGATATCGTAGTTCTGTAGTTAGATCAGGTTGTCGAACTTTATAGGGCTCCAACTACCCGTAACGAATGCCACAGATGTTTGTGTGACACCTGGGACCGACGGTTTAACGTGCTCTCCGAGGCACGAAAGGGTCTCAATGTGTTAAGAATGGGCACCCATCTTAAGACTGACCTGGCTAGTATTACTTAACTTTGTAATGTGTTAACTTACTCGGTTACCATTTAGCCACGAGCCCCTCTTAAAATTGTTTAAAAACAAGCTTTAATGACAAACCGAATTAAATAGTAAAAAGAGGTTCACATTCCATTTCCTGGCTTCATCATTAGATCATCCTTACCAAGGCCAATCTGTTGGGCTCGTCAAAACGGATCATATGAGCCCAAACTCGAGAGGTTTACTAGCCACTGAAGAGTTCCAATGTCTACCTCCTGGCTCCATCATCAGATCAGCTCCAAGATGATAAACAATATATACATTGATACGACAATCAGGCAGGTAGGAAGTAAGTTAAAATTTACTTCCGATATTTGTTTATATGGTTAGTTAACTTCAAATGAAACGAATGACCATGCATTCCTTAATCAATACTCTAATCAATAAGAAATTATTTTTAAAATGCGACTAATAGTTCTAGAGCGCGTTTAAACAAACAAACTCAGCTCAGCCTGTGACCACAGCCAGTGTAACTTGGTCGAAAAGTCAGGATTTTCAGAGATGTGTAATACCTTTTTCGTGATTGCGTTAATTCCCGTATATAAACATAATTATATCATAGAACCCGAAAGTTTAAAACTTAGTATCACAAACTAACTTTTCAGCTTGATTATAATAGTACAGACTATCAAATCTTTTTTTTTCAAAGTTTATCAAAATTCTTCCATAAATATTTAAGTTACACTTTCTATTGAAAATACTAAAACGGTGTGCATATAAAGTGTTATCGATCTAACATAACGTTAAATAACTTCAACAATAAACTCAGGAATTTCTTGAGATACCTACTTCTAGTTTAACGATGTATTGACAGAGGGTTCACAATTTACAAGTAAACTGGGCGGGTACTGCACCGCTTTAGAGTAATGTCCCCCACCGGATGCTGAAATTGAAGAACGGCCTCGCTGCCATTAGTTTCCCAAGAGGCAGAAAAAAGGTTTTCACGGAGATAGCAATGTGTAAATATGTGCCCATAGTGTCAAGCAAGCGTCTAGTGTTGGGTTTAGCTTTGGAAATGGAACCCAACTGTACATTTTTGTAAACCTGTAACTTTTCATTAAATTATATTTTTTTTCTCTCATTTTAATCTGTAAAAATTTTTTTTCTCTCATTTTAATCTCTAATAAAAATTAAATCTCTTCTCAAATTTTAATTTCTCATTCTATTATTACTAGATCTATCTTGTATTTTATTGACTCACAGATTTTACAGATTTCAAATGGCATAAATTAAAACGTATAATAAAAGAGTACTAGAAAGTATAGGCATCTCTACTACGAATTTCATTTTAATACTGTTTAAGCCGTAAGCCTCCTAAATAAAATAACTAAAATAAGTCTGTAGCATGATCGCATGTTTACAGTTCTCAGTGAATCATAAAACAAGATAGTTTAGTTAATATCCGTAATAACGAAATGAACTGATTGAGCGCATGTAATAGGAAGCAACCATGCGATTTTAAGCCTCTTAAAATCATCCACTTTAATAACACTAGCCCGCACTTCATAATGCCCATTGGGACGAAATGTATCGGTTGATCGGCACACCAGGTAATTTCAAATCACTAGCTAAAATATGAAAGTATATTATTATTTATTAGGAGGTGAAGCTGAGGTGATAGCAGAGCCTGGCCAAGTGGTTAGTGATCCTACCTGCTGAACCGGAGGTCGCGGGTTCGATTCCCACCCAGGACAAATAATTGTGTGATGAACTAATAACTGTGTCTTGGTGTAATATTCTAATATATGACAATCTCGTGTCACGGTGTTTGTGGTCCAACTCCTCCGAAACGGCTTGACCGATTTTAATGTTTTTTTTTGGTAGATATGAGGTCGTAAAGTATTTTTCACCCTCCTTTTTTTAATCGTTAAGAAGACCGTGTGTGAGATGTGTCAAGTTGTTATTATTATTATAGCAGACTTCGTCGAAGAGTTCGTTCAGTACCTTCACTAGTAGTTGTAGTAGTTCTGTCTTTTGTAACCCACGCAAAAAAGGGGTGTTATAAGATTAACATGTGAATCTGTGTGTTTGTCTGTGGCATCATAGCTCCTAAACAGATGGATCGATTTTAATTTAGTTTTTTTTTATTCAAAGGTGACTTTTATAATGAAAAATCTGTTCAGCACGATCATCGGCTCTTTTCTAATAGAAGGAATGTTTGGGTCTAAAGTCTTTCCAATGTATGCTTGTTGCTAGTGAGTAGGTCGCCAGAGTTCCATATAGGACAAAAACAGTATTGGTGTTGCAAGTGCGATAATCATGATCATTATTGTCATCCTCTTTTTTGTGACGAGTTTGGAGTACCCTTTTCAACGTTTTCGTTCATATAGGTTAACGTAATTAAAATGTATGTAATTAATTGTACCTAAACAAATCTACCCAAAATACAAGTCCATGGAACTTTAACGTAAGATATAAAATTGTGTATAGCCTCATACGCATCTAGTATATTTATTAATAAGTATGGATTTTCAACGGGTATTTTGTAGCGTAAATTGTATCCAAGGAGGCTTAAAAACAATGTTCTAAATGGTAGTCAAATCCTCGAAAATCGTCGAATTATAAGAATTTGTTAAGTCTCGTGAAAGAAAGCATTTACCGACATCTTGTAATTTGGTGCTTCTTTATTGTTCAACTTATGTATATAAAACGGTTTGTTTAAGAAGAACTCGATATTAAATGGTATTGGAGTAAAAACAGAATAAATAAGGTAAATTTTCCATAGAATACACATAAGTCCATTATTTTTTAGTATTTATTTGTCGTTTTTCTGTGTTCTATTTTATATGATAATTTAATTTGCTTTTAATTTAACTCTTCCAATTTGATACTGAAATTATAAGTTTTTATAACGCAAATATGTATAGTGATAATATACTCGTAACATATTTATATCGATTTTTATTTTTAATTACTTTTCAGAATGGTTGAGGAACCACTCTAATTTGAAGTTTTAAGTGGCTTGTGTATAAACCGGCTACATATTGGTAATGCTATCGCTTACATTGTACGCTCATGTTTATAATTTTCATTATGCGTGTGTGTAATATTACAAGTTATTATCTGGTTACGTTGCTTCAGTTATTTTCTGCGCAAACCCAGGAATTTACCAATTTATCCCTGAAGCTAGTAGAGTATCGCTTTCGGTAATCTGGTTTATCATTACTGTGTTGATCGAGTTTTCTAAGAACCTTCGTTTTTTTTTACAAGTCCAAGTCTACAAACAAGCTCATATCTCGCTCAATGGTAAGCAGTCACCGGTATTGTAAACACTTGCCATATTCCACAACCATTTCCCTCTTCACATCTGGATTTGAAAAGGGGTCAGAAAAGTTTTATACTTATCTCTCACTTACCAGCATACAGCACTACGTAATGAGATCTGTTTAACCATTGCCTTCTATAAGGTACTGAACTGGTCAGAAACAGAAAATTAGAACAGAAATTGATGTGCCTTACTTCCTTCAAGCATGTCAGTGTGGAATTCATGTTTTAATTTTTTTTATGGTATAGTGGGCAAACGAGCAGACGGGTCACTTGATGGTAAATGACTACCGCCGCCTATAGACACCTGCAACTCAAGAGTCACAAGTGCGTTGCCGCCCTTTAAGGTGGTTTTCTGTGAGACCGTGGTATCACTCCGGTCGAACCGGCCCATACGTGCCGAAGCATGGCTCTACCACTTAACTTGACGTCCTAATTAATATTCATCATCATCATCTTCCTGATCTTTTTCCAATTTTTATTGGGGTACGCGCAATGTGCATAGGGTTTTGGCTGGTTCCTTATATGGCTGCCCACCTGACGCCAACCCTTTTTGCTAATATTTAACCCCCGACGCAAAAACGACGGGGTGTTATAAGTTTGACGTGTCTCTCTGTGTGTCTGTCTGTGGCATCGTAGCTAATTTTGTTTTTTTTTTATTTGAAAGGTGAATTAGACGGGAGTGTTCTAAGATATAATTCAAAAAAATCTGTTCAGCCATTCGAAGACCATCAGCTCTTTTCTAATCGTTGAAGGGATTTTCGAGTTGGAGGTATTTTAAATTGTAAATTTTTAGTTATGTATCTTAACTAATATTTTAGACGCGAATGTGACGCTTTAACTACTGAACCGAACATCATGAAATATCGCATTCACGTTGTAATATGACGACACAGGGTATCTCTAATTTAGAAAAAAGTAATGTTGGTTTTCTTGGATGCTGAAAAATACATTGGGTACCTGTCGACAATATAAAGTACTATTCCCGAGGGATAGGAAAATATGTATTGTAAGGTGTAAAATTGTTTGCGGAGAGGATTTGAAAGGATCAGGTGTTGAGATATAAGGAGAGTAATTAATAGAAGATTGGACAACTGAAAATTATAATACATAAAAAACTTAGCTAACTACTTATAACATGCTCACTTTACAATGGCTTCATAGAAGTGGCCCAGCAACTTGAAAGCCGTCCACTCTGACTGCTGGCTGCGGCTATTCTCTGTTCTGTTCCTTTTCTAAAGAATTTATACATTTCAAAGATAATATTGGAATGGATTTAAATATTATATTACCAGCCAGCTTTGCTCTACACCCGAAAGAGGTTCGGGCGTCACAATATATAAGTAGCCTTGTAATGCGAGCGAAGCCGTGGGAAAGAGTTAGTCTAGGATATAATACGAAGTACAGAAAGGTCTGGTAACTTTTTAATTAAAATCTAGTTCTATAACAAGCTGCGTGAGAAAATGTTAACTTGAAATATGTAGGATGCAGATGGTACGCTATCCGAAGCTTGTTATATTTAAGGCTCTTGGGAACAAAGATGCAAAGTGAGTGGACTACCAAAGGCTACGTATATAAACTTTACTCATGTCCGTATAATACATACCCTGATACTTTAAATTCTGGATCCCAGAACTTATTGTAGTATACATATGTGTAGGTATATATAGTAACATTCTTTAGGGTTCCTTCTTTTTTTGATCCTATTGTAGTATTCGTATGTTATTTATTTCAATATTTATTTACTTTTTCAATGTGTATTTATTTACTTCGCTTCTTGAATCCATGTACTTGTATTTTCCTAGAACACAGATTCATAATTTGTTTACCATACAACTAGCTCTAAAATTATATATGTAGGTATCTGTAAAAATAGCCAGCCAAACGCTACAAATGCGAGACCAAAAGTCAACTTTTCGTCTCACTTTTGTAGCGTTTGGCTGGCTATTTGAATTTGAACCAAAATAATACTAATAAACCAGTGTCGGGTGATTTCGTGATTTCATCGAATATTCCATACAATATACATATACATGTATATTGTATGTAATATGAGGATACCCTCGAAGAGGTAGGTAGAGGTGTATTAAAAACCCACACTTTTTTTTCAACAGTATGTAATTAGGTCCCAAACGAGCACTTTGAGAATTGACGATGGAAGAGGAAATATGGTATTCTAACTTAATATTATAAATGTGAGTTTGTGTGTGTTCACTTCGTAACTACTGAACCGATCATCCGAAAATGTATCATAAACACTGTCAGGGGTACAGAAAAGGACAAAGGTTACCTTTAATTATTTTTTTTATAAAGTGAAAACTTCTTTAGGCACATTGTGCACTTTTGTTATGGGAAAAAAGCACTGAACTCGTGTGACCATCATGCTAATATTACATATATAGATCCACTAGCGCTAATCTAAACGTTTAGTTCTGTCAGCTCCTTATTAATTAATCTTTAAAAATATAATTAGTTCAATAAAGTACTTATTGTGTGCTCAATTCATATGGTAAAATAAACAAAATAATAATATTAAAATAATTGTAATTAAGGTGAAAATGTATAACGCCTATAGTGCTTAATAGCGAAAACCTTTATTCAAAATTTCGTCCGAACGTACGCCAGTTTGATGGACGGCACTAGTAGATGGCATCACTTTCTTCAAAAATTAACACTTCTGATCGGCAACTCACAATTACTTTTTAACAATTTTTTAACACAATTATTATAAACAAGACATTTTAGAAGTGAAAACTTCTTTAGCCACGTTGGGCACTTTTGGTAAGGGGAAAAAGCGCTAAACTCGCGTGGCTGTCACGCTTTGATACATATAGATGTGTGCCTGTTTTCACTTCTGACGTGAGTCCTACGAATGATAGTTTTTTTTTTGTATAGGGGGCAAACGAGAGGACCTGTCACCTGATGGTAAATGACTACCGCCGCCCATGGGTACCTGCAACTCAAGTCTCATGGAAGCATGCGTTCGTGGAAGTAGTGGAAGTGGGGAAGAGGGAAAAGAGAGGGGGAGAGGGAAAGGTTAGGGCCGCCGGTAACCTCGCTCACGCGGCGAAAAGCAATGCAACCTTTGCTTTATTCCCGGTTTTCTGTGAGGCCGTGGTATCACTCCGGTCGAGCCGGCCCATACGTGCCGGCGTGCGGCAGCATGGCTTTCCTACGAAAAAAAGTACTAATCCTGATGGATAGAAAAATAACATTAACTCGAGTGGAGCCGCAGGCAATATCTATTATTGTATATATTGAACACTATAAAAATATATATGATTAGATTGATGATATAAACAAATTTATATCTCTGTTAACTGTCCAAATATAAGTAACTTTAGTTTGTAAATCCAACAATAGTTTGTAACTACTGTTAGTTTAAATAATGCATAAATGGTTGTTATTACATTCAATTATTCGAATACAAGGTAAGATTAATAATATTTATGTTGCTTTTCCTTTGAAGGACAAAATACCCTGAATTAAATTACTAGTTAGTCTGAAACAGTCTTTTCATTTCATTAGCTCAAAGGATCACAAAGAGAAATTTAAATCAACATTTGGTTTCTCTCCAGTTGACGGTTTATTCACCTCAAAGGTTAAATTGTTGATTCAAACTAGTTGACTCAATCGTCCAAGTTCTTATATCTACATACCGTTCAGACATGAATCGATCACTCAACTCTGAATATTTGAATAATTTACTGCGGAAACTGTTTGGACCACCGCTAAAGTATTGATTTTGTGTAAAAATAACTTTCGGACCATTTATTTGATTCAATATGAATATGAATTTTTCCGCAACAAAGTTGTTTTGATACCTTTTTAGGGTTGAGTTGCTTTGCAAGACGGGTACTCTTAACGATATGTACATTGTACAGAGAACCCACATCAGTATACCTACTATATCTTTTTTTCGAAACTATAAACTCAATTTTTTCATCAAATAATAATATCAATCAACATCAAAATAGCAACTTAACTACAGAATACTTAAGTAGTTCGAAAAACTGTTCAACACTAAGTAAGATTATAAGTTCACGTCAACTTTGAAAAGTCTGCGACGTTTTTACACAGCTTAATACACTTCGCTTGGGCAAAAAGAGTGCATGTTTCGAAGAGATACTAAATTGAGTGTCCAGTCATGATGGATGATTGGCCAAGCGACGTATTCACTTGAGGATACTGAAAATGCACGTAAAGCCGTCTGCTATCGTTCTCATGCATTAAAATATATGAAAGGATATTTTCAGGGAAATATTCACAAACGAACAATAGATTTTCCTGATCACATTCCCGTTCGAAATGTCTTTTATATCGGATTTTCCAAATCATTACCAGAAGAATTTTATTGTAGATAAAAGAAACTTCTCCGATAATACTCGAGGAGTCTCGTAAAATGAAATTTACACTGTTAATACCGACGGTGCAGTACTTCAGAAATTAACTTTATTTACTTGACTCTGGAAAACTAAAAACCTTTTAACACCTTGTACCGTTAAAATAAATAAGTCAATTATGGTTCAATTTGCTGGAATATAACAAATGAAATTTTATGTTCTTTCGTTTTGTAGATCATAGATGTTAATAGTTTAATCTCGAAAAATAACGTAGAAAAATCTACCGTAGGTGCTAAAAAATAAACTAAAATAATATCAATTGTACACGCCAATATCAAGTGTATATCAATGGTAAATATGAAGTGTACAAACTTTAACACCCTAGTTCATCCCACTAATATTATAAATATGAAAGTTTTAATGGATGGATGGATGTTTGTTACTCTTTCACGCAAAAATCGCTGAACCGATTGTAAATAGCTGGAGACCTGGAGTAACGCTACTTTTTATCCCGATATTCACATGGGATCAGGACTTACGCGGGTGAAACTGCGGGGCGCTGCAGGTTAGTTTATCTTAACACGTAACGTCATGCTATTAAAAAAAAATTAAACAGTTTTAAGATTACATAGAGTACCAATATCCGTATATAAAAAGCTAACACTATTTAATTAGATAAGACAACAATACTAGCGCACTCTTGCTTTAAAGTTCACTGCTCAGACTTAAGCCTTCGAGAAACCTCCAGGTCCTATCAGCAGTGATTGCTTGTATTATTTCCTGCGGTTGCATGATGTGCAACCCTAGGTTAATACTTCTTCTTTTGATACTTTGTTATCATAGCCCTTTATTAAGGCTTTCGAGTGTCTTAGACCAGTCGTGGTCTTCCATTTCCTAATTGCAATTGATGTATCTCCCACTAATATTAAAAAAGTTTGGATGGATGTTTGTTACTCTTTCACGCAAAAACCACTGAACCGATAACGATGAAGCTTGGTACGTAGATAGCTGGAGACCTGGATTAACGCATAAGCTACTTTTTATCCCGATATTCCGACGGGGTCGGGACTTACGTGGGTGAAACCTAGGGGCACTGCTAGTTGTCAATAAATCCTAAACAAATTGTTTTAATTTACCTAGAACATCTGTGTTGTCTTTTTAAGTACGTACATTTTTAGTGGAAGTTAAGAATGAGGCCATCTTGAATTTCAATTACACTTAGTCATTAGTCATCACTTAGTCAAATTGCAACTCATTCGAACTTGTATACAATTAGTTTTTTTTGTAATACAGTTTTATTTGGGTGAAAGTTTTACTTATTTTACTCTAACTGCCGACACTAGTGTATGTCGTTTGATCTGTTTTATAAGAAAATCGCAAACAACGTAAATTTTATGAAAATATATATTATATATAATGTCATTGAGCCTTCACAGGCCAACAAACTTTGACAGGGGTACCCTCATTTGGGAGTCCACGACAAGCATGATCGATGAAGCGCATGTCCCAATTAAGCTTTGCCTTTTTTGCTCTCTCATATTACTGGGGAACGAAGTACTCTTATAGCGTAAAGTTATTGAATTAATGCATGGACGTGTTTTGAAAATTCAAAACGGCTTATATTACTTATTGTTAATTCAACAAAACCTACCTAAAGGTTTTATACTTGCACTGTAAACATCTTTAACTTATAAAACATATATTTTTTTTTTCTTTATATGTATGTACTGTTGACGGCGCAGGTAGAAATAAATAATACCAAAGCCACATTTGTCAGTTACATTTTGGTCCCAAATACCTAATAAGTGGTTCTTAATGTCAGTAAAAAAAGAATGTTGACTTAAGCTATAACTAAGACAACTACATATACAAGGTTATCACAAGTATATATCAATCATTATAATTATCTATTATTATAGATGTACCGATAATTTCCTTAAACAAGTGATTAATAACATATTATTTTTTTGTAAAAAACGCCTAGCTAAATTATTTTCTGTTGTACCTACAATATTGGTTGCATTCAAAGATGTTCAGAAAACTATTAACCATTACAACGTATTTACTATATCTAATATCACTACAATGTATTTTTGTAGTCAAATCAGCATCTTACTATAATTGTTTCTTAGCTTTACAATTCTAACTTTAAAAAAATATTTTAAATGTTAGTACAAATTCTAGCTTAATGAAATGATTTAAAATATTCTGCATCACTTTCTTAAAGACTGTGTAATAAAATATTTCAAATTGATATTTTTTTTTATTGAAATGTTAAGCTCATTTAAATGACATATATTACTTATTGACTATAGGTTCCTATGGTTTCTTATATATCTGTATTCGTAGTAAAAGTTGTACTTTATTCCTTTCATTCTGATTATACGTTAACTGTGTGAAACAGATAAATAGATTTTTTATTTTACATCATCTACTAATATACTGTATTAAACTATATATCTGTTTGACTTGGGTTAGTAAGATGACGTTTCTAATGATCTATGGCTATAAAAATAGATTATCATAAACGACATTAAAATAAATTATAGTTTAGAAAAACTAAACACGCTTTATAAAATAAAAAATAAAAAAGACTTTTAACCGTAATCGTTGACGTTAAATTAAAAGGTTGTCGATGCTTATCATCTATTACATACATACAATACTCAATAATTATACCTACTTATCATACATTCAAGTACTCTTATATACACAAATAAAAAACATATATACCTACATAAAGACATACACTTGTACACAATAAATATTGTATACATCACATTTTAAATATAAGTTTATAGTGACAGATAATGCTCTTGTAACATTGTTTTGAACTTAGCTAATGATTGTGCTCGTCTGATAGCAACAGGCAATTCATTCCATAAACGCACGGCTTCCACAGTTAATGATTTATCATAAAAATTGCTGGAATGTCCTGGAATTTCCAGTCTCAAGTTTTCAGTTGACCTCAGGCATTTTAAATGTTTGTCATGAAGGAGCTTAAAGCGTTCCTTGAGGTAACAGGGAGTCAATGGATTAACATTGTTAGTTACAAGTAAAGTCAAAATAAAAGCGTGTTAAAAGTACTTTAAAATTCCTATTACGGAAATGCATTAAAAACAAGGTAAAAAGTAATTGAGTAAACCATAATCGTTGTAAATAAAAAGTCCACTGTTGCAAGTCTCCAAAGCATTTCAACTGAAAATAACCACGTAAAACTAATTAATAGTCGCCAATTTCAAACATGTTACGTGAAAAGGCTCTTAGTTCAGTTCAATTCCGTTTCTATTGTGTCAGATTTAGAGATATTCTAAAATGATGAATGTAGACCATCATAATGTCTAAAAAAAAGCCATATGTTTTTAATAGAATTGTTGTTTTCAGATGAAAGTAAGACGAAAAAACGTTTATCAATACGGTAGCATTTACTAGACCCTTATTTACATCAATAATACCAGCCTTTAATAGGTAGTATTAGCACTACAAATCAAAGAAAAGGCGAAGTGGCGCTAGCGTAATGGCCAAATATTCGAACTTGCGCTCGATTGATTACGGGTTCAAACACCACGGTATCTGAAGTTTTTTTTTAACTGATTATATCATACTAGCTACCCGGCTACGCATTGCGTAAGTAATTTGCTATGAAAACATATTGTGACTATAAGTTGAGATAAAAACTAGCCTATCTCTCAAGTCGGATCAAGCGTGTGCAAATGCACACAGTGTGCATAATTTCAATTTAAGATCGGTTCATTGGTTTACGTGACACTACATTTTTAAATGTAAATATTTAAAATAAAATCATATTTCGTTGGTTTATGTACATTTTTAATCTAATCTATTAAAAGAACAGTACAGGAACTTGATTTGGGCAATTTTAACGTAGCGGTGCAAGTTTAGATAGCAAGAACACTTTATGCAGAGCTCGGAGTCTGAGTTAGTTCGTGCATCTTATGTATTATCCAGACTTTGAAGCCGTAGCGGAGTTATAATAGCGTGATTAATTTGAAATATATTAGGGACAAAGTTTTGCTAACGGGAGACATCATTTTGAAGTGTCCGAGGACTAGTTTAATATCTACTTACTTATGTGTGGAGACTTGTAATTAGTAATTTGGTTATTTAATTCTAATGATACAAGATTGTTATATATCTTTAAGTCTCTCTAAGATAAAATAAATAAAATACTAAGCACAAGATTACAAAATTAAGTTACAAAAAGTTTTCGATCAAAAGGAAAATCTATTCATTTTTAGTTCATCAAACATTGTTTACGGAAAAACATTTCCGTTTGACCTTTCCTTTAGTTAGATTGTAAGAATGAAACACAATAGGTTTTTTTTTTAGTAAGATGTTATAATTTTCCAATTAAAAATGTTTAAGGATTTTTATTAACCTTTAATTTAAGTTTGAAAAAGATAATAGACGCTGATACTTACACTGTTTTTGCAAAAATGTTTGAAGAAATAATTAGTTTTGACAGAACTAAAAGTATGAGGTCGTTGTTTTAACATCCCAGGTAATTAAACACTTACAACGGTTTTTTTTCAATATTACTTTTTTATTCGTTTTTTAAAATTACTTTTTCAGCAATAGAGATAAAAATGACGTCTGGTGCCGAGTTAAAAGACTACACACTCAAAGTGGGAGATACATACGTGCCGAAGCATAGCGCTTCGGCACGTATGGCCGGCTCGACCGGAGAGATACCACGGCCTCATAGCAATGGCCTCATAGTAAGTGAGGTTACCCGAGGCCCTAACCCTTCCGTCTCCTCCTTCTCCCCCTCTAGCCCTATGGTTTAAAAAAAAGCGTGGACCCCGATCATCCACTAAATTT
The DNA here is from genome assembly GCA_963859945.1 of Euplagia quadripunctaria. Taxonomy (NCBI): domain Eukaryota; kingdom Metazoa; phylum Arthropoda; class Insecta; order Lepidoptera; family Erebidae; genus Euplagia; species Euplagia quadripunctaria. The sequence goes on from OY982565.1 coordinate 20,585,813, forward strand.
TATAGGTTAATTTAAATAGTGAAGTAAATGCCCTCATTGCGCAAATGTTTCACAATGTCTTATACGTAATATAAATTTATATATTATGCAAAAAAAGGCCACAAAAGCTACTGGGATCCATTACACATGTTGACCTGTGTTAATATCTATGTTATATAATGACAGTCCAATTTATACTGGTCAATGATATTAAACAAAACATTTAAAGTTATTAAATTATGGTCGACCACCAGGCGACCTGTAGTAGAAAAAAAAGGTTACGCTTCTCTGACATTATTTTAATGAGGTATGTTTTACGTAAGTCAAAAATCTGCCCGCCTTTTTCACCCCTGCGGTACGGTCAAACACATACCCATCTAATAGCAAGGGACGTTTGGACTCAGACCGCCAGTGTCGTAAATTGCGGGTGCTTTGTCAGCACTATATAAACCCCATACAATAGCATCTAAGGAAAACTATGACAGGAAGATTATTTTATTACGTAATCCTCTTTGAAAGAAAAAATCCTATGAGGACTTTCGAATCTTGAAACTTGAGGTACAAACATATTTAGCTAAGAACGAGAATATCCGAAAGTTTTAGCCATCACAATCATCATTAAACCAAAGTCTGACTGAAGACAAATATTTTTCCGATGCAGCAATAAAACTAAGTCTTGAATATGTAACCCCGCCTACGCCATATAGGTCAATGTAATAAAATGATATGTGCGTGATAAAACAACAATCTAGGCAGCAAACAGGGGGTTATATCATGGACTTGTTTGCCCGAAGTGGCAGAGGCAGACAGCTACTTCTAATGTCTCACAGTCTCGTAATATCTCCTTGTCCTTGTTCTTTGTCTACCGTCTTGTTAAGGAGGGAAGTATATTCTCACATATTATACATCTGAATAAATTTCTTGTTTCAAGACAGTTCATCGTTCCCTGGGACAAGTCGAGTAACATTCTCCATATTCAAGTAGTCACTGTTGACAACAGAAGTCACATCAGTGGGCATGTGGGTTTGATTAATCCCAACGAAAAAAAAACTTCGTCCCCGCTATTAAGAGAGGTCTCAGTTAATATAAAGTACAGAGTAATAAATATAAATTTAAAATACCCCCGACTCGAAAATCCCTTCAACGATTAGAAAAGAGCTGATGATCTTCGAACGGCTGAACAGACTTTTTTGAATAATATCTAAGAACACTCTCGATCAATGCACCTTTCAAACAAAAAAAAACGCACTAAAATCGGTCCATTCGTTTGGGAGCTACGATACCACAGACAGACACACAGATACATAGACACATAGATACACAGACACGTCAAACTTATAACATCCCTCTTTTTGTGTCGGAGGTTAAAAATATCAAAGTAGTCTATTCCACATTGAATAATTGTAATAAATTAAAAATTAGAAAATAAAAGCTGTAAGTATCAATAATGTAAATCAAGTATCAATATTATATTAGAGAAATCGCCAGGTGATCGAGTTTCGACTATAATTAATTAGGTTTTGAATGTTTTGTTTTATTTCATTGACCAGTATAACTTGAACTGTCATTTTTTAGACCTTCCGTGCCATGACAGGTTAACATATAGACTGGATGCCTGTAGCTATTTATTGCAGTTTTCACATAATTTTTACTTCGTTTCACATATTTAGCTAGCAGCGCCCCGCGGTTTTACCCACGTAAGTCTCGATCCCGTGGGAATATCGGGATAAAAAGTAGCCTATGCGTTAATCCAGGTCTCCAGCTATCTACATACCATGTTTCATTGCAATCGTTTCAGTGGTTTTTGCGTGATAGAGTAACAAACATCCATCCATCTATCCAATCATCCATCCATCCATCCAAACTTTTACATTTATAATATTAGTGGGATTAGCAACCCGCCTCAGCTTCGCATGGGTAGCAGAGACATATTCAACAATCATCATTATATTTCAACCAATTTACACAAAACCTTAACAAGTTATATACTTAAATTTTCCTCGTAAAACGCTCTATCTATTTGTGAAAATCGCATCAAAATCCGTTCAGTAGTTTTTGAGTTTATCGCGAACAGACAGACAGACAGACGGTGGGGGACTTTGTTTTATAATCTGTAGTGATTTTAGCTTTCTGCATATGTAAACTTTAACTGCTTTCTTCTACATAATATAAAATTAAGTATTCTAAATATTACACTCCTCGGTGCCCGAAATTCCTTTAAAAATGGGTACAAAGATGTATATTCACGTATTAATAAATTTAAAAAAAATCTCAGTATCTTGTATAATCCCTGCAGTAAGTATAACAAGTGCACTTTAGCAAGTATTCAACACTTCCCATGTCTGTAACCAACAGTGGTTACCTCCATTGCAGATAGCATGATTGGGCAAAACCAAATGCAGTGTTGCTTGCTAATCATTCAAAGCGACTCCATTAAAGCGATATGGTTCCTTGAAACCCGAGCCAATACCTCGCTTCCATAACCATGTTCACCGCTTTGAAATTAGAATGTGTTATTAGGAAATGATTTAAGTGATGTCCTGACCAGTTTTGATCCTCTCACTATTGACCACGAGACACTGGATCTTACATTTCAAGAACAGAATGGTTGAAACGTCACATATACTTACTATTACAATTAATATCAACATCTTAATTTTATTAGATACCTAGAGTTCCGTTATATATAATTATGGATACATATGGGAATGAACGCGTTTACGTAATAGCCCTGGCCGTGGTCACAGGCTGACTAGCTACTGACATAATTATATTGTACATTAATAGATTTATGCGATTCAAATGTATATCGTCACTATTATTCTATTTTTTTTTTGCTGCTTCTCTGACCGTACACTCAAGTGCTAATAAGACAAATGGTTCTTTTTAATTGTATCTATTGTGTATATTTCTTTTTAATTGTACCCTTTTTATGGTGTGCAATAAAGAGTATCTATCTATCTATATAGCAGCTTTTGTCTGCGGCTGCATTCACGTAAACTATTTTATTTCATCCCTCGGGAACAGTATTGTTTTTTGATGAAAGGTACATTACCTATTTTTCGTTTCGTTTCGTTGCGTATCACAACATGTATGTAAAATTTAATGATGATTGGTGGAGGCCTGATAGTGTAACAAACAAAACAAACTCGAAACCACATTTATAATATTAATTAAGATACAAAAATATTTATACATTGATGTCATTATTTGTCAAAATTTGATTAGCTTGATGTATTACAACTTTGGCCTAGAAAGTAAAACATTGTCTAACAAGCCCCCACCAGAAAACCTACAACCATTAAGGTTGTTTAACTATAATTTACTATAGGAACGAGGTGGATTATTATGGACATGTTTATTGAAGACACGAAGTAATGATAGACAAGATGATTGACGGCTTGTAAACAAAATACGCTACACGAGAATGCATTTTCATTGAAAGCATGTGAAAATACAGTTTGATTGTTGACTATGAGATTGACATTTCGCTGGTTTGCAAGAATAGCGACGGAACTAAAAATTATTGATTTTAGAGAATGGCAATATTTTGTGATTTCTGCTACAGTATTTTGTTCTAAATTTAGAATGAACGTTACCACGAAATCGGCGTTGCATCTTTGTTCACCATAAAATATCAAAGATTTATGATCGTTTGGCCTAATTAGTTCAATTCGACTGAATTTTGAATAACGTCGATATACCAGCAATTTCATCATCTTCTTCATCATTATCATCATCATTTTATGGCTGGACTTCCCCTGCTGAATATAGCCTTCTGACTTCATCAAACTGCAGTCGGAAATATTTATGAATAAAAATAAAATCTTATTTGTTGGTAATTTGCTCGGTAAGGCCGCATCATTTGAGAGCAACTGGATGGATAAAACTATTCATTTTCAAATGTCCATAAAATTCTGACTACAGAATGACTATTTTGACTAGCCATGAGTTTATTTAATAGCCTTGTGCGATAAAAATATGTAGGTTTATTATGTTTGTGTAGTAAACAATATCCCAGCCTACACACAATCTGCACACATATGGTTTAGACTTGACTGTAATTGACTTGACGACTATAATTAATATTGTATAGTTGCTCGCTAATATCAAAACTTCAGAGAAACTCAATCACGATTTCAATAGCAGCTTTATCTGCTCCTTGAGAATAATAACTTAGAGGGAGTTTGCACAAGTCATTAATTAATATGCTAAAATATTTGCAAACGTCATTATATTTCGGCGATGTTAACTCAGATATATATTTTAACTATAATTTATCTTATAGTTAATTTTGATTAATCTAATGTGATGTATTATTAATAATGTCTTTTAATTATCTGATATTTTAATTGGCCTCTTCGGAGATATTTTGAATTTTACATCAGATCATAATGTAGTTATTAAGGAAAAGAATCAATAAAATATATAAACTATTACTTTACCCTTTTTGCTGCCGCGGGTAAAAGTTTAAAATAGTAACACAGGTACCTTACCTGTGTTGCTATCTTAAAATATTTTAATGTACCTTTTTGTAATTTTTTAAAGAAATACCACCATTATAGGCCAATTACAAATATGCAAATAAATCTATCGTAAGTTTTGAAGGAATATAAATCGACAATCTAGAAATAAAACATTTAGCTGAGGTCTGAATTAATTGATGCCTATATTAAAGGATTTGAAAGTTGTCCATTTCATGAGCGATATTTTCTCACAACTTAGTCCGGTTTAAATGACTTATGTCATAAATTTTTACCTTCCTACAGCAATGTGTAAGTAGATAATAATGTGACCTGCTGAAAAAAATTATTAAATATTTAATTTTAATCAAAGAGGTTTTACATGAATGTACAGTATTAAAACATTTCCATCTCTGCTATCTTATTAGTTAGCCACCGTGTTGTTCGTAAGTACACTATCTCTTTTTATATAACCATTTACATTGTCTGTATGATTTAGTTTATCGTCATATGAAAGTCTTAATATATTTTATTTGTGATAATGTCATTATTCTATTACGGATTTTTCTTACTGAATATTCTTCGATGTACATTTTATGATGATACATACGTCGTCTATTTTCAAAAAAATATAATAATGTTTTGTTACCTCTATATGTAGGTAGGTATAGATGTCGATGAAATATGTTCAAAAACTATATACTATAGGAGTAACGAACGAGGCGAAATGTAAACTTTAATAGTTGTAATTATTCCAGCGAAAATGACAGATATACACATGTACTTATGCTCCGTTTCTGTACAAACCTGCCTGCCTACACCTTAATATGTCAGCCCATTAGGCGACGCGGTTGAAACATATTTAATAGAATCTTGAATTGAGGGCACGGTTCGCAAATTTTCCGCAGAACAATTTCAAGATATTCACGGTCTGAAGTTTTGAGAATAAAATTGTTCTAGAGAATAAACTTGAGGCAATTTGTTGGGACTTGAAAAACATAAAGAGCTCCTTTAGCTATCAATTAAAAAAAAAGTGCAATCATTTAAAGGAAGATAGATATTAAGACGGCGTTAGTATATAATAAAACTTATCAAATAATTAATTTAATGCCGCAGCGTTCTTAATAACTTCATACGTTTGCTAGTGAGGCAATATAAGGATAACCCAAAGGTGACTTTACCTGAGCAGGCGACACGGACATTTTCTTCCTGATAGATTCCTGAAAAAACGCCACTCTTTTTCGTAACATGATAGGAGGACACGGGTTGGGGTCAAAGGAGGTCCATATACCTCACTAATCTGTTTTATTAATTATGCATACATGAAAAATGAGAATGTCCAAAACGCCGTTCCCTCTCAAAACTGCAGAACTTTAGCTAGGAACAACGTTAGAGTCGTGACCTGTTTGTACAAAGAAAGGGGAGTTTCTATCGATTCCTTTTCGTTGGCAAAGTCTATTTCTGTTGCCAATCACTGGGCAAACCTTTTCTATCTTAGTACACACCTAGGTAACTGGAAAGTTGGTGGAATTGTATTAACTAGATATCGCCTTGTAGAATTTCGACAATAATTCACAGATTGTTGAACTTTGAATTTTTTATTTTATTTTATTGACCAATATAAACTGAACTGTCATTATATATTATAGACTTTCTGTCCATGACAGATCAACTTAACTACTGGACACCTGTAGATTTTTGTAGCGGTTTTTACATATTTTTTAAATTTATAACACATATTGTTTAGGAATTTTAGCTTTCTGCATATGAATTTTAAGTTTTTTTTTATGTGATAGGCAAACGAGCAGACGGGTCACCTGGTGGTAAGTGACTACCGCCGCCATTTGGCACCTGCAACTCAAGAGTCACAAGTGCGATGCCAAGAGCGGGAGAGGAGAGAGTGGAGGAGGGGGGACATGGGGAGATGGGAAGGGTTAGGGCCTCTGGTAACCTCACTAGCTCGGCGAAATACACATTCACTGCCTTTATCACTCCGGTCGAGCCGGCCCATACGTGCCGAAGCATGGCTCTCTTACGACAAATTCCGAATTTCACATTTCTACATGGAATTTGCCTAAAATTTATAGTGAGTAATAACAGAAAACAGTGAAATTATTTAGATGATTAGAATCTAGGTCAACTATTAAGTTGTTCAATGTAAAGCACAACATGCACCAGACGTAATACAACATCATATGAAGACCTAAAACAGTTTTAGACATTTACAAATTGCATTGATAAGAACTTAACCTCGATTTGTATAAGCTGCAATAAGCTTTTATTATAAAATAGCTTACCCGACAAACGTTGTCTTATCAAAATTTCACTTCAAGTTAAAGCGCTTCCTGTTGTCGATAAATTTCCCCGTGTTTATTGCAAATATATATTTTTTAAAAGCCTAAATAGCCAAATCTGTCCAACCGTTCTCAAGTGATTTTCTTACAAATGAACAACATTTAATTTTTCATTTAAATTGATACATTATTTATATAGATAAATTATTTATATGGATTAATCATAAAATAAATAACTATTGATAATAACGAAAATACATGAATAACGAATGTCCATGCTTTGTCAGAGTTACACCGATATGATGATAGCTGTCGCTTGTTGAGAAAGTAGGAAAGATTTGCTTCAGTTGTATATGCCATAGATATTTGAAACTACCTGACTTCAAGGGTCTTTAAGCCAGTTTCAAAAGAAATGAAAAATGATGATTTTCCTTAATGTAACTGATTTCCAAAAAAAACTTAAATTAATATAAATTTATACTTAAATATTGACTACTGGTACTTATAAATTGGACCAAGTACTGTTGTTTTACATAATTATAAAGAAAGTTTCTAAGAAAAATACTTGGAATCAAATGGTTTTTTTAGCAAAGAATACAATGCCACGGTATAAAACGTGTAAGTAATTTTGTTGGCCAAATTCGTGGAATAAAGTTTCAATTTTCTTTTCGCCTTTTCTCCTCCGTTGTTTGCTTAAAAATTGCTTCATTACTTCTAAATATATTATTCGTTAAGAGAAATGTAAAAGATGTGATAACTGTATGAATATAAATGTTTCTTTATGTAATATTTAACAGGTATCTGAATAGACATAAATGTTACTCTATCTCCTTCTAGATTCTAGATTATTATAAAAAACGTAACTTGCACGTAACTTTGTTTTATCGTTGTTAAGGAAACATTTGGTCATATTTTTGAAACCAAATTGTGTAAAACCGAAAAGTAGTAAAAACCTGTTAGTTTGCTTGATAAAATAAAGTTTTTGAAAAAGAAACCGTCTTTTTTAGGTGTAACATATTGTCAATGGATATGTCAATTCAATTCATCATCATCTTAATTAAAAAAATTGTTATATCGTTATTTATACCGATTTTTTTTAAAATTTTAGCGTAGCTTTGCGTCGTTGGGTTTGGTATGGCGTCAATCTACCATACGACCCTAAAATATGGCAACACATTTTGGTATACCTTGTACATGTATTTAAAAAGAACAGTCCAAATGTTTTCTTTTCACAAGTATATTTAAAAATAAAGTCTAACTTTTTAATTTAAATTCAAATCCTGAACTACGCGCTCTTGTGTATGGGTGTACATACTCAACAATCTGAAAACAAATTCCTTGTAGCGTAACACAATTCCCACATATTCGTTGGAGTAAAATACATACAATATGTTTGTGGCATTCAAAGCAAGTTGCCTGCGACCCCTGGGCGGCATGCCAATTGTCCGAATTATTATCAAGAGTCGGTCTTTGTACTGCGGAGCGTATCATTCTGTACAGCCTGATGTACCGTTTTGTAAGATACAATTTTGGTCAGTGGTGCCAAGATTTGGTTTTATTGACTTTTAGTAGATAGTGAAAAGAGAGCAAGAGTGGTTTCTTGTTTATTATAAGGTTTTATTAAGATTGAACTGAAATAAAATGACTTGCTTTTAAACTAGCAGGTATCAGCCGTTACTGTGGCTTATTGTTAATATGTTTATAGAGTTTTGTTTTTATCAATAAAAATATTATAAAATCAGTTTTTCATTACTACAGAAGTACGACTGTATTCAATTGTGGTCACAGGTACTTCAATGGAAGCATTGACTTACGTTATGTAGTTTTTTTTGGTAAATCCGAACTAAAACGTTTAATATTTTCTTTTTATACTGAATGCTATTTTCAACTTTATAGTGTACTAGCAGCACCCCACGGTTTCACCCGCGTAAGTCACGATCCCGTGGAAATATCGGGATAAAAAGTCTATGCGTTAATCCAGGTCTCCAACTATCTACATACCAAGTTTCATCGCAATAGGTTCAGTGGTTTTTGTGAAAGAGTAACAAACATCCATCCATCCATCTAAACTTTCACATTTGTAATATTATATAGTTGGATGTCTATTTTATTTATTCTATGTGTATACAGATTGATATTGGGCAAATTTTTAACAAAAAAAAAGGAGATATTATTAAATAAACGAAAAAATTCGACTGAGTTAAAATAATAGTATTTAATAAATCAAATTAATATACCCTATGTCACTCCCACTACTGAGTCGAATGTTATCTCATAATATGAAATACATATTGATATATAAATTGACATGTTCATACATACTATGTAGAAATCCTTCAAACGGCTCAGGCTGCAGAGAGTACCAAAGAATTAGACACACATACATTTATATATAAACTCAAATACGATCGAAAAACATTACTCTCCTTCAGCAGTCGGCTAATAATATCTCAGTATTTTCCAGATAACTACAAGTATATTAAACAAATTGAATATCCGAAATAGTCATACACAAGAAAAAATATACAAAATAAGGTAACGAAGGATTTTTTTCAATAATGTAATTCATATAGCTCAAGGCACTCTTCAATTATGATACGAAGAGCAATGACAACGCGAATAGAATTCGGAATAAATAATAACATTCACAAAACTTTCTCTGACAATTCTTTTCGTGATGCTTACTAAGTAGAAGCTCGAATATGGCTTAGATTATTTTATGCTAGGATTTATATAGACATGTTTATCGTATAGATACATATCTCTATAACATATATCTAAATTGGCATGATTAGGATTCGGTCTGTCATTGACCTGATGACCTGGTAAGATGGGAGTAGAGGAAGGGGGGGGGGGGGGTGCAAGTGGGTGGACAAGGAGTGAAGAGTGGGATAGGAAAGGATTAGGGCCTCCGGTAACCATACTCACTCGACGTAATACAGCGAAAAATTGCTTCACGGCCGGTTTTCTGTGAGGCCGTGGTATCACTCCGGTCAAGACGGACCATACGTGCCGAAGCATAGCTCTCCCACTGTTACTTGACTACTAGTTGTTGTTTGACGAGCTCTGCGGTGGTAGTGTGTGCAAATGTCACTCCGGGGCTAGCGGGTTTGATTCCCGTTCTGTTGCATGGTTCCGTTTAGTAGTTTTTGAGTTTATCGCGAACAGACAGACGCGACGGGGGACTTTGTTTTATAATGTTTAGTGATAAGTTTTTATGAAACCTGACCTAAGAACAATCTGACAATTTGTTTAATAGGAAGTGGATATATGGACTCCACCTCCACTTACATAAACTGTTTTTAAATTATTTTTTATTTATTTTTAAAATTCACGACGAGGTGGTAAAATACGAAATATTTACATCTCAAGTTCGTTAGTTTTTTTTTGTTTACCTATGTAGACTTCAAAGCATCTATTCTATCTCGATTGGGTGACCAGGTCTCACATCACGTCATCTGGAGTTTAGTAAATAACTAATCATGTCTTTATTTTTGTGTACAGTAATATAGCAATATATTTTCAAATGTGTTAGTGTGACGGCACCATATACCATTAACTAAGTATATGGGTATTTCTTATTATTTAGTGTGGTAAAAGATATGAAAATACTAAAACCAATACTTTGACGTTTTGTTTTTTTTTTACCACTTCATCGATACGCGATGCACGATGACGCGGTTATGTCGAACTCGAACCGACTAAAACCAAATGGTTGATGTTTGATCTATAACAAAAAACACAGTTAGACTCCGTTTTATAAGACCCTATTTATGGCTTTGTATATTGTCAAGCATAATACTACGTCATAAATATTAATTGAGATTTAGTAAGACTTTAGCATTTATTAGGTGAGAGAACCAAGCCAACGATTAAAATATTATATTGCATATAATAACGTCTTTGTCTCGATCACGTAGACGAGCTATATCAAAATATCTTGTATACTGAAATAGTGCACTGCCTTGTGCAATCACTTTAATGTCTCTCTGTTCAGATCTCACGTACGTTTTCCACTGAGAACATTTGGCGCAAAATGTGCAAACATTATAATATTCTATAACAAAATTGGGCACATTTAATACTTAATTCATAACATGATGAATAAATATTACATACGATAAGGTTAACTGTACTTATGTGAGCAATACATTGAGATTGAGGTTCCTTAATGATTGAGCTTAGTATTATCTTATATTTCGTTAATGTCTATTGCAATTTTTAGTAATGGACAGGCATGAAAATTGATTCCAAGTATACGAATCTTCATTTAATACGAATGTCCTGCTTTTATTCGTTACTCTGAGGTTAAACTGTGACCTTAAACTCAAGGAGTAATTAATATCAAGGCGTATTTTTCTTTTCAGCGAAAGTGGGGTCTAATTGATTAAATTTCCACTCGTTAATATTCCTTTTCATGTAATTTTATTTTTGCTTCATTCATTGTAATTTTATGTTTTCTATGCTATTTAAACGTACTCTAACTTTTTAAACTCAAAAGAGCTACCTCATCAGTATTTTGTACCTTTTTTATTACTTTACATACACAACATAGACAAAGACTACTTCCAATTTTGTAGCTAGACTACTGTCAACATGTAACAGCTGTGGAACAAAAAGGACAGACAAAGTAGTTAAGATGTGCTGAGCTGATCAACTCCCCAGGCTCCAACTCGGTTATTGGTTTAAACTTCCCGAAGTTTGAGACAACGGTACCAGCAGATTCCTTGAAATATCTAAGGTAACTGAACAATAAATATTTCCAGACAATTCACATGGGAACCATCTCTTGTTATATAAACGCTGAGACAGTTACAACTAATAAGTTTTGCAGAATTTACAATGCAGTTCCTAAAATTCAATCACGCATTTTTCTTTTCTAATTCAGAAGCAGTTGTTTTTTCAAATGCAGTACATATAATATAGGTATTGTACATACTAAAACAGGGATTTATCGGTGCAAAACGCTTCTTTGTGAATGAAAAGAAAATTAGAACAGAAATGTTGGTGAAATTACCAGGCGTAATGACCAACCGACCACCGACAAACTGCCTGGCGTTTTCGAACGCTCTAAGAATTCTAATGTAAGACCAAATTAGAAAATAGACCAGGTATTCACACCGCAGCATGACGCTAAAAAGCGGAATCGGCATTGTGTAACAAACCACATAATTAACAACGATGTAGAAAAATGCGACGTTTCACGTAATAAATTACTGTCTTCTTTATCAAGATGTGGTTGGCCCATTTTTGTTGCTATATGGCAGTGGTAACAAACGTCGGCACATCATATTTATTCAACTAGAACGGAAGTGCTAACTGACATGTGTTCGTATTCTTAAACAGCTAACTTAGGCCCATAAAGAAAATGTAGTTTAAAATGTTTTTCTATAAAATGATAAAAATATTCAAACGTTTACTGTCAATATTTTATAAGGGACATTTTGGAAACCTCAAGAAGGTTTAATAAATAAGATAGGTGATTAGGTTTACGAATAGGTACCTATTGAAATCATTGTCGGCAACTAAACTTAAATTAAGCAAGAGATATCAGTATAACTTTATCACTATGATTCCATACACGAGTTATCCAGCGCCATTATAGATGTGGAAAATCGATTGATAAAAATCATGGTTATGTCTATGGTTAGGAGCATGATCGCGTGGTAATTTTTTTTTCAAAGAGTACTATCAACGTGGGTCGCACGTTACTAGTATTCTTATTAACCCCTCCAGCTAGGCTAAATGCTTGTGTTAGGAGTGGGTTCACGTTGGGGTGCTGTCTAGAAAACCTCCACGTGGTGCACCCCGGAAACGTTGGCGATGACGCTGCCTTTTCTTCCTCTGTTTTGAGGAGGGCGTCATCGCCAACGGCTAATATTCTAGTATGAAGAGGAGGCCATATTTCTTCGGCCACACGGTTGAGGCTTGGCCCAACAGAGCACATCCTTCTGTTGGCTCTTCGCTCCTCGGAGCTATGAGGATGAAAACCTCGGTAAAAAATCACGGAGGAGGAACCCTTCCATGGGTTGGAGTTTCTCCACTGTCCTCAGTGGAGAAGGAGGGCGGGCTCGGCGTGCACTCACACTGCCACCGAGCAGGCAGGGGAAGATTTCATTTCCTTGCCACCGTCGGCATATCGTAATCCCGAAAGGAGTCGTGGTCATGTCTCGCGACTCCGATCGGGGACGAGGGTCTTGGCTTAACCGCCCGGACTGCGAGGAAGAAAACCTCTCTAAAAAATCACCCCGAATCCCGTGTTCTGGTGCGTGACCAGGGGATGCATGGCTGATGGGTAGTTCAGTCGCAAGCGCACTCCCAGCCGGGGCACCTGCGGACCCCTCGGTTGGGCATAAATCTTCGCTTGCCCGGGTATTGGGGATCTCTGCCCGGGTCGACCTTCAGTTCTCCCCATCTCGTGGGATTTAATATGGAAAGTGAAATATTATTGAAAAAAAATCAAAACAAAACGGAAGAAAAAAAGACGGAGAAAAGAAGAAGGAGCAGACGGCTAGCGGGAGAAGCTGCGTCGACGGACGAGGAAGTCTCTTGTGAGACTACTCGTTCGGTGCAGCTCCCAGAAGTTAATCAGACTCCTGGGAGCGCAAGTACAACAGCTGACTCAGTCGAGGAAATGGAGTTGGAGGTCCGCGACAGTGAAAGTCGCAAGCGCGGACACTCCAGAGACGGGGATGGCGACATGTCGCAAGACATGTTGCCACCAAAAGTGGCAAGTAGCCTTAGAGGGAGGTCGAGGTCGCGCACGCCGATCTCAGCTCCGGCAGGTTCCGCCTTCTCCAGGTCCGGTGCTTACGCCCGGGCCAGAGCGGAGGGCGAAATTGTAGCGGAGGAGGAGATTGTGGATCTCCTGCTGAAGATCCGGGAGCCGGTGGAAGGGGGTTCTGTCCCCCAAACACCGGTAACTATACAGGAGAGAGCGGACGCGGCGGTGGCCATAATTCATAAAGTGGCCACAAAGTCCACGAACCTTAAGGGCTCTTTTGTAAAGGCTCTTAAGGACTCCTCCTCCGCTGTCTCTGGGGTCGTTAAGACCTTAATTGGTGATGTGGCGCGCCTCCAGGCGGCAAACGATCTTTTGACGGGGCAGGTGGCTGAGCTCAGCGCTCAGTTCGCCCAATTTCAGACACGCTCGAACTCTCGTGAGTCATCGAGCCCGGTTGTGCAGCCTACTCCCTCCCCCTCTCCCCTTTCAGTTCCGGATTCCCACCTGCGTCAAGTTATTGACGCAGTGTGGAGGATGATGGACGGGCGCCTCGCGGGTCTGGAGGCAAGGCTGCCCCCGGCCCCCATCATTCGGCCGCCACTCGCCGCAGACAAGAGGGCTGCATCAGTCACGACACCACTCCCCGTTTCGGGTGGTCGCGTGACTGTATCGTATGCGGCAGCGACGTCGGCGCCAGCGCCTGCGGCCGCGCCGAAGGCCGGGCGGCCGGCTAAGGCCACAACAAAAGCCGCTGCTTCGAAAACCAGGCAACCAGCTAAGGCCTCGGCTAAAGCAGCGGCAGAAATCCCTGCGCTCCCCACTCCAGCACCTAAAAGGACGAGCGCCGCAGTCCCTTCTGGTGCTAAAACTGTGCCTGGCCCCTCCACATCTGACCCCTCTGCCCCGGTCTCCTCCAACGACGAATGGCAAGTAGTCGCGGGGGGTAAAACGTCCCGAAAGCGGGGTAAGAAGGCTGCCAAGAATGCGGCCTCTACACCGCAGTCGTCATCGGTGGCCGTGGCCAATAAGAAAAAACCGCGGAAACTTCAGACGCCAAAAACGGCGGCTGTAGTGGTCACCGTCTCACCGGAGGCGGCTATCGGCGGGCTATCCTACGCGGCCGTCTTCAAGAAGGCCCGCGATAGCCTCGCCGGTGAATTCGGGGCCTCAGGTGTGAGGATGCGCCTCGCTCAGACGGGAGCTCGAATACTCGAGTTCCCCGGGGCTGAAGGCGCGAAGGCAGCCGATTCATTTGCTGAGAAGCTGCGGGGAATATTCCCTACGACGGATGGTGTCAAGATCGCCAGGCCCACCAAGTGCGCAGAACTGCGCATTTCGGGCCTGGACGACTCTGTCACAGTGGAGGATGTCCGCGTTGCGATTCGAGAGAAAACAGGATGCAACGCGGACAACATCAAAGTCGGCACCATCCGCCCCGGTCCCGGAGGCCTTGGCGCAGTGTGGGTGAGTTGTCCCGTAGCGTCGGCCAAAATCCTGGACGACGCTGGTAGGCTCCTCGTCGGTTTCGTGAACGCCAGAGTTACAGTTCTGGGGGCGAGACCGATGAGGTGTTTTAAATGCCTAGCGTCGGGACACACCCGCGTCAAGTGCGGTAGTTGTTTTGACTGCAGCGGACTCTGTTTCCGCTGCGGTCAACCAGGACACAAAGCGGCGGACTGCTCCGCCGCCCCTCACTGTCCAGCGTGTGCGGCGGGTAACCTGCCCGCCAATCACCAGATGGGGCAGGGGGGCTGCAAGCCTCCCCGCGCACCTCAGCAAACATCGGGGGCTAGCCAGTCGACCCAGGCTGCCTCCGATGCTACTCGTGCGTCATCGACGGCGCCCATGGAGGAGGCTGTAGAGATGATCCAATAAATGGACAGAGTCTCCAGCCTCCTTGTCCAGACGAACCTAAACCACTCTGCCGGTGCGCAGGACCTATTCTTGCAAACCATGACAGAGTGGTCGATTGGTGTGGCCGTAGCCGCGGAGCCTTATTACGTTCCTCCCCGTCCAAACTGGTTGGGCGACTGGGACGGCTCCGTGGCAGTCGTCGGTTCCACGGTGGCTCATTCCCCGCCCTTGTCGCTAAGAGACAAGGGTAATGGATATGTTGCTGCCGAATGGGGGGGGATCACCATATATGGTGTTTACTTCTCCCCCAACCGGAGTCTGAGCGACTTTGAGGTTTTCCTAAATAACTTGGAGACCTCGATGCGGCGACTAGCGTCTGGGCACGTCCTAGTGCTGGGGGACTTCAACGCAAAGTCCGTTGCGTGGGGTTCCCCCAGGACGGACGCACGGGGTGATGCCGTAGAGGAGTGGGCGGCATCGGTGGGCCTCTGTCTCCTAAACAGAGGCTCCGCCAACACGTGCGTGCGACAGCAGGGGGGGTCGATAGTGGACCTTTCGTTCGCTACCCCTGCTCTCGCCGCACGAGTAAGGAACTGGCGTGTCCTGGAAGAGGTTGAGACGCTCTCGGATCACCTGTATATCCGATTCGAGCTCTCCCGGACCCAGGACCCCAGAAGGGGTCACACGGCGCGGCGTTCTTCCCGCTTCCCGCGGTGGGCTGTTAGCAAGTTGGATAGGGACCTACTGGAGGAGGCAGCCATTATTTACTCTTGGCTGTCTCCGCGGCCTCTGACTGAGGAGGCAGACATAGGGGCGGGCCGCTTTCGCGATGCGATTACGCAGATTTGCGATGCGGCCATGCCCCGCGTTCGAGGTCGTCGGCCTCCAAGGAAGGAGGTCTACTGGTGGTCCCAGGAGTTGGCGGACCTCCGCGTGGCCTGTACTCGTTCCCGGAGGTCCTACACCCGCAGCCGGCGGCGTCACCGCGAAGATGGGGAAGAGGACCGGCTTCATGAGGAGTACCGAGATGCGCGGGAAACTCTGAAGCTGGCCATTAGCCGCGCCAAAGAGGAAAAAAGAAAGGAGATGCTGGAGGGTCTCGATAGTGACCCCTGGGGTCGCCCATATCGCGCGGCGCAACAAAAGCTCCACGCGTCGGGCCCCCCCCTTACGGAGACTCTCCAGCCCAGCTTCCTGCAGGAAGTGGTTGAGGGCCTTTTCCCGCAACGGGTGGAGCACGAACCCCCGTCGATGGCCCCCTTGGCCGGAGATGACGGGGAGAACGAGGAGGATGGTGTTCCGCCCGTCACGGAGGCGGAGTTAGGGGCGGCTGTTCTACGGATTCGTTCCAAGAAAACCGCCCCTGGGCCAGACGGGATCCCTGCCCGAGTGTTGGCCCTTGCCCTTGACCACATGTCCGACCGCCTCAGGGAGGTGTTCGACGCTTGCTTGGCGTCCGGGCGCTTCCCTGACTGCTGGAAGAGCGGGAAGCTGGTCCTTTTAAGGAAGCCGGGACGGCCTACTGACTCGGTCGCGGCCTACAGGCCCATCGTGTTGCTGGACGAGGCGGGTAAATTATTTGAGAGGGTCCTCTCTGCCCGCATCGTCCGGCACCTGTGCGAGGTCGGCCCCGATTTGTCGGACGCCCAATTCGGTTTTCGAGCGGGGCGTTCGACGATCGGTGCTGTGTTGCGCCTGAGGGCCGTGACCGAAGAGGTAGTGAGCTGTGGCGGCGTGCTGTTGGCGGTTTCGTTGGACATCGCCAACGCGTTTAATAGTCTGCCATTCAGCTGCATCAGGGAAGCACTCCACTATCACGGAGTGCCAGGGTACCTGAGGCGGCTAGTGGCAGACTATTTAGAGGAGCGTACCGTCATGTACGAGGACCGAGATGGAGTTTTAAGTCGTCGGCCCATGTCGTGCGGTGTTCCGCAGGGGTCTGTCCTTGGACCACTCCTGTGGAACATTGGGTACGACTGGGCCCTTCGAGGCGACTTCCCTCCCGGGCTCGGCGTAATATGTTACGCCGATGACACTTTGGTTACAGCCCGGGGGGTGAACTTTCAGGAGGCGGCGCGCCTGGCCACCAGGGGAGTCTCTCTGGTGGTCGGGCGGATCGAGGCGCTTGGTTTGCGGGTGGCCCTGGATAAGACGGAGGCCCTTTTATTTCATGGGCCCCGTCGCGGTCCACCCCCTGGCGCCTCTATCGAGGTTAACTCGGTCCTCGTACCGGTTCAGGCCCACATAAAATATCTGGGCCTGATCCTCGACGGTAGGTGGCGCTTCGACGAGCACTTCCTACAGCTTGCTCCAAAGCTGGTCGGCGCTGCGTCCGCCCTTGGGCGACTCTTGCCCAATTTGGGCGGACCCAGCATAGCTACGAGACGGCTGTATACGGGGGTTGTCCGGTCAATGGCACTGTACGGTGCACCGGTGTGGGCGGAGGCTCTGACCGCCCAGAATAGGGCGCGCCTCTGGCGCCCTCAGAGGGTTATGGCGGTTAGAGCCATACGCGGATACCGCACCGTGTCGACGGAGGCGGCGTGCGCGTTGGCTGGGACTCCCCCGTGGGATTTGGAGGCGGAAGTGCTCGCCGAAGTATATCGGCGAACGGCTGAGTTCCGGGCGGGAAGCGGCAGTCGGCCCCCGCCCGAAGAGGTACGCGAATGGCGTGAGGCCGCTCGCCGAGCCACCATGGCTCGTTGGTCGTCCCGGCTGGAGGCTCCACGTGCTGGCTTTGCCGCCGTGGAGGCGCTCCAGCCGGTCATCGTCGAGTGGGCAGGGCGGCAGCACGGGACCCTTTCCTTCCGACTGACGCAGGTCCTTTCCGGGCACGGCTGCTTCGGGAAGTACCTGCACTCGGTCGCTAGGAGGGAACTGAGTCCCGCCTGTCACCACTGCGACTGCAGTGAGGACTCGGCTCAGCACACGCTGGCAGTTTGCTCCGCCTGGGCAACGCAGCGTCGGGCCCTCACTGCAGTCATCGGAGGGGATCTCTCGCTACCGGCCATCATACGCTCCATGGCCGGTAGCGACAGGAATTTTACCGCGGTCGCGACCTTCTGTGAGGACGTCATCTTGCAGAAGGAGGCGGCGGAACGGGTCCGGGAGGACGATCTCCACTCGGACTTAATTCGCCGCCGGCGAACCGGGCGGCGGA
The DNA here is from genome assembly GCA_963859945.1 of Euplagia quadripunctaria. Lineage (NCBI taxonomy): Eukaryota > Metazoa > Arthropoda > Insecta > Lepidoptera > Erebidae > Euplagia > Euplagia quadripunctaria. The sequence continues at coordinate 20,604,287 of OY982565.1, forward strand.
GGCGCGCGTACCAGCGCCTCATGCCGCCCTGAGTGTGGCCGCGGGTGGATGGGACGGGTTTTCCCCTTCACCCGCTGTAGTGGCCCCCCGCGAGGAGGTGGCGTCCGCGTGTGCCTGGACGTTGCCTAACTGAGAGGTTGTTACCCGGAGGTGGTGCCCGTGCTTAGCGGGCAGGCGCTAGGGGGGGTCCGGATGTCTTAATAAAGCTGTTCCCGGATCCCTCCTACTTAAGGCGCAGTACGGCACACCGTGTGGTTTTAGTCGGTTCGATTCCGACACACCGCCCCACCGAAAACCCCGGTGGGGTGACGGCCCGAGGGGGTTTCCACACGCACAAAAAAAAAAAAAAAAGGAGTGGGTTCACGTTACCGGTTCAGGCCCACATAAGGTATCTGGGCCTGATCCTCGACGGTAGGTGGCTCTTCGACGAGCACTTCCGACAGCTTGCTCCGAAGCTGGTCGGCGCTGCGTCCGCCCTTGGGCGACTCTTACCCAATTTGGGCGGACCCAGCGTCGCTACAAGACGGCTATACACGGGGGTTGTCCGGTCAATGGCACTGTACGGTGCACCGGTGTGGGCGGGAGCTCTGACCGCCCAGAATAGGGCGCGCCTCTGGCGCCCTCAGAGGGTTATGGCGGTTAGAGCCATACGCGGCTACCGCACCGTGTTGACGGAGGCGGCGTGCGCATTGGCCGGGACTCCCCCGTGGGATTTGGAGGCGGAAGTGCTCGCCGAAGTATATCGGCGAACGGCTGAGTTCCGGGCGGGAAGCGGCAGTCGGCCCCCGCCCGAAGAGGTACGCGAATGGCGTGAGGCCGCTTGCCGAGCCACCATGGCTCGTTGGTCGTCCCGGCTGGAGGCTCCACGTGCTGGCTTTGCCGCCGTGGAGGCGCTCCAGCCGGTCATCGTCGAGTGGGCAGGGCGGCAGCACGGGACCCTTTCCTTCCGACTGACGCAGGTCCTTTCCGGGCACGGCTGCTTCGGGAAGTACCTGCACTCGGTCGCTAGGAGGGAACTGAGTCCCGCCTGTCACCACTGCGACTGCAGTGAGGACTCGGCTCAGCACACGCTGGCGGTTTGCTCCGCCTGGGCAACGCAGCGTCGGGCCCTCACTGCAGTCATCGGAGGGGATCTCTCGCTACCGGCCGTCATACGCTCCATGGCCGGTAGCGACAGAAATTTTACCGCGGTCGCGACCTTCTGTGAGGACGTCATCTCGCAGAAGGAGGCGGCGGAAAGGGTCCGGGAGGACGATCTCCACTCGGACCTAATTCGCCGCCGGCGAACCGGGCGGCGGAGGCGCGCTTACCAGCGCCTCATGCCGCCCTGAGTGTGGCCGCGGGTGGATGGGACGGGTTTTTCCCCTCCACCCGCTATAGTGGCCCCCCGCGAGGAGGCGGCGTCCGCGTGTGCCTGGACGTCGCCTAATTTAGAGAATTTTACCCGAAGGTGGTGCCCGCGCTTTTGCGGGCAGGCGCTAGGAGGGTTCCGGATGTCTTAATAAAGCTGTTCCCGGATCCCTCCTACTTAAGGCGCAGTACGGCACACCGTGTGGTTTTAGTCGGTTCGATTCCGACACACCGCCCCGCCGAAAACCCCGGCGGGGTGACGGCCCGAGGGGGTTTCCACACGCACAAAAAAAAAAAAAAAAAAAAAGGAGTGGGTTCACGTCGGTAGTGCACTGGGTAAGGTTCGAACCGGCAACCACTTGATCGCAAGTCCGATGCCTTACCATTACGCTACTGCCGCCTCAATTGTATTGCGCCGCCTCATTTGACTTTGACATGACTATATGTGGTCACATGTCCAAACCAGTTTTGAGAGTTTGGTTTGAGATAACTGTCTGTGGCAATTTGTTGCGTGTAGTCACCTTTGGGATTGACAAGGTAAGAGTGATTGGTTAGTTTTTTTCCTTATCAGTTACCTTTAAAATTTCTGTTGCACAACAAACAGGAATTTATAAAAAATTAAATTCTAAGGATGTTATAAAGTATATATGAGTCCTAAACAACAGCCTCCATGGTCTGGTCGCGAATAAAATGTGCTAGAATTGTCTGGGTTACATGACCCCTGGGTGCCGTTACTTTCACACAATGCTTGTGTTCCAACACATTTCAAATAAAACCGTATTTACGACTTCCTGCCACCGGCTGCCTTCCTAGTGCCCAGGACTAAATACTTGTACGGTTGTACATTTTTATTTAACGCAAAATTTAACTACCTTTAATAAAGAGAGTATCTTTGCTATAAACAGTACCATTAAATGTTATATTACAAACATGTTCAACTTGGAAAGGTACTCCTTAGAGGATTGAGAATATACATGTGTGTCAGGCTCTAGAAGTATCGATGGCTCTCGATGTCACTGTGATAGGGGATCTTATAGAAATGTGTTTCCTTCGAAACCTTTGAAAATATCTTCGTTTTGTTAATCACAGAATATAAATGCAAAGATATCAAAAGGTTTATGAAGGCAGTAAAGGAAGGAAGGAAACAAGTATATTTTGTATTTTAATAAGCGTTCAGTAGTTAATATATTAAGATTTAACTATAATATAGTAATATTTTACAATCTGATTCCTTATTCAATTTCCTTGAGCAGGATTTATCAGTTTTCTACCACCAATTTATTTGCTTTCTTTCTTTAATATATGTAGATGTTCTACTTTTAAATTTAACCACATATAACGATACTAACTAGAAAGTGACTCTCTCTATGTGTCTGGTACGTTTGTACGCCTAAATTGCTGAACGAATCCTTATAAATTTTGGTATGGCGATAGGCGAAACTTCGAAAAGGACATAGGGCACATTTGTCGCGAAAATAAAACTTAGGGGGGGGGAAGTGAAATAAGAGATAAAAGTTGTCAGGGATATAAAAAAAAAATTCATATTTTGTTTATTTTTATACAGAGATAAATTCGCGGACATCAGCTAATGTATAAATGAACTTCACTACTTATCTAACTGCCAAAGTGAGAGCAGACTATTAAAACCATTGATGTTGAAGAGGAAATTGGAAGAAAACGTGGTTCGTTTAAAATGAAATTTTAAAAGAGAGCATTGTGTGCACACAATGTGTAATTACAACTACCTGTCTTGGCATGCTGCCATTACAAGTCTTTCTTGATTAACTTGCGGAACTTTTGTGGATAAACTTTTTATTGTGTTTTTTTTTTTGAGCTGTAAAGAATTTCTACAGTCAACGAGGTAGTTAAACAAGCATATGATTAGTGTAATGGTAAGCTTTCATTAGTGCTTGCAAATGCTCATTAAAATAGAAGAGATTTTGCGTTGCTACCTTTTTCTTCTGTGCTTTTAATTCCATGCTCATTCTTAGGAACAATGGTCGTTTGATTTAGATTTTAAAAAGTTTTCAAGTTCTTTTCTACTATTGAGTTATCAAACTGGCTCGTCTAATTGGTAAGTGGTTACCAATGCTTGTCAATATTCACAAAAACAAACGAAATTACTTGCATATTACCAACTATATACCAACCAACACGTGGGGCTTCTTAAACCTTACTAACAGGTTACCCGTGGTCTTCTGTTTACAGTTAAAGTTAGGTGGCCTAAATACGAACAAAAATCTGCTATACCCAATCTCCATTAAAGTTCTAATTCGAAAAGCTTGTTAAGTGAGTTGCGTTTATTTCTTAAAATCGTTAAACGAGGTATCTTCTTGAATATTAACACGTGAACAGAATTCTTTGTACGCATTAAAAAAAATCGAGGGCGGAGGTAGGTACATGAAATTTGGAACACTTAAAGATTATATAGAAGAAGTGCAGAAAGCTAAAATTTTTAAACAATATGTATTGTGTTACAAATTTAAAAATAACAGCAAAAGGGCTCAATCTAGCTACACAGGTTCAGGTATAAAATGTTGACCTTGTTGACGTTATGCTATGGAAAGTCTATGCAATGACAGTTCAAGGTATCTGGCTAATGCAATTAAAAAAATATATTATTAATTGTTGTCAAAATTCCACCAGGCGACCAAGACCTAGTACATTGTGTCAACGCTCAGTTGATTTATGTCAAGTTCAGAACATTTAGAGCAACATTTTCATAGAACATAGTTATCAATTTTAAATTGATAACTTTGAAATTGAAAACAACTTCAATCATTTAAAAACGCTATGGAATTTGAAGGAAACTAATTAAATACTATTCATATACCGAAGAACTGTCCTGAGTTAATTACTAATCAGCCAACATCGCTCATTACCGAAAGTTTTTAGAAAATCCTTGTAATGTTAAACGCAGTAATCATATTCATTTGACGATTTAATCATTCAAAGTAAAATTAATCGGCAATTTTATAGGCTGAATAAAATCTTTTTCCCGGAGGCTTGCTTCTTAGGATATACCCGGGTCCCTTGTAATAGGCCCACTTGTGACAGAACACCGTGTGGTTTTAGTCGGTTCGATTCCGACACACCACTTCACCATTAGCTCCGGTGAGGGGATGAAGCGTGGAGATCCCGTACAAAAAAAAAATTATACTCGATCTGATCATATCGTCGTGACCTCAATGGTTCAAATACTTTGGTTTTTGTAAGAATTATATTATATTACTGAATTCATGAATATTACTAGTACTAAAAATATATTATTAATTGTTGTCAAAATTAATTTTTACTCTTTCGGAATCAGTGGTCACATGTCACGGCTACATATATTATGACTTAACTCCTATTAAATACTAAATTTAAATAAAGATAATGCATCTTTATCGTATACTACTTGAGGGTAACAAATACCGTTCAATGATGTCAACTAAGCGTCCAGGCAACCACAACAAGGCCAAAAAGAAAAAGTCAAAGGTAAACAATATGTTTACCTCGGGCATGCGATGGAGTCAAATTCAGATCAGATCAAGGAGGTTTAAAATCAATTACCAGAAATTATAAGTTCTGAGAAAGGAAGCAAAAGGTCAATCCATAACATACCTACTTTTATATCACTGGATCCCGGTCTGTCGGTTAGTGGTATCACTGTCGCGTAACAAAATATCAAGAAGTTAACAAGAAGTTCCAATTTCCTTATTTGAGGCCGACATATTCGATGTGTGTGCGTGTGGTATAATACACTCACTCGCCTGCACCTATCCATTCAAAGCCTGAGCAGATAAACTGTGTAATATTTTATTTTCATACAACTTTGTGAACAAAAACAGCAATAAAACAAATCCCCTTCGGCACGTAACCTGAAATGTTCCCACACAAAATCACCCTATGCTTGCGTGATCCTATCATGTAGATGTCGACTCCAATGAAGCCTATAGTCACGCGATGTGATAACGTAATGTAATGCTATTGAAAATCATTGTTCAGGGTAAACGATTGACTGTGGACTGACCACAGGGAAAGTATTCGTGATAAACGAACCACGTCGAAAGAGCAATAAACAGAAAGTTAATGACAAGAGAGAATTCCTTACATGATGTGTGATATTATGAAACAATGATATTGTTGGTATTTATTGATATAAATCAGTGGGTATTTCGTAAGTTAGAGGCGTAACTTGCCTTTTCAATATATTTTTCTAGTTATTATATATAATTCAGTAAACTAGAATGCTTAAATCGTGTTAGAAACAGTCTCAGCACCACATCTATAAACTATGAAAATCACCGACTAACAGTAACTGTCATGTTGTTCGTACCTCACTCAGCACTGAACTGATTGTAATCAACTTATAATACATTCCTACCCTTTTATAACCCGACTATTTATCAACCGACCAATAGTATTGCAATTATTGTAATTAGGTTAAAAATAAAAAGTAGGTAATAACATATTAGTAGAAGAGACGTGGAAGATCGACCTTCACCCATCTGATAATCAGATGAGACATATTTTTTATCAAATATCTTTTATTTATAAACATGCTTATGATAGCTTGCCTATCGAAAAGTGTTCATGGCTATTTTTAATTAAATTAATTTGAATCAATATTTTTTTATAACCTTCACTCTTTTGGCAACCAAAAAAATATAATTTCAACCGAGAGCTTTCAACATAGAGAATATGCCTTGGTAGGCTTGCCTACTTATTACCTGGCAAGCAGGTATGAACAGGTATATCAATATAGGTAACTACACCGATCTGATAACCGGTAGAAATTGATATCATAAGAAAGATAATTTAATTACAAAATCAATCATATAGACTTGCCTGCGAAAAACCGTTCATAGAATATTATTGCCAGGCTTCGAAGCTTTAGAATCGGAGTAATTTTATTTGTCCGAAAGAGAAAGTAGAGCGTCCAAAAAATATGTCTCATCTGATTATCAGATGGGTGAAGGTCGATCTTCCACGTCTCTTAGACTATATCTAAATGTATACATAGGGTACACTGGAAGTTCTGCGCTCCTGGCCGCTCATAAATGTTTGAATTTCGAATGTTATATTTTTTTAAATATAAGAAACTCGGCTCCGTCTTACGAACTTTCGATCAGTTCACGTGTCATGACGCGAGTTTAACAATTTTTACCCATCCCAAAAAGTGCACAACGCCGCTAAAGAAGTTTTCACTTCAAAAATAAGCGTTTTTGATGTGGCGATAACAATTGTCTGACTTATATTTTAGTACCCTGCAAATTAATAATAAGTGTCCTCTTACATGAACACACTTTTGGTATAAAGAATATAAAGATATTAGGTAAAAATCATAGAAAAACGAAGATTAGTCTATGCACAAAATTTCAGATTGTACTTCAATAATTTTATAAAAGACAATCCTCAGAGGCAAACCTTTTATTGGACTCTGACTTTCAAATGATCCGAAAATACTCAGCTCTCAATTATTTGCACATGTAATATGTTAATTTAGAAATACCAAACTAAATTCTCATTCATTGAGCCTGGTGCCTGGGTTTTGTACTAACTGAAAATAAATAAGGGTGAAAGGACTTAAAGTTGTACATAATAAAATACTCTAATTAAGATCAGAACGCTTCGGTATTTAAATGTTTTTATTTGTTTACTGAATCTCATATATGTAAGTTTAAAAATATTGATATGTTGGCATTAGCAGTCTAACAACTATATTACAATTTTTTTTATAAGCTATTCCACTGTTGAGCAGGGAACACCTCCCTTTATAGAAACATTAAGATGTGGTCCACCGCACATGCGCAATAAGTGTTGATAGTACTTAAAACCATTAGGAATAGAAAACACTCAGGTATGCAGCTTTTTAAACTATTGTTGTTGCATTCAATTTATGGTTATCAACTTATAAGGCACGATTGTCCTTTTAACACCCCTCTATTGTTAACTGACCAATAGCGTTGCACAACTGGTATAATTGGCCATAATAAAGTCTATTAACTTATTTTGATTACATAGTGAACTGTTTTATCATCTTATAGTAGTAATTTTACTTTTTTTCTGTATTTTGTTGTATTCCTTAGCTAATTTTAGTAAGTAGGTAAATTTTACTGTTATATGCAAAATATATTCACATCTAGTAGATGTTCAATTAAACATGATGTATTTTTTGTTTATGTACTGCTTTTGAGATTGTACATCAGCTTTCTGAATTAAAAAAAAGCATCTAAGAAGTGCCCTACAGTATCTTCATGAAAATAAAAATAGTGTATTCTACCGACGGATATAAACAAAAAATTGCAATAACTGCCAAAGAAAGTATAGTTTCATGGTTAAAGACGATAAATTACTATCAATAAGAGCATTCGATTCCTTCTAAGTTTAAGGACGTACATAGGTATCCAAAACATCAAGGCGTCGGTGTTCCTATGATAAAGGAAATATTAATTTCCATCTCACAATGACTGAGGCCCATAAATTTAATTGATATTTAATAGAGTATTGCTTTATTAGCTGCGTAGGATATCTACATAACTGTCAGTTGCCAGAGATGCAAAGGTTATTGTTGAATAAACGCGAGAGACACCACTAGCAATGAGAGTATTGTTTACTTAACACCGAGAGTCACGGCTGCTTGTGTATTAAAAAAACAGTTGTTGTTATAGTTCATACTTCATTTGTAACAAACTCGTACAATTAGGTTGGGGGGCAGTTTTGTTTTTTTTTTAATATTGTGTTCAATTCTTTTTATTTTGACCGCTTTGTGGTTTTGTAATCTTTAATCCAACCATTATGTAACAAAATGACTGTATCTTAATAGACAAGAAATTAAAATTAACGCCGGCGTTTTAGTTTTAGCAGACGCAGTCAAAATGTTCAAATCTGCCCCAGCTTTGACCGACATTCAATGATAATTCAAAAATTTGTTAATGATTTTTATTATTTCCAACAAGATGCTCGAAATTACTTTCACTTTAAACTTTATTGCGTGAATTGTGTAGATGCCTATGCTCAAAATAAATTATTTCGACAAGTGTCGCAATAAAATAACTTAAAATACTCTGAAAATTGTCGTCCAGTTTTATTTTAACGTTTTTTATTTAGAATATAATTATTAAATTAACATTAAAAGTAAATGATTTGACTATACTAAGGCGTGACGTCACGCTTTAGTATTCCATACAAAAATGTACGGAAGCTACCGTTTTGACGTTAACTAAAAAGATTCTGATTTGACATAACAGTCATCTACCCTATTATAAAACATTGTGCTTAATAAACTTAAAAACCACTCCACTTACCTTGAAATGAGTTTGTCAAATCCTTAGGCATTTATTTCAAAACTTTAGAATTGATACCCGAAAATAAATATCTTCGTATGACAGTTGCGCGCTGTCAAGAGTTGGTGATTACAATACAAGCGACAGTTGTGAGTGCTGTGATTACACAAAAATATATTCTACATAAATTTTATTTCAAATAACTTTGTAATCACATTTGTTCAAAACTACACCTGTTCAAAGCTACCTCCTCCTCCTTCTCCCCTACAATTGATAGAACCTTTAGTTCATGGGTAATTTTCGATCAAGTTAAGAAAGATAATTAAAAAAATTGTCAATTATATGTTTAAAAGGAAATTATTTTCTTAACGTTCAAAACGTAACCATGTCTTACTTATAGTTGGAAGAAAGCATGATCTTTACTTGAACTTTAACGTGCTAACTAAAAGTGCTCCTAACAGCTGCATTAAACCTTGCTTTAAAAAGTACGTTATAATATGTATTTTCTAAAGAATAACTATCGATTCACAAATTACTCTTATTAATGTAAGACACTTGACACTAGTGGTACAAATAGATAGAGTGCATGTAACAAATTCGTTACTAATAATGTTATAAATGCGAAAGGGAGTTTGTGTGTTTGTTTATTTGTTTGTTACTCATTAACATCTTAACTACTTAACCGATCAACATGAAATTTTGCATACACGTGCCCCTGAGCACAGAAAAGGCGATAGGGTACCTTCCATTAATAAATACTATCTCCGAAGGATAGAAAAATAACTTCTGAAAGGGCAAACGCTAGTTATCATAAAAATATTAGACAGCAGCTGTAACAGAGTAATACAGTTCTTGTAAAGGCTTATACCGGGGGTCGCAAATTACTAATGTTTTTGTTCGCAACCACTTGACTGCAACTCTGATACTCTAGACATGAAGCTATTACTCTTCAATATATTTATATGGGTAAAGCAGTTTATGAATATTAGAAATAAAGGTATAACTTATTGACAATTTAGGACAAAGTAATACTCCAGAGCTAATGCAATACACCATTATAATTCTTTCATATATTAAACACTTTAAAAATAGTTAAACCGACTTCAGAAAACTCTAGCAAAGGGCACTGAAAAGTAAAAAAAATAATTGATTACAAACTTAATTGAAAGGACAACAATACATGTGTCAATTTTAAGATAATAGGTAATATTATAAGGGCAGTCGGTGCCGGTGGCGATATGCAGATATTTCCTTAGAATAACATATATTTCGTTGTTAATTAAGCTGTTTATATCTACAATTATTACTTATTGCATTTCGGGCTTGGCACCGAAAAAAAAAGATGTTCTAAAATCGAACGAACGCTGAATGTGCTGATAGGTCAGCACCAGAGTTGGTTGTTACATTGATGGAGTTTATGTGAACAATATAAGCTACGCGGACGATGTGGTGTTGCTGAGTGCATCTGTTTGTAGCCTAAGAAAGCTCATGGCTGTATGTGAGGCATACGCTGAAACGCCGATTGGCATATAATGTGGCATGATGTTTGGGGAGGGACGCAGGCAGCTTAACCAAGTTCCGAACGTGTTTTTAAATGGTTGCGCTTTGCAACAGGTAAATAAGGCGAATATGTTGGAGCGCAGGTTCTCATGTTGCCCCAAAAATTTAAAAACTTCTCTCTTCGGAGCTCATTGCACGCACTGTTATACGTGCAGCCTGTGGGCCAATTGTCCCCGGGGGTCGTAAGCGCTCTGTGGGTCCAGTTCAAAAACGCCTTCAGAATGCTGATGGGATTGCCCAGGTACTGCATTGCATCAGGCATGTTTGCTGAAGCAAAGCTAGACTGCTTCTACGCGACTACGCGGATGCGGTGCGCCCTCCTGGTGCTCAGGTTGCGTGGCAGCCCCAACAGCATCCTGTCTATGATAGCGAGTAGGTTGGACTGCGGCTATATAAATTATTGCTGCACAACTTCTACCGGAGTTGTGAAAATTAAATAATAAATATATTCTATTTGTCGTTTAATTTTCACAAAATAATATAACAATTTCAAACAATTTACTAACGTAGGATAAGTATTTTATACCGAATGAGTCTCTGTTACTTTTAATAAATAAATTTATTATTATTATAGATGACCGAAATATCGGTGAACATACAGCCAAACATAGAACCTCCTCCCTTTGTGATAAAAAATAAATGATCTTTTCGTGGGAGAGTCATGCTTCGGCACAAATAAACCGGCTCGAGCGGAGTGATACCACGGCCTCACAGAAAACCGGCAGCGAAGTAATGCTTGCATTACTTTTCGCCGAGTGAGTGAGGTTACCAGAGGCCCTACCCTTCCCTCTCCCCTCCTCTACCCCTATTCCCCCTTCCCCTATTCCCATCTTAAAGGCTGGCAACGCACTTGTGACTCTTGAGTTGCAGGTGGCCATGGGCGGCGGTAGTCATTTACCATCGGGTGACCCGTCTGCTCGTTTGCCCCCTATACCATATACAATAATAAGATTTATATTTATAATTTCAAATTACCTACTACTTCTTTTGCGCTATTATACCTAAGTCGTAATTTACAACAAACCAGACCACAACCCATAAGAGACAAATATATGAAACCGAGTTGGAGGACAATGCCTTATTATTAGCGTCTTTACGAACCTGTTCCTTTCAAAACCTTTGAAAGAGAATCTTCCACACAACTGGCATTCACACAGAAACTCCGCAATGTAATTACGTAATAGTTATCAACTAACGTTTCGAACCCACCACGACGTAAGATACCGTCATGATGAATAAATTGGTTGGACTCATTACAAAAGCGTGCGAGCGTTTACGTCGACTCATTGTTTCATGAATATCGTGTGCCTTCTTAATTATTCCTTGCATGTTTACTCAAAATTGTTTTAAGTAAATTGACGCTTGACTTATTTGTACTGTTAGTATGTTAAGGGTCGGATTGCTGCGTATGATCATATTCTGTGACGTCATTAGTGAAATGACATGTATTACTTAATTGCTGGGTTATAACTTAATTTTATCTTGTAATTTGGCTTCATAAGAATGAAAAGCTACAGAAATTTCACAGTTATGGTTGTGTTTTTGCTGGTGAGGAGGGTTACCAGATTTTCTTGTGAAGGTGGAGTACGAAAGTGGTACTGGTTGTGGTTGCAGGAACTGCTTACCGGAAGGCGGTTTGTGTGCTTGTTTGCTACGTCTCCTTAAAAATCGCTGTCGCTTTCATAGTTTAATCTTCTAATATATAAAAAACTCGTGTCACGGTCTTTGTGGTTGGACTCCTCCGAAACGGCTCGACCGATTTTAATGAATTTTTTTTTTGATATTTGTTAGGTCATACCTACCACATATCCGAATAGTCGTAAAGTATTTTTCCCCCTCCTGTCCCCACACCAAAGTTTTCAGTCGTTAAAAAAAGAAAAAAAATTGCAGCGCATACCGGGTGCAGCATATTATGCTACACCCGGTATGCGCTGCAATTTTTTTATTATTATTATAGACATATATATATATATTGGATGTGGGTCGTGCCCGAAATCTTTTTAAGCGCAAGTTAGCCGTAGTAATCCAGCTTAAATAAGAGCCTACTTACACAAAAACTTAAATACTCTATGAAGCAACTATACCTCATCTGTTTCTAAGTATCTATTGCGACCAGATACATCCATGTCATTATATCATTACACTCATGTCGAACTCAAACATGCCTAACAGATATTCACTGTTTGTTTTATAGTTGAACATTAAAAAAAAATATGTAAAAAAATATCAGTTTATGAATTTTTGTATTGGCCATGTTAAAAGTTTAAAAATACCAGGCTTATTCACCGAAAGTTACACGAAGATAAGAATCGATAATAGCATAGTCAGCCATCCGTTAAGAGAAAGATCCTTCGATTTTTAAAACGAAATACTTATTTTAACGCCAATAAATAACAATAAATGAGCGTGTAAATATTCTCTTTGAAAGCAAAGAAACGGTTATAAAGACAACAGCTTTATTTTTAGCGAGATTCCTACAAGTTAATCTTCAAGCAACTGAGCATGAACAAATAAAATTAGCATAATTAAACTTTCTGGTAGTAAATCAACGTTCCAGATTCTTCTAGACTATATTTCAGGATACACTGAAGCATCTAAATGAAGTTAAATATTTATGAAAGCGTATTTCAAAAATGTTTTTCTTTTTACTGCAAAAGCCAAAGAATCTTCTAGCGGTTTTAGCTTTTGTTATCTATAAAAAATATGCCCGCATTGTGTTAAGCAGTTGTCAGTGAAATAAACCGTAACTATTTGGCTTAAAAAGCTCAACGACTGAAATGGAAAATCTATCTGTGAAGGATAAATAATGTTTGAGATCTAGAAGTTCTATAAAGTAACTTTTTGTTACTTACCTGGTTAAACCTCTTGGAAGCATCCCAGTTAGAAACGGCTTAGAGTCAATCTCTGTCCTCTGTCTATAGTATTCTCCAGCAAATCCGATCGCCCTTCTGAGTAATTTAACTTCGACTATCTTAGAGATACGTTCTTTGTACCGTTAGAAATATTTAGTAAGACGTAAATTTTTATTGACTGCTGTTATATCTCTTATATTATTGCTGGTATTCTCTTGCATTAATGTCCACTTTGCCATCGATTCGGGAATCCTTGATAAAGTACTTTTTCTGGATGAAAGGTGTGTATGACCTTTTTTCTAACCCTGAAAACGTGTATGCTAAATATCTTAAAGCTTCATGTTGTAAAATACTCATCAAGTGTCCAGTCTATAAATATATTTAACAAATTACCAGAATTACCAGAGAGAATTAAAAGAATATTCCGAACGTTAAATTATTTGGAAGTAAACTCAAGACATTATTGATTCAGAAGTGTTATTTTAGTATTGACGAATTTTGTAATGATAAAAAAGAAAATAATTGGTAAATAATTAATTTTAGAATGTATTACAATAATTTCATATATCAATAATAATATTGTGACATGTATTACTTAAAAATATTTATCGTTCGTCATTTCACTGCTCGGGAGTAAGCATTTCTGGCCACACCTTCTTTCATACAGTCCATCCATCTTTATTTTAATCGTCCTCTTCTCTTGTACCCTTTAACTTATGACTGGCCTGTTGGCCTAGTCATTAGTTACCCTGACTGCTATGCCATAGGTCGTGGGTTCGATTGCCATCCGAGTCTGGGTGTTCTTTGTGTCCGTTGTTTGTATGTTTGTAAAGTCCCAGGAGTTTGTAAAGACACAGGAGTAATTTCTAATGCAAGAGTTGTCTTTTAAAAAAAACATACAAAAACTCTTTTCACCACATGTTGCTCATCACATGTCTATACCACGCAGTTAGGATGGTAACTTATCATATACTAGCTGATGCCCACGACTTCGTTTGTGTGGAAACTTTGGAGAAATATATCCCACGGGAACCGTTCATTTTCCGGGATAGAAAGTAGCCTATGTGGTATTCCAGACTATAATCTATCTCTGTGACAAAATTCATCCAGATCCGTTCAGCCGTTTTTGCGCGAAAGTGTAATAAATTTTCCTCCATCCATCCATCCTCAGAAACTTTCGCCTTTATAATTTTAGTAAGATTATATATTATACCAGTTGAAATCACTTGAAGATGATTATGTTTTATGAAAATTGTATTATTATTTCGTTTTTTCTTAGCAATTTGTCCTAATGCAGGATTAGAGTGCCGTACATCAAATTTCATAGAGTATGACAGAGATAAAAATAATCCTATAACGATTCCAGTCTTCAACGAGGTTGCAAATCCTAAAAAATAATTGAAAGTTAAACTTTGTAGAGCATAGTCAGCTTATGTCTTCGATCTAACATGCTTTTACATCGGCACTGCAAATCACATGTTCATATAATCATGATATTCAATATTCTGTGAAAAAGTAAGTTTTGATACGTATTGTAAGCTTCCAATATTGTTTTTTTTTATGTAGCCTAGAAATACGACCTTTGAACGTTACAGTAAGCAGTTTATAGATGACATAGATAGCTAAAGTTCATTCAAATGACCTTGACGACAAATATCCTTGGTACGTAAGTTGTATAAGACTTAAAATGAGCTTACATCATTTTAATAAAATACAGGCATTTAGAATAAATCATGAATGATCATTTGTTGTTAGGACACAAAATGAGGGTGTCGTCATTTACTATAAATCTACTCATAATTACACCACATATGAACCCACTCTGACAGACAGTAACTGTATGGTAATTAAAATCAATACCCAAACTGCCACAGTCTGCATTTATCGCCCTCCAGCTGTAAGAAATTTTCATGGAATCCTTAAACGAAATTCTAATAACATTATCGCTTTCAAAAATGTTTTCCTTACGGATGATATTAATATTGATATTTCCTTCTCTACCTCTGATACACAATCCGAAATTATACCGTCTATTATACCGTCATTTTAAGTATTTCTCAGGCTTGTCCTCTACGCTCTTATACAAAGACAATTAAGCTCATAGACTATTTATCCCTAGACGAGAAACTTAAAATACTAAATTTTGAAAGTATTTATTTAACAGAGTCCGCAATTGACGCTGTTACCTATTTCCTCAATACCCTTACCACCACATTAAAAAGTAGGAGTTCAGCAATTACTATTGCAAGGCGCAAGCGCATAATTAATGCTTGGATCACACCAGGGCTACTGTGCATGTGAAACCAGGACAATTCTCGTCACAATACAAAAAAGATCCCAATTATAATAACAATTATAGAAAAATGATTAATAGGCAATTAACCAAATACCTAGAAACAGAAAACCTACAGGCAGAAAATCAATTCGGCTTCCGTAATGGCAGATCCACTAATGACGCAGTACACCAGCTTACTGAAACTATAGCAACAAAGCTTGATGATAAGAAGAAAGTTCTTACAATATTCTTGGAAATAGCGAAGGCTTTTGACACCCTCTCTACGACACTCTTGCTAAATAAATTAGAACACCTGGGAATCCGTGTTACTCACTCTAACTGGAACTTTTTAATAGTTACTTAAGTGGTTGAACACAACAGGTTAAAGTTGGGGAATGGATAAGTAATGAATTTCAACTCAATAACTTCTCAATTTCTCGGGTGAGTATTTTAGGACCTAACCTCTTTTTTTGTCTGCCAGTTTCAGTCTGATTACCATGGTACCATGATCTGCCTAGTTTGGGATCAGACGGCCGTGTGTGCGATGTGTCAAGTTATTATTATAAAAAATAAATACATATTTTAATTTATTAAATAAATTAAATAATGTTCAAAGTAATAATTACAAATAATTATGATTTATTATATTACAAGCAGATTTATTGCGATAATAGATAGAGACTCGCATAAATCACGCTTAAATTGTAAAACGGCTTTAGCGATTACAACAATAGCCCATGCGACAATGAATATAGGTTAGATGGTGATTAACCCATATACCACAAACCCAGCTTCAAGTAATATTAGTGAAGTGCTTACTGCATGGTTCGATAACGTTGTGACGGGGCGGTTTTACTGCGTAAAACGAATGAAAGCGAACTAACGAAATGCAGAGTCATCCCTTTGTAGTAACTCTGTTTTTACATAGCCCCGCTCCCGCTGGCAATTAAACTGAGTAGTAAGGAATATCGGGTGTTAGGTTAGCTATAAATCTGTTAGAATTAATTTATGCTTTTAAATATAATCTACGTAAAAGAGTATTAGAAGTAATTGAGTAGAATTGGATTGATTTGGTATTGAATTTAATGCAATGCATTTTGCTTTTGAGGTGAGTATGTGTGCAATGTGCATGAGTGTATGTATATGAGTGTATGCGTAAGAGTTGTTTTTAATTTTTATTTATTAGGTTCACCAACGTCTGTTAAGTAATATAACACTAATAGGCGGTGAAAACCTTTTATCATTTCACAACTAATATATTATTAGCTAAATGTCATAGCATGGGATCAAATGAATTATATCATCATCATCATCTCAGCCGGTTGACGCCCGCTGCTGGGCATAGGCCTCTCCAAAGATCGTCACAACGTTCGGTCCAATGAATTATATGTTATGTAAAAAGTTAAAAGAAAATATGAATGTAGGTAGGTATTGCAAAGCCTTACAGCGATATCTGTAATGAATTATTATTATATATGTTGAATTTTTTAACTACAAATATTATAATTAATATTTATAACTTCTTCGTATCTGCTGCTCGACTAGTCCAGGTGCTGTCTGAGTTGTAAGTCTTCATTTTTTCTTTTCCTATACTTTATACGAATCAAAAATAAAGGTCGAATCTATTTATGCCCAGTTCCTATAATCAAGAAACTAATTCAAAATAAATTGCAATCCACGCAATAAAAGTCTCGCCTATGTACTATGTATGAACCTGACGAAGTATGAAACTGACGAAGTCTTCCAAAATTTATTTGCTAAAGAAAATTACGAAAGCTCACATAATGTTCATACACGAGTGCACAGCACGATGATTGGATTACCACAAGAGAACATCCTAACTTTGCAATAACCGCTACAACATGACCTTTATTGCAATAATTAGAGAGGTGAAACTCCTTTGAACTCATTATGGCTTACCAATTACTTACCTACATATCTTCGCGTTTTGTGAACGTACGCTTTCGGAGTCATTAACTAGGGCTGTCATGTTTAAATTTTATCGCCTAAGAAATATGTGTTTGGTTTGTAGGTATCAGATTTATATTTTTTTTAATTTTGTATTTACTTTACTTTGATTTTTGTACTGGGAATAATATGAAGACTATCCAATAAAAGAGCAATCATTAACACCGGTTCGCAACTGACAAAGATGTCCCGTAACATACTCACAAAAAAGTACCTAATATATAAGTACAAGCTATAGTTACCGATTATTCACGTTATCATATCAGACTAAATTACGATCTAGCGTAATGGCTAAGTTTTGCGATCGAATGGTTGCGGGTTTGTAGCCAAACCAGTATACTATAATACACATTAGTTGTAGAAGTTAACCAAAATAATAATAATTGAGATATATGACTAACGAAAGTTAGTTAGTCTAAGTTTTTACTTAAAAAATATATAAATTACTTAACCTTAAAAAACTCATGACAATTATTATTAGAGTCACATGTGCCATTACTTTATTTGTACTTTGCAAACCGTATCTAGCCCTCGCCATCTTTTAACTGAGATTATTGTAAACATATTTGTTTAAAGTGCACATATTTTACGTGCTTTTGGCGACAAAGAAATAGAAGTAAAATTTCAATCATTTCCAATTTTTAATTTATAACAAACTGGTACTAAAAAGAAACAAAAAAAGTAATTGAAAAAATACGCAATAAATCTAATAGCACTAAGCTACTAATTATAATGTACCGACAGAGTGAATATAACAAAGAATAAATGGCACTTTAGATAACCATAATTATGTTATTAATTCTGAAAGAGCAATTTATTTAAGAAAATCATACCAGCCCTCGAAACATTCTCTCTCGTAGGCAATTACATCGAGCGAAAGATTCGCTGCCAAGTTATTTATCTATCCCCCTCTGGGGTGGGGATTATTTTCGAAGTTCAGGAGGTGTTGTGTCGTGCTATGTAATCGGGATGTTTAACTGGGTATAATCTACGTTGGTATTTTTCGGTCTATTGATTCCTGATGGCGGTGTAAATTATTATTTTATCGAAGCGATAGGTTTATACTAACGGAAACATCCTAACTTTTATACTATTGAGACAGCAAACAAGCACGAAGATAATACGTACTGCCTATTTTATCGCTCTTAGCTGAAAGGGTTTATACCTGTAAAATGACAAATACGAAGTGATAAACTAAAAAAAGAGACTCATCCTACATACCTTTCAAGCAAATAAAAGAAAATGAGAAACACCAATGCGTCCCAACAGCGATGCCAATACTCAAAACGATCTAATAAAACGTAACGACAAAACAGAAATGTAAGTAATCAAACCGTAAATTATCAATTCCAAGCAATGTAGTATAATGCGGCATAAAATATGATTAAATAAGTAATAAAGTATTCACTGGAGCGATATTGCTTCTGCAATAGTAATGTAGGGAATAATACGACACATTTTGTTTAAGTGGCAGTTACGGTTCAAGGCGAATCAGTTGGTCGTAAGCAGTCGTGAGGAATAATGTACTAAATATGCATAGAACCATAAATTAAATGGCGGCCGGATTATGGTTTCAATCTGAAATGACGTTGTTTTCGCATGTTAGAAGAGAGAAAGGACTCAGTTTAAGTCGGAATTACCTATAACTGTTCACAGGAATGGATATTTAGAATCTGAAAAGAAAGTTAAAAAAATCTAGTATCATGATGTTATCACCGTCTCCCATATATATCTCGTCATATTCGTCTACCACTTTATATAAACCACATCGCAATTACATACAGTATCTCACTAATAGTATAGGTATCATGATGTTTGTTCTGATATACCAGATATAATATCGTGAGGTTTATTTTTAGTATAAATATTCTCTTAATGATTATTTTTACTGCACGAATAGCGCAGCAGTTTAAATGGACACCGAATAAAGCTGCGTTAAGGGAGTGAGCAAGAGTGGTCTTTAAGAAAAATAATTAATTAACAGAATTAACCGTAATTGATAATAAAACAGTTACAAAAGTATATGTGTATTCAAGACAATAAGGTTTCAAGACAATAGGTTCGCTAGTAGAAATAAAACCTACCTAGTTGTATCACGATCTAATAAGCTCTACTATTACATATCTCGTCATCATCATCTCCCACTTTATATAACCACATCGCAATTACATATCTCACTATTTGCTTATGCAAAGTTTCATATATTATTCTAGATCCAAGTTGGTAATGGAAGTGTTCTAAAATAATATCAGTCAGGAGGTCTCCTTTTTACCTTCATGTATAATGAATTTGTGAATCAAATATTCTACTGAATATATAAGTAAACCAGACTCATGCGTCACATGTCAGGGTAACCGTCCATTGCTTGTAAACATTAATATCTTTATTGGGACACATAATCAATGGGTATTCTAGTATGAAAATGAGTTAACACGTTCAACCGTTAGCAAAAACAATGTGATATGTGAAGTAGGTATATTGCTCGTGAAATTCAGCTTAAGGAAATTGCTTCTCCTTGGAGGAACCCTTGAATACGTTCGGAGGGGAAAATTTGATAGCTTATAGCTTTGATAGCGCAAGCACAAGAGTGATGACGAAAATGTTTTAAGGTAATGGAATTTTGCTTTTTTCAGGATTCTGTTTTTAGCCTCACAGTGAGAAAATGATTG
This sequence comes from Euplagia quadripunctaria, assembly GCA_963859945.1. NCBI lineage: Eukaryota > Metazoa > Arthropoda > Insecta > Lepidoptera > Erebidae > Euplagia > Euplagia quadripunctaria. The sequence goes on from OY982565.1 coordinate 20,624,232, forward strand.
TTTGAAGGTTTTATTAAATATTTGAGACGTTAATGTAATGCACTCTCGTGTGTAAAAACACGTAGAATATATGTGTGATGTGTGTAAATATTTATGCCGTTAAAAATCAGGAAATTTGGGATACTACAGATTTTTGATTACTTTAGAAAATATTTCTGAATGCTTTTATCACTAACTCTAAAGCACTAAAAAGTATTTTTGTCTGATGAACGATGTGCTAAAAGTGAAATAGCTAAGTCGGAATCATCTGTTCCTCAACGGGCTCTGTTATCAGGCCCAAGAAGGAAATACCTGCTAATTACACACTAGATCCTACGTTATATGCAATACGTCATCGTACCATCACATGTCAAATAATAAGTACAAGACTTCATGTAGATTTGCACATTATTGTGCCTACGCACAATGAATAGCAACTGCCGAAAGTGGCGTGCCGTGAAAAGTGGATAAGGACTCGACTTCTGATGTGATCGTGACTTTATATGTACGTTCGAGAAATTGAAGTTAACTGAATTACGTAAGCGCAAAAAGTGAGGAGTGGCTCAAGCCTGGTAACGTAGATGTCAGCACATTTAATAAAAATTAATGCTTTAGAGAGTGAACAATCATGCCAAAAATGCTATTAAATTTAAAACTGTGATAATCTCAAATTATGCTAATGGGTATTTTGATTAATTACTTGTTTGAGCCCAACCCGAACACATGAGCGGTTTGACGAACCGTTTATAAATTCAGATTGATCACAACGTGACAGTTAACCTTAATTTAGTAAAAATATTACAAGTACACAAAAATACTTTTCCATTAAAGTAATAAAATAAATCTTATCACGCATATTAATATGCGTGATAAGATTGTAACAAAAAAGTTTTACTGTCTTGAATTCAGCAATTAAATGAAAAAAAAAATTAAAAGAATTGGAAATATATATCCAGTTATGTAACGAACGACAGAACAAGAGAACGATGATTTCTGAAATGCCAAGTAATTGACACAAAATCTGCATTTATCTGCACGAAACTAAAACCATCGCTTACAGAGGCATAAATTACTACCCCCTATTCCCTATATATGGGCTGGTAGTAGGATCATTTTTTTTTCAAAATGTTGGCTTTGATATTTAAGTCATTAACAGAAAAAGTAAACCCAGTCTTTACTCCAGGATCAAATAAACCGCATTTTGTAAATTTTAATTTAGTCAGCAATTTACCTCTTCAATAATATTTCTCACATTTCCTTAGAACATTGTCTTGTGTAATTATAGTAATGTAGCAGAAAATTAATGTACGGTCTCCATTAGCTTTGATTATTACTTACTAGTAATGGACTTTTTCGGTGAAACTCCAGTTCATAACTGAAGTAATAATTGCCTCCGTTGTAAGTAATTCTGTATTATTGTGATAATGATAGTGTCCGCGCGACTTAGTAAATAGTGAGTTACTGTTTAAAAATCAAAACTTCTTTTGAAAACGGACATATCTTTTTTTTATAATAAAATATGAAGAAATATAATATTTAACTATTAATTCACTGTTAACTTTAATACCATATGTAAATTTTTTGTGTCTCCCTTTTTAAACGGCTTGTGTTAGCTATGTTACATGTAGGTTATTAATAAGACAAAGACATGTTTAGGTCTGTATGCGTATATTATGATATTTCCGTCGCTTTGGTTTGGCTTGTGTATGGTTTCGTTTAAATGTTTTTATTATACAACCACTTTAAGGCGTCTAAATCATACCGCTTAAAACATTTACTAGTTATTCTGCCCACATAAGTGTTAAAGTTTTAATTTTCAAACCATTATGGTGCCATTCTGGATATAAAACTTATCCATACAAAACTGGCGAAGCTGTTGGGTAACATACACTCGAGAATAAAACCATCAAATCGGGTCGACGAAATATATGCAACTGCTATGTTTATGCGACTAAATACCTGTTAGATTGCTTAAAGGATCTTTAGAGACCCACTTACAGATGCTTCGCTATTGAATTGGTATTTGGAAATAGATAATTAGCTGGAGCATCATGACATAAGCAGAGAGTATATTGGAGCAAAAATCCAGCAGCAAAGATTACCGAATTCCTTTAGGATCCAATCAAAACTTTTGATGAATACTGATGTTCTGTGATGTTCAATTGAAATTATAAGAACGCTTAATTAATTATAGATGCTTTCTAAAAGACTATCTTCTTCTATTTCTTTTTAAAATAGTATCTATATATATAATACCGTTATCAATATAGCGATCAAAGCTTCATATTCGAAGAAAATAATTTCAAAGACGGGTTTCAAAGACGTCTCCAAAGTGGATTTGTGTTGAAAGGGTAGAAGCCTTTACAAACTGTTCAACTAGGGCGCCTCCTTACACTACTGAGTAAATGTTTGCCATGAGATGAGTTGACACAGTAGGCTCGCATACAGTCAACTAGTACTAGTATGGGATGGACACCCACTTCCAAAGAAAACATTGCTTGTAATGATTTATCGGAAACCAATAATATTATTGCTTGTATTTGTTTGAAGTGAACTATTCAATATTCTGGACGAAATTCTTTCCTTCGATGTTTCATTACTTTTTTTATAATATATAGACGGAGGTGTATAACATTTGCTTTGTTATATTTTTGCTTTTTCTTTCCACTACTTCCCTAAATGTACAGGATTATTATTTAATTAGCTACATCACATAGCTTTCTTCCCAAAAATGTCGGCAGAAAACATGACACCTGTATGGATAATGTTAAGAATGAGGATTGATATACCTGTAGAAAATTTAACCACAGGCTTTTTTTCAGAAGTGACAGAAGCATTGCTTCACTGCCGGTTTTCTGTGAAGCCGTGTTATCACTCCGGTCGAGCCGGCCCATACATGCCGTGCTTTGCATACAGTAACACACAGTCCGGTCATAACCGTGGTATATGTATAAGGAGTTCTTGAAAATCACACACGAACATTTTTGCATTCAAATACAAGCACAAATTGATGTCATACGACAGTAAAACGAAGTATTCGACAGTATTCTTAAAAACATCTCCTTCAAAGCCGTACTGTGTTTTCAAGTTAAAAAAATAACTGCGATAACCGTAATGTCATATCAAGCATATTTTTTTTTACAGTATATGTCATACGTCCCGCAACCTATACGAATCGATCAGACAGCATCGTCTTGAGTGCGATTAGATTAATGGTGTCGTATAATGTGTGGACTGTTTATTATATAATTGGGAATCTCAGACAGGATTGACTGTATTACAGTAGCAGCAAAAAGTTCGAAAGTTGTATAGTATTTTTTCTTACCAGACAAACAAAAACAAAATAACATTATTTTGTTTGTACTACACATTAAACATATTTGGAGATCAATATCTGAAATTACGAGAGACCCTTACTTGCCAAATAGCCTTTACACACAATATAAAAGTTCTAAGAGATTTACCATGTTAGTCGAATCCTGGACCAAGATTTATAGACAAATAGGTTAACAACGTAAAGAAATAGGGGAAAATTTATCGTATTGTGGACGTAAACATAAACATAGGAACCGTTTAATTTACGACAATCGTAAAATGAATACTGCTGTCCACACATATACATATATACACATAGAGATAATTAGGAGACACAATGTCTGACCTCAATAAAAGCAAAGTATAGTTATGTACTTAGATATTCGATTGGTAGCATAGAAAACTAAAATTAATTATTCATAGCCAGGCCAGCCAGGGCAGGTTAATATGCGTGGGAAGCATCCCACGCATATTATGCTGCTCTTTAGTAGACCAAGGATGGGTCCAAATTGGTTTAAAGAGTTGACAGAATAAAATTTTCAGCAATTTTATCCAGATTATTTTTTCCAAATTTTGTAATTCTTTCGTGGAGTTTAAGGTCATAACATTTTTTTTTCGTGTGGAATCCCCCACGGGTCATCACTTCACCATAGCTACTGGTGAAGTGGTATGTCGGAATTAAACTGACTAACACCACACGGTGTTTTGTCACAAGTGAGTCTATTGCAACGGACTCTGGTATACCCTAGTAAGGGAGTCTCCAAGAACCCCGAAAGATTTTGGCTGCCTCTTAAACAGAAAGAAGCCTTGCCAAGCGGAACACATCGCGCCACCGTCTTAGGCCTGCTTGGAGAATACTAGTCCTCTCCCGTTCCCTTTCCGCCGTCCTTTTAGCGGACATCACTTTCTCATAAAAAGAAGCAGCGGAATTGTCATAACATAATCTATGTAATGTCATCTTGATTTTAAAGACTATTTATTGATACGCTATTCAAAACAGTACTATTTTTTTTTAATTTTTATGCAACGGTCACAATTTTGGTTAATAAAAAGATAGATTACATCCACTGCTTAGCTTGAGTGAAACAATGAGTGATCAATATTCATTCCGTCATCGGTATGGCTCGAGGTTATAAATGAATTCATGTACACACAAAGACTTTAATGAAAAACTTATTAGCCTGTATTGCAGCCAGGTAAAAAGCAGTAAGTCATTAACTTAAAAATGTCCACTAAATCTTTACAGATTTTCATTTCTTTCTCTCAATATGGCACGCTGTCTTTTATAAACTCGTTGAAAATATTGTAGAAAAATACAAAGAGCATAACAAGCTGGGCAAGAAAGTAGGGGAGTAGGTAACGTCCCGCGACTAAGTTAAGTAACACAACTGGAGGGTGGTGCGGTGTTTTTAGACCGAGGTTAACTTGCAAGAAATGAGTGCTCCAGATTAACTCTTGCAATGTAGTGTAGCCGCGCTATCTTTTTCAGTGTTATTATTTCTTTCTTCTTTGTGGTAAACTTTTGTTAAAAGGCACTGGGTATAGTACCTGCTTTGTGAAGCGCCACTTTGCATTAATCAATTATTTTTTTCTGCAGCAGTTATATTTTTATTAAAGTGTGAGTATAAGGAAACGATATGACAATAATTTTTATGAGTGTGTGTTTATGAGTATGTGTGTGTGGTAAATAAATATTTAACTAAAACCTGTAAATGTTTTATTTATAGTAGGATAGAAGTTAGATCTTCACTCATTCCAATGTAAGGGTGGTTAATTTCTATCTTCAGGTAGCTTTCAGATTGTCGACATCGATATCTTTCAATTTTGACCGATGCTCGATACTGTATTTCACCACAAGTAAAGCTAGTTTTAACTGAAGAAACGTTTAAATAATTGTAGTTAAGCAGCTTTTATCACCTAAGTCATTGTTTGTGCAGAGAAAAAGTAAATGGGTGAGAGAGAAAGACAAGAAAAACAAAAATTTATTCGTCTAGTTGACCTTTAGACCCTCCTTGTTCTTAAACAAAATGTCCTCGTATGTTTACTCAGCTCTTAAAAGGTAAGCCTGATTTTATTTTTTTATAGTTACTTTTTTTCTTTACTTCGTTAACTAGACATAAAACTCTACTCGTTAGTCTTATAGTGAGTCCTGTTGCATAAATTCTAAAATTCACATTTCAGGTTTCGCTTAGTATTTCAAGTTGAAAAGAGAGCACGCTCAAAGAAAATTGTGTGTAAAGAAGTTGGAAGATTTTAAGTCCTACATATTTTATACTATAAAATTTATATATTAAGAGAGCTGTTTTGTCATGGTTGTTTAAAATTCTGACGCTGGGCTTGATATATTATTTTGGCAAGGGAAGCAAACTGTTCATATATTATGTATTTTCCGTTCGTTCCAAAATGTGTTTATCTACTTTATAAATCAACACTCAGAATGTTGATATATGAATCTTTTATTTTTCTATGCGGTCTCAAATGCAGTAGTTTATAAATCTGTCGACAGTAATGTTTGAGCATATTTTAGGATATTTATGTATAGCTGATAAATAGTTCAAGTAATCTAAAAAGAAATTATTTAAAAATAAATAATAATTTCTTTGAACAATGCTTTTTTGGCGTAGGTACACTTTTTTTCATGTTAATTTCAATGATTTTTTTTTATTTATTTCTCTATTCGGATATTTTATAGCATTTGCTATTAATTATACTATACTTTCATTCATGTCAGCTCTTTCTATCACAAAATATTAGTATTATAGGTAAATTAGCAAGTATACCTACACTGTCAGTTTCAAAGTACGGTTTCTGTATTAATGACATGAATTTCCCTAAAAAATATTGGCGCTTAACGTCTTTCGCGGGGTCTACATACTACACGACCCTAAAGTACGTTGTCGAGTTATTCCGTCAGTGATGCTGTGCTGCAGACTGCGTTTAGACAGCATCACTACCTACATCTGTAGGGTTTTGATATACTTTCACAATCAAAAGATTCCAGTTAGAGCAAAAATCTTTACTCTTAAAATTTATTGTTATTTATTTTTAAAAGGAGGTGGACCTTTTAGAAATATATAAATCACTATAAAAATCAAATAGGATCATCTATCATGACTCCTGAATCGCAAATGTAATCTTACTTGTCAGTCGATTGAATTATCGATAATAAGTTGCCATAAACTAGAGGATAAAAAATTACAGATACACAAACTTCAAAGTAATATAATAAAATATAAATTGATGTTATTGTGCTCAAGTTTGACGAACTCTTTGAACTTACAGCTTTGGAAATTTCTAAGTAATAATCATTCGTATCAAAAAATAACTAATTTTTTTGGCTGTATCAAGAAGTCTTTCAATTTATTTTTAGTACCCTCAATATTTTATTATACGACGTATATTTGGCTTTAAGAACGGAGCGTTAGTTATAATTATTTTATTTTATTAAAGTTTATTTCTGAAGATAACTGTGATAATACTGATTTGGACAATACAAGACTTTGTAATGTTATATATCACTTAGATTCAGGGTTGCCACCTTTTAAAAAAAGTTGGAACAATCTGTCAGTAGTCGGAGACGATTACAATTTGATTTAGACAATAAAATAAAAATGTATTGTTTTTAGTGCTTTATATCTTTAGTCTATACATTTAGCCTCTACCAATGGGGTAATCTTGAATGGATCAAAGGGCCGATGAGCTGGCAAGGAAGGGATCCACAACATGAGCGGCAGGTTCAATAATACTGCTGCCACTTTCCTTCAACCAATTTTGCTCATGGGCAGGCCCAGGAAGCGCACAATTTGTCACTGGGCCGACATACCCGGCTGCAGAGAGTCTAAACTGGTTCTGATGGTGGTCTCACCACGTTTAACTTGCAGGCATCTCAATCTCAGTCGACTCGACACCAGGATAGTTGTAGGTACCATTACGGGCCACCTGCCCCTAAACCGGCACCTATTCACCATCAATGCGACAGACAACCCTCTATGCAGAGGATGTCTCAATGCGGAGGAAACGGCCGCCCACGTTATCCTGAAGTGTGAGGTAGTGGCCACACAACAGGCAAATATCCTCGCGGGTACGAGGTCACTCTTAGAAGCTTGTGAATGCCCCAGGAGGCTTCTGTGCTTCTGAAAGGAGCTAGGCTGGCTCAACTAGTCAGCCTTATCTTATCTAAATGCGGAAACAGAGCCCTACACCAATACCAATACATATTTCTTTAGAGTTACTGTTGTATTTTATACACACATATTTATATTTATATATTGATAAGATAGCTGTTAACAATCCTTGGAGAGCTAAAATTGAAATTTGCTTTCACCTTAATGTCCAAAGCAACGAATTAAATCTAAAGCAACACAAATAGGACTATTTTAGGGGACACGAACCACATGTGTGTTGTAACCTTCACGTTGTACCTTTGTTAATTGAGCTTTCGTAGTCGCCGTGAGTTACCAAGAGTAGGGATGCGGCATTTAATTATCGAAAGCAGCACTTAAGACATTTTTCTTTTCGACTTAAACCGGGCTTTTTGACCATGCTTGCACCTCCCCAAACATGATCAACAAGCACGGTTGTATATTGCTTTAAGTCCAAGACAAAACCGTTACACTTAATTCCGTTTCGAAAACTAGATTTAACGACTTGTTAACAACATTGTTCTATATAACTTGTGAAAAGAGAATTAGGTTGTCAATCTGATGCGATTTTTTTTTGTTTAGTAACACATAACTTTTTATTTTAAAATAATAATTGGTTTCATAAATAAATGTAAAATTTATTTATGAAACCAATTTTTAACTTTAAAAAATCATACTTTGAAAACCTGCTGCAAACCTTCAGCAGTCGTCGGTTTAGTATTCACAAGTTATAAAAGAAGCATTGTAATTTCCATGGTGTCACAAATAACTTCTTCAAAGTGCCTACAAGCTCTCGTAATATAATTTGTGCATTCCAATTCGTAACGGCAATTACAGAAGACAATAAACCGAACAATGATATATAGCTACAATATTTTGAACTCAGTACGACTGCAAAACTTCTATTTTGCACATTCGTTTTCTGTTGTATGGTTTCTAAAAATAAACGCAATTTGGGCAACGGCTGGGCTCCATATTTTAGACGATGCCATTTTGGGATGAATCTAAATCTCTGTATCTTTGGCTCACCGCCCGACACAGCCGTGTTAGGTCATAGGTACAATGACCTTTTGTTGAAATAAAGATGATATGTATGATTTCAGAAGTACTTCAATGTTATTGAGTCCTTGGCATATCTTACAACTGATTTTCTATGAATATTACATAAGAGGGATGTTTATAGTATTATGGGGTAATCGGGGCGTCCGTACCACACAAGTAGCTCTTAGTGGAAATGGCGCAAGGAGAGGGATGCCTGCAACCACACGACTAAGAGCTGATAAATGTTAAACCATGGCATAGCCGTACCTCGCACTAGCTGTAGCACGGCCCGGCCCTAGTTCGATGTAATATAAATCACCCCTAAATCTACTCCTACTACTTTGTGAAAACTATTCGAACATTAGGATTAAATCGCAAAGAACGAACTGATATTTATAAAGTATGTTTGATGAAAGCATAAGCAAGGCACAACAGATTTCTGCTTTCAACTGACTGATTAAGAAATGTCACTCTACAGAAAATCGCGTCACTGCCGTTGTTAATGGGTATCAATAATAATTATAACTTGTGACACCTTACACACACACATTTGATCCCAAACTAGGCAAAGCCTGTATTATGGTAACCAGACTGCTGATAGACATACTTAGATGTGATTAAATACATACTTATTATAGATAAATTACACCCAGATACGGAACAAATGGTTATGCTCATCGCACAACTATTTATCTTGGGTGGGAATACGAACCACAACCTCTGGCTCATTAGTTAATAACCGCTTAGCATCAGGCATTTGACAAAAAAAACAAAAGACTTTTCTTCGGCTATTGATTGCGCCACGTGTCGTCTAATTCACAGCACCGCTCCTAAATGGCGTGATATTAAAAAGTAAATAAGCTTCTTCAAGAAATGGGACATGCAAAAATATTTTAGCAAATCCAACTGGTAGTTGATACAAAACAACTTCTGTTTAATCGCAATAGACAGATAGAACATTCTTTATTGTACACCACAGTTGGACCGAAATGAATCATAGTTAGTACTAGTTTATATTTGTAAGTACAATGGGTGGTCTTGTCGCTATAAGCGATCTTCCAGACAACCTTTGTATGGAAACAACAGAGGAAAACAAGCGATAGCTGCTGGCGCACCAAAAAATTTAGAACGAGAACAATTAAATAACAAATACAGTACCTAGGTAAAGCGATTGATATTACGACTTATCTGAGAATAAAAAGGGGGCGAAAAGGAATACGTGAAGTATCGACATATATAAATGTATATCTATATACATATAAACATACGTAAATGTATACAGAAAACAAATACATATAAATATATAGTGAAATAAATATAATAATTAGTTAGAAAGTTCAATGGAGATACATAATACGGAGTCTATTGCACAACGCGAGAGAGTTATACACCATCCACTTATAGAGTTAGATAGTGTTCTTTTACAAGAGTTTTAAAATAGCCTAAGATTTGAGCTCTTCTAATTTTACCAGGTAATACATTCCATAAACAGATTGCAGTTAGTTACTCTAAAGGATTTATCATAAAATGCCGTAGAGTGTGCAGGCATTTTCAGTTGCAAATTTTCTGATGACCTTAGAGATTGCGGATGTGTACAATGTAATTAGGAACTCGATAATAGTTTATCATAGTAGATTTAGAAGTAGTTAAAGCATACTTGTAATTTACATTCAGAACTTCATTATGTTACTTATCACTCAAGAACATAAAAATAAGTAAAAAAAATCTTAAGGTAAATAGTTTTATTGTAACAAACATAATAATAACCTAGATGATAACTAAAAGCAAAAAAATAATATCGAAATAAAATCGTGGGGCGTGGCGTAATCTGGGTAAATATGTGTATGCTACGCTCACGGTTACGGTTTTATCGCAGCCATCGTGAATTTACAATGATACTTAATACACGTAATTATATTGTCGTCAGAACTAAAGGTGTGTAACAAATTTCAGATCAATCGGTCAAGAGGAAGGTATTAAAATTTCAATTACTAGATTTGACTTACACAAGACACCAACAAGACAAGCTAAATAAAACGGTTTACATAATATGACAGTCCATGATACCTAAACATGAAAAATGTTGTAGTTTTCTTACAACTGCGAACATAATAATATATTACGAAAGACGTGTATGAGGCCCAAAATAGGTATTAGGGAGGAAATACAATACTATATTGTTTCCTTCATGCTTCAGTACCACAGTTTATTGTGAGGTCAAAGTTACTAAATATATCCTGGTATTATTTTTTGTATAAAATAGACAGTAAACAGGTGGTTCCTTTCTAAAGAACAAGGTGAATAGACAAAGTTCGGTTATATTATTATGAGAGCAGAGATTTGTGATGTGAAGGAGGGTAGTACATTTCTATAATATAGCTATAAGTGGATAACCAGGGTATAGTGTGGGAGTATTACATATACTCATATACTATATTAATCAATCAGCCTATCATAGTCCACTGCTGGACATAGGCCTCTAACAATGTGCGCCATATTACTATGCCACAGTACGCCATATACTCATAAACTATATAAATTATAGTAAATGAGTATATGTAATTTTACATATTGTATCGTTATTTATATATGTATAGCCGGCGTTATTGTTGTTTATGTATTATTACGCCCTATGGAAGCCCAGTGATTTTTTATACATGGCTAGTATTTTAAAACAAAAGTCTGTAACAAAAATCGATTATATTTTTTTATCTTCAAAAAAAATGAAACCGTTAAGATTAGAACTTTTTGCATGCGTTTTAATCGTCTTATGCCCGGTTCCCATAATCAAGGAACGATTCGTTTTGCTTACGGACGGTAAAATTTCGCTGAATTTTGAACGAAAATTTTACCGTCCGTAAGCAAAACGAGTCGTTTCTTGATTATAGGAACCGGGCATTAGTGATCATGTTTTACTAGACAAACTCTTCACCAAGCTGAATGTAATCATAGCTTTGTAATATATGTACCTACATATTTGTTACTAAGCATTTGTATGAGGCCATTCGGTTGAATGATTGTTCAAATTTTATCTGGTTGTATTTCTGGTGTATCGAAAAAAAAAATAGAAAGAGAAGATAACCAAAAAAATAAACATTTATAATGCACGACTGAAATATTTTGTCAGCAACTAAAACGCTTTATTCCCGGTCCATCCCATCTGTAGGTCCGCTCAAAGCCTGCGTCCAGCGCAGCATACACACTATCGTGCGCGCATTCAGCATGTTAGAGGTAATCGAACAAAATTAATGAGCATGCGTGTTTTATTTATTTAAAAAGCCACCAGTCCGTACTTGACATTCCATCGACAAGTGAGGGACTTATATATTTCTATAAATATGAATTATATATATAGTAGAATATAAACAGTCATTTCGACGTACATAGACCATGCGACACAAGCTTTAAATACCGAATCTGCTGTTCAGTAAGTGTATACATGATCAAGAACGCACAACAAACGATCGCTCTGACGTACGTTTGCGTTATTTGGACCGTGATTGAACCGTCTTATTCACAGTCCATCTACGACGAAAAACGATAATGAATGGTTTCGACGTACGTCGATAATTTTTATTAATTGCTTGCTGGATTTGAACGACCCATTTTGCATCCAGCGACCACCGCGAACATCGTACATAGAAAATATTTTCACAGTCTACAAAAGTTATAGAGTCTTGCGATGTTGTAAAACACTGACAATATTTTAACAAGCCCTTGTCATACAAGATCGTTACTGACAAGAGAAGTAAACCGTGAAATCGCTTTGACCCGACCCAACACTGTCGCCCGAAAGATGTAACAAAATGGGAATTCATAAAAGTGTATCGAAAAATTATAACAACGGAATTGATTTTATAATGGTTTGTTTTTTTTTTGAGTAAAAAACAGCCAGAATAAAAAAGTGAAATACTTATTCTAAGCTCGATTCTTTGTTTAATCTTATGAAATAAAACAGACTTATAACTAATGTTTGTATTGCATTCTGTGTATTTGAAGACGAATTTACCAATTTTGCTAATTGGATTAAAAATAAATACAATTATTGATTCCATTGTGATAAAAAAAGTTAATATTTCTGAGACTTTTTTTGCATGAAGTATTGTGCATTTTAAAAAGAATGTTTCAAAAATTGGGAGATAATTTATTTGTATGTTGTGTTGTGTGTAACTTTTTAAGTATGTTAAGCGATATTACTCTGCCAAATTATCCGATTTCAATGATTATTTTTGCATTGTAGAGAAATTTGAAAATTTGAACAAGTCACCACTATGTTAGTAGATCTGGTTTGCTTTTCAACTGACAACCTTCTGCTTAGGGTCTCAAAGGAAAGTATAAAAATGAATACAGGCTTAAGGGAAGGCGTGGTCACATTTTAGGGTCGTATACAAGCCCCGTAAATAACGTAAAAAGCTAACAATTTTAGGAAAAATCGTGATTTTGTAAACAGAAAGCTTATTTTGACAAATCGAACTTGAAAATTGACCGATAAACTTATGATTTCGTAAGAGAGAGGACTGATTTGCCAGAGTTTGGCAAGTAGTGTTATGAGAGTCAGATGATTTATATTATTATTATTTATATTATCTAAGTACGTGCAATTATGTACGACGTGCTGTCTCTACAGCTGATATGAATGAAACTTTGTGTGTACTATGGATGTTACTGGCATGGCCAGGTTTTTCTATATAAAGAAATCAAAATCATTAAAATTTACATGAAAATTCATACCATGTCGTTTAGAAGTAAGTGCCTACCCAGGAAAAGAATTTATGGAAATAAAAAAAATCAAAATTTTTGTTTAGCTAACTCAACTATTTGTAGGCTAGACATAACGCTCCTAAATACACCTTTCTGCAACACTTTCTTCTTCCAGCCTGCATTCTTCTTACAGCAGTGGCCAGCGACAGGCTGATGATGAATTTTTCTATCAAAGTGTGCCAATGAGATCTAGAATCGACGTTTTTGACGTACATCAAATTCCACAAAGGAATAGCTGCATACCAACAATTTCAAGTAAAAGGTTATTTTTCAGCTCGGAACATTGAAACAATTGAAAGCTATGTGTAAAATCTGATTCATAATAATTGTTTAATCAGGTTATCGAGATCTACACTAGTTTAGTAAAGGTCAGACCGTGTCTTATAAATATTAATAATGAGGTCAAACTATACGTTAGGCGAACACCCTTGGGAAAATGCTTCGATGGCGGTGATTATTTACGTCACATATATTGTTAAACCACCGTAGTGCTAAATAAGGGGTATGTTTTAGGTTGTAACTTCTGTTAATCACGCTAACTGCATAAAAAGAGCTATGGGGGAAGCTCATTTTTGTTTTTCTCTACGAAATATAATAGGGGAACCAAATTAACCGACATGGCTGTTGTCAATAGCAAGATTAAGATATAATGGGTTAGCCATATCTATCCGGCGAACCCACAACCGCTGGAAGAACAGAGAACCGCTTTGGAAGAAATGTTTTCGAGTAGGACTGCAAGACGTCCGCCTAACGTGGTAAGAAAACGTCAGATGAAGGTGGAGCAAGCTTGCTTTTGGTGAAATCTCTAAGAGAGGTCAGACGCCTGTGTTTAGCTGTGGACGTCTCTTAGTTGACATGGCGATAATGACGTCCCCAACTTGTTGGTTAGTTTGTCTCTTTCAAATGCCAAAACGGTAGAATAAATAGAAATTAAAATGAAATATCCTAAATCTAGAGGTAGTTATAAGACTAACTAAGAATTTTCAGCAGTGTAATTGATTTACTAGTGTTATTTGACTTTTAATTTTTACGTGTAACATTACAACAAGCAAATTGTTACGTAATTATAGTTGTTTTGATTACGCAATACAGGAAGTAGTTACAACATAGTTTAGTGGGTCTTCGCTAGATGGCTGTAAAGTAAGTTTTTGCTGTGTGTGGAATCACATCACATCGCTGCATCGCCACAATATATTGTAGGTATTATACAATATTCACTTTAATAAAGTTTACTTGACGCTTGTTATTGTACCGACTGACTATGAACTTATTACACGTCTGTTACCCAGACACTTTGCAGAATTGCTCGCTAATTAATGCGAGTCCATTAAAACCGCGGTCAACTTAATTATTGCCTACAATAATAAATAATTAAAATTGATGCCGACACGTTAGGACTCCGGCTTCGTTATCATAAAGCCTTTATGTACTGTGCAAAGGGAAATAACTGTAATTTAACACCCCAAAGGGATTGTAAATCGTAAGTAATTTATATTAATAGCAGTGAATTTACGTTAGTTTTGGTTCGAGGTTTCGTTTGGGGACCGATCGCAGTGTTAACTAGACAACACTAGATCATAACAAATTGTTCTGTTTTCACTATTATTATGGTTGCCATGTTTTATAGCCAAGATTTTTTGTTGGCGTGATAGATAGCTTTCGATGTTAGTTTTTGTGTGTAGGGTAATAAATTCTGAAATAAACCCAGTTTTATGAGTTGTAACAAGGTCTTTTGCTTCCTCAATTACTAACTTAGTGTTAGTGATTTATGTGATAACAATACTTTTTTGTTCAATTTGTTTTTCAATTTGAAAGTTCGTAAACGGCTTACCTTGAATGCTATTGTCACATACAAAGCGTATCAAACTACATACACTTTTACTTTATTAGACACTAGCAGTGCCCCGCGGTTTCACCCGCGTAAATCCCGATCCCGTAGGAATATTGGGATAAAAAGTAGCCTATATGTAAATCCAGGTTTCCAGTTATCTACATACCAAGTTTCATTGCAATCGGTTCAGTAGTTTTGGCGTGAAGGAGTAACAAACATCCATCCATCCATCTATCCATCCATTAATAACACTAGTTAAGGATATAGGGTTTTAGTCATGTGTGTATTTCGGGGATACCCGACGGGGCTTATTATCGAGACCTCTACCTCTACCGCGTTGCTTTACTGCACTTATTGGCTTCACTACCTTTGTAAAAAATAAGTAAATTATATAGGCTTACACTAAAATAATAGATAGCATCTACAATAGATCAAGTTTAAATCTAAGATTTTTATTTTTCTAATTATAAATGTACAGTGATAAAAATATATAGGGATGACTACTAGGATTGTTAAGTTTCTTCAGACAGATAGGTAAATATTTAACCAGAAATCACACACACACAGAATCACACCACCACAATAATAAATTTGAATATTGCTATAATTATCACGGTTATCGTTACTAATATTATAAATGCGAAAGTACCTAACTCTGTCTGTCTGTCTGTCGCCCTTTCACGCCAAAACTACTGAACCGATTTAAATGAAATTTGGTACACAGATAGTCTAGAGCCTGAGAAAGAATAATTTTTAATGCGGAAAACGGGGTGTAAGGGGTTGAAAGGTGGGGATGAAAAGTTGTATGGAAGTATCGTCATATTTAGAGCTAGAAGCTTGAAACTTATTTTTTAGGCTGTTGATTCGATATAAATACACTATTACTAGCACAGCTAGTACGGTAATAAACGTTATTATATAAGTTACTATGTATAAGTTGCTCATTGTTTTTTTCAATATCATAAATCTTCGTAAAATCGCATTTTGACCCGACTGCCAAGAAAGGGTAATGTGTTTCTCGCATGTGTTGTATGTAAGTGTCTAATATTATTTATTATCTCTTATCATCTAAATGACTTAATAGAATTTGATAATTAAGATATCGTTAGATTCATCTTGGCACCCCAAGTGTAATAAGTAGCTCAAAAAAATCAAAATGGCTGATTTTAGATGTCGTTTTATGGGGTACCAATTTTTTTTTTCCTTTCAAACCTAATTAGTGTAGTTTCAAAATTAAGGCTTTTAAAAGATGATTACAAAAATATATGCAATTGATATGTTTTTGAGTTAGTTTTTTGCAGTCGGGTATTTTGTTTATTTTCATCACTTCTTCTTTCATCGTTGTGTTTTTAAAATACTCATTCACTACACAATCTACACATACATTTAAAATTGAATTTTTTAAACATAGCATAGAAATTGTAAACAGATTAATCCATAACCTTAGGATTATGCAAATGCAACTTCGTTTTAAATTATATCAAAATATTTCACAAACCGAATATTAATAGAAAATTAGTCTCATATTACAGATTCATAAACTTTCTTTGACACGGGACAACTATACGGGGAATTGTATATCCCACTAATGTTATAAGTGTGAAAGTTTGGATAGATGGATGGATGGATGTTTGTTACTCTTTCACGCAAAAACCACTGAACCGATTGCGAAGAAACTTAGTATGTAGATAGCTGGACACCTGGATTAATGCATAAGATACTTTTTTATCCCGATTTTCCCACAGGATCGGAACTTACGCGGGTGAAACCACGAGGCGCTGCTAGTCTGTTCATATTTGAAATGATAATAAATGTTATCTAGTAGACTATTCTTAACATGTACGTTGTATTATTAGCATCAAACAGATCACGCTTTTGCCCTTTATATCTAGCTGAAACATGAACCGAGTAACATAATTCTGCATTATTAATGGCATCACTCTAACCTTTACTTTCTCCAGGAAAATTACATCGCTCTCCCTAAATTCAGCAAAAATTAAAGGACAAGGTTCTTTAATAACACTGTTCACTGCATCAAAATACGTAATAATATTTTTGCCTTAAGGTCGTTAACGTTAATCTTTTTCTTTATTAACGTTTTTGAAATGACGGAGACTACATTATAATCTCTGTAAACTTTGAAGTTTTGAAGCCATGTAAGAAAAGGGGTAGGGAGAGGCAACAGCTCGCAACTTTTTCTATCGTAACATACCTCATGACCTTCCTCAACTGTTCAACTTCAACAACATATATTTATTGTTTAATTCACTCTTAAGCACTTTGTTCTCGTCACTTGGGAAATAAATTATTTTTCTTTCTTTCTTTCTAACTGTCATTAAACCTTTTCTACAAGGCCGTTGGCTCTTCTGACCTTCTTTAGATCATCGTTAATTTGATTGTGATATGTTTTGCGTGGTAATTTTTTTGTGTAGGTATTTTTTTTATAAATAATATTATTATTAATAGTAAGAATCAATATGACAGTAAGAATCGTGGGAGAGCCATGCTTCGGCACGTATGGGCCGGCTCGACCGGTGTAATACCAGGGCCTCACAGAAAACCGGCAGTGAAGCAATGCTTGCCAATGCAAGCATTGCTTCACTCTTCATCCAGTAAGTGAGGTTACCGGAGGCCCTAACCCTTTCCTCACTAATATACAATAAAACATGCAAAACCTACATAAAAAAATATGGCATAACATTATGTATCACCAATTAATCAACATTGTAAAAAATTACGGAATTTTTAACTAATACATCTGTAAAAGTTATGCGTGACATTGTTAGAGACATGGAACAGACAAACGTCCAAAGTCCATACTAATGTCAAAAAATATCTTCCAACTAAAAATAACATTTCCTTTTGTATTAATTTTCCAAAATCACACAACAGCTGAGAAAATCGTCAAATTATACAACACCGGGTAATCTACGCACGGGACCCAAAAAAAAACGCGTCTTTTTGAATAATCACAGTCATTTTGTAGACGGCTCGTCGCCACCCTCCGGGTGTAATCTTTGGGTTATTGCGTTAGTATTAACGACTTAAATAAACATAGGAATATTTCAGCATAATGAGACACTTGGTGCGGCACACGAAATTAGTTTTCGTTGATGTGGCTGTTGATGTGAGGCTCAGGGTGTAACATAATTGAAAAAATAGAAGCGACAGCCATAGAACGAGAATTTTAGGAGAACTGCCGCATTTCACGACATTATACACGTAGCCCAGTCAAGAAACTAAAATACCTAAATTTTAGATGACCACGCATTTTTATTTATGGATAAATAGTAAGAAAATGTCCTGATTAAGAATTTCGATACCCGCAGTCTGGAAAAGTGGGGCGTCATTTTTTTAACATTTCGTATGATAACTTGTTTCCAGTACGTTTTTCGTCATATGTGCTCAAAGCTTTTTTGTTCTCCATTAAATTATTTACAAAATGAGACTTGTTTAAAGTGGCTAAGTGCTTTTGTTTAATAGCAAATGAAGGTCAGAGTTAAGAAAGAGTTCATTTATATAACTTTGAAAGGAACGTACATAGAAGTCTGAAAGGTTCTGAAATTGTAGCTTATGATGATAATAAAAAGTGCTATAAATTTCAGCGAGATCGGTTTTAAACTTTTTAAATTATTAACGATCATTTTTTAATCATAAAACAGTTGGGGTTGACTTGGCTATTATGATGTAAAATCTGCGCATTGAACTATTTAACTGAAATAGTGTAAATCAATGCTTGTACTTGTTAGAAACATTCTCACAACCACTGATATAAAATATGAAAAACACTAACTACAGTAACTGCCAAGTTGTTCGTACCACTCTTCGCACTCAAGACAATAGTTCTCGTCGTATTCCTACCCTTTTATAATCCCACTATTCGTTAATATTTATCAATCGACCAATAGTATTGCGTTGCCGGTATAACCAGTCAAAATAATGTCTATTAACTTATTCTTATTAAATAGTGAACTGTGTTATCATCTATTATAGTTTGTCTGTAATTTTAATAAAATAAATAAGTCTTTGATGTGGCGACGACATACTATAAATTAGTTTGAGGTAAATCGTTAAGATTCCTAAAGTATAATACATGATACAACTGTCTTTTGATTATTCATTTCAATACATTTATTTTTGCCCAATTTGTTGCTTTTATTGATATTGTAGAGGCTGTAAAACAACTCACCTTTCAAAATAATAGGGTAATTTAAAGTTTTGCGTGTACCATTCATAAGATTGTAAGCCATTACAAGAAGCAAGAAGATAAGATACCTATTAAATATATCCCTTGTCAACTTTCAAAGCGCGTATCAACCTTCATGGCCTATACAAGTAACTCTTAAACAAAACATTACTCTCAGAACAACTGAAATATCATAATTATTACACGCTATCTCTCCTTCATTCGGTTGACAGAGCCGTCATGTTAACGCACGATTACTATGCTTGTACATTTCGTGAATAAGGGCGGATCTACAATGTATTTTACTTGAAAGAATATTTTTTTCTCTCCAACATTGAATACATTTTTGTTGCCCAAGGCAGTGAGTGATATGTGACAGCTGTACAGATAAGTTAAATTCTAATTCAATATTTTTTCGCTAAATATTTACGCAAATATATTTAAGGCCGATAATATATTTTAGATACGGCGCTCCCGAATAAAAAAAAACTGTTAAATGAAAATAGTTCGTATAGTATCGATTTGTCTTACTATGACTGAAGACTATAACAACATTGAAACTTAAAAAAACGTATTATATGGTATTTTTCAGCCTTTTAATATTACCGCCCGGCCACTTCACTATAATTGCAGCCGAATGCATAACCACCGCTGGTCAAAAGTCTTCACGAAATGGGCACCTGAAGACGTAGCACGAGCCTGGCCTAGAAAGAGATGACGTGATGACCTCGATATATATCGCCAGGTCCAGGCAAAGATATATGGAAGGAATTAGAACTGACTTTGGCCCAATGCCATGTTATAGGACAGTATAGGCTAGGAAAAATAAAAAATAAATTGCATAGAAAACTAAAAAAACACGCTTTAATAGCAAAACGAACTAAAAGTCATTGGTCCTTGATATGTGTGCAAATTTCAAAATTAATCGGACGACTTGAACTTTAATTAGACGAAAATTATGTTTAAAAAATCCGTTACATATATAAATAGATAAAGATTCAGCCAATATAAAGCGTGTAAATACCGAGTATGAATGCTAAACTATTTAGCATAGTTCATTTATTTTGTTCGTTTGGAACTTTTCATGTATGTAATTATCTTTTTACCTAATGTCTCACTTATAATCGTGCTGTTTAAGTGTAATGTAAATGATTATATAGTATGTCTAATAAAGTAAGATAAATGACCCCAGTTTTTAGACCTACGTTCATATGATCGTCATAAAAAACGCATGAAAACATTGTTTATGTGAGCGTGGCAAATATTAGGTATTCAAAACCATTCATGAGCCTCCTTTAGTACACCCTTAAAACTCGTGTAAATACTTTATACTTATGACCACGAATTGTTTGATTCGCTCAAGGTGAAGATTCAGAATACCGTACATTTAAATGGCTATTTTATCTTAAATACGAATCACACCCTATCTACATCAAATAACAATACAATTGTATCTTATAACTGTAGTAATAATTAATAAAGGTAAATGTTTAGATTATTAGCAACCATTTCAGAATTAAAGTTAAAAAAAAAACAGGTTGAAATAACAAATAAAATATATATGAAGTTTTTAGGAACGCCCTTATTTGTAACGTAGGAAGATACGAGTCTAATACGTCATATCTGACGTCAGTCCGTAACTTGACACTGTCATGCCACTTTGATCTTGGGTTACATTTTGTGTCTTTGTTGCTATCTCGGTTACTTAGATGATATTATTTGGATCTATTTATTAATAGTATTTTAGCTAGTGTCGGAAATATTCTATGCTTGGGAAACCAAATTATTTCAAAAAGGTTTTGGCTGAAAATCACGGGACATACTGTTTTTCTTTAACTGGTGGATCTCATCAATTGGTTTTTGATAGATAAGTCAGATTGTTAATTGATTTTTTTCCAGTAAATGATAATAACTGAATTTTTAAAATATTTTCATTGTACTCATTAATCTATTGAATATTTTAATTGTAAGCTGATATTGTTTGCCATTTAAAATGTTGATTCCCTTTCTTTTTTGTGTACCAGAACCGGTATAGATTTTGAACCTGTTTTTGTTCCTAACGGTTTTATGTACAGATTCTAAAATACCAGTTCCTTAAGGAAGATAAGATTGATTTATTAAAATTATTTTTATATTTCACTTGCTCTGTCTTGCTCAAATCTCATAGCTTTTTTTACCAGTTTCCTTTTAGCCATTGAGTTGGAATGTTTAATGCACACATAACTTCGTTGACAACGCTGATTTGGTAACACGCAGGTGTAATTATGATGGTTCTTGTTCTATTTATTGTACAATTAATTTACTTTTTATTACAGCACTATTCATTGTAGACCTAGATGGCTAGATGACCTAGTTTAATAATAAGGTCAGACCTCAATATTTTTAGGTAGAATTTTTCTTCGTAAAAGTTTATAGAGCAAAAAAAATGTTTTGATTATACATTTAGCACACCAAACCAAAAAATCCAATATAAAATATATATATAATAACCATTGTAAAGGTTACTATTTACGTTTAAAAAGGTACAAGGTACAGTCAAATCTAATGGACCCAAAACACGTCAGGTCTATTTTGCTTATATAATAAATAGGATGGCCATATTTCTATAGCCGCCTTCCGGCTCCATCGTCGGACTATAGATTCTAAATTGTCACCCGAAATATAAGGGGGTTATATTATTTAGTTAGGGAGTTATTCTGGTCACCGCCCTATTATAATATTAGACCTTGTATTATACTTCGCGTTATAGACAAATGCAATCAACCGAAACATGATGGGGTAACCTTATTTAATTATTTGATAGGAAGATCCTCCCGCGGTTGCTAAAATTATAGAATGGCCTCTGTGCCATGGTTTTCTCTAGAGACTAAAATATGGGATTATTTGAAAAGGATGTAGATATATGGTGGATTCAAATGCGTCCGAGACCTTCAGACATGAAATAGCATTCATCATATTATTTATTAGTTGAAATGCGGATACTAGGAATAGGAATATGTTTTGACGTCAGATTAATTGACTCGTCTAAGGATTTTTTATTATTTTTAGAAAACTTATTTTATAGAAACATAGGAAATAGTTTACACGGAACTATATAATAGGAAATAGTATACACATAGGATATATATACACTATACATATAATATCCACATATGTATATACGGGAATTAACGCGATCACGAAATAGGTACTACATACCTCTGAATTGCCTGACTTTTCGACCACCCATTAATTCCCGTATATATATACATAATTATATCATGGAACGCGAAAGTTTTAAAGTTAGTATAGGAAATAGTAATTTTACTAAAACCTCAAGCAAGATCACAGTCTTTGTTAGATCTTTTTCAAAACAAAGAAACACAGTTTTATATATCGTTCGCCTGTGTTTCTTTAATTATGATACTTCAAAGCAGGACACTAAAACTCTAACTGCGTAGAATTAGATGTGCACGAAAATCATAGGCCTGTACTATACTACAAATATAATTTTATATTTATAGGTAAAGTCGAGAATACATTTTAATATATAAAAACATTTAGAAACATAATTTAAAACATGTTTATAAAATAAATGTTGCCATAATAAATACAAAATTTATGGTTGCAATAATAACATTTGGTCTTACAGTAAAATCAACTCTGCACTCTTATGGTGGTATGACTACTTAAGTCATAGTTTTAGACTCTTTAAACCTATTTTTTTCTAACATTAACATATTACGCCTGTGACGTTATTGCTTGTTTATTTTTCTTTGTATTATTTGTATACCACAAATACCCTAAATCGCATTCACAACTTAAAAAATAAGCTACCATACATTTCATGATTTGTAAAACGCCGAAGAGATATGCAAATTAGATATTCCTCGAAATTTCTTGGCAAATATATTTTTCCCTTTCATATTTAACTTTGCTCATATCAATAGTAGAATATTCGTAGCGAGTACAATACCATTTGATATTCTGTATGTTACTTGTCCTGATTCCGGGTAAGGATTGGCTCGTCACGTTCGCGCAGAGCACGTTTTGACACGTTTCCTGTTTAATGTATTTTTTTTCTTGCCAATTTCTTGTACATTGTGAGGCTGTATTGTCCTTGTTACCTTTGATGTAGGAGATATTTTCGTGACGGTGTCTGCGTCTGTCATTTTGGGAAGTGAAAATGACAGCTCTCCAAGTACCCTCACAGTCGCGTAAATACTTGAAGGAGTCGTAGGATTGACGCTCGACTGTAATAACGTAGGAGGGTGGGCTTCGGTGCAAAAAAAGAATATTTGGTGTCAAGTTTATTGTAAAGTTTTTTAAGTAAAGTGAAGAATATTGTACTTTCAGTTAATAGCCCTTTGAAATCTAATCAAATAGAAATGAAGTTTAGGTGCATGATGTACAGAATCTATGCATAATATCTATATCAAGACATTTTTTTTGCTGTGACGAGACGAGACTATTTCTTAACATTTTTGAAATAATCAATTTTAAATGAGCTTAGGAATATTTTGTAAAACATATTCAACATTAATTTAACAGAGATATGTGTGTGTTTTTATACAGAAGAAATAATGAGCAAATTTTTCCTCACATAGAGCTGTTTTTTAAACAATAGATGATTTTTATTGCAAGTTAACAATATGCAGCTATACAAGTAGGAATTCTAGGTGATCTGTACGTCTGCCTATTAAGACTTGTATTTAATTTTTACTTCATTTATTTTTAGTGTCTAACCCCTTCCAAAATACGATTGTTGTATTCTAGATTGTACACCTTAGAAACTACTAGCAGCACCCTGCGGTTTCACCCGCGTAAGTCCCAATCCCGTGGGAATGTCGGGATAAAAAGTAGCCTATGCGTTAATCCAGGTCTCCAGCTATCTACATACCAAGTTTCAGTGGTTTTTGCGTCAAACATCCATCCATCTGTCCATCCATCCAAACTTTTACATTTACAATATTAGTGGGATTTCCATAGCGTTATCGATCGATTCGATTCGATCGAAACATCACCGCGATAGAACATTATCGCGATTAGTTCCAACTTACACATCTAATCTAAACTCGCGAAAATTTAAAAACAATGATTCCAAATGTATAACAATTTGAAGCGAGTCTTTAATTCTGCTTAAGCATCAAAGAATGTGAATACTTCGATGCTGACCCAGATATGGGCGATAAAAAACTAGGCTGTACGAGAATGGAGTTATAAAATGTACTATAGCTAATGGACTTTTGACTTTTATGTCTCTAACAGGCTGCTTTCTAATAAAACCGAAGCACGGTTTAAAACCACGTTCTAAGATTAAATAAATATTTCAGTATATTGTATTGACTCTAAAGGTATCTAAGGATCTCCATCGTACGAAAAAACCGCGGTCAAAACAAATGGCGTTGTGTTAAATATTAAAAGCGAGCTCAATTTTTGAGACATTGTTTTTTATAAAATGTGTATCTATCACTAATGAATAACATTATCATGATATGAATGCGTTAATAGGTATTTAGTTAGTAAATAGTTACGTAAATGTTTCAGTCTCACATATAATTTACACACACATATGTAATACATACGTAAAACAAACGCTTATATAACTTTTTAGCGTGTTCTGGCAACCCTATTTAGCCCGGGACTAAAAAGTCACAATATTGGTCGAGATATACCATAAAAAGACTAGATTAAACATCGCCTTTCTTGTTTAACTTTTGAAGACTCAGTAAATTGTCATCTCATTCGTCTTATAAAAATCAAGAGTAAAAAAGGGCCTTAGGCCTTTAAAGAAGATCCCAAACTTTGCCTTGTACATAAAACAAGTTTGTGTTTGCCTATCGGCAAAGTTATAATGAGTTACAATGTTTTATATTTGCGTGAGGCTTCGTGACTTCTCCCTTTGGAAATATTACTTTGGACAAATAGAAATGACTACTGCAAGTTAAATTGCTGCAGTTTTAGATTCGTTATTTAAATGTTTTACAATTTCATGATTAAGGTTTTTCGTTTGCATAAACCACATTTTGTTGTTAAAGTTAACTCATTTACTGTTTTATAATAACTGGATGTCTTGTTTTAATAACTATGAGTTATTAGCTTTATAAAATGTAGTACACCTACACGCTAAGCTGGCACAAGTAGGTATAAGAGAAAGAAGCATTTACTCTCTGCTTCGCCCGCATACATATTAGTTAACATTTTTTATCACAATTTAGAGAATAGAAGAGTCTGAATATGAGTTTCATTACAGGTTATCTTATGATGATGAGGAAATCTTAAACCGCCTAAATTGTGCAATGGAACTAGACTTTTAATAATGCTTTAAAAGTCAATGTTATGACTAGCTGTGCTCAAATTAGCTAACATGTACTAGAACTGTACTGTTTCTATTCCATTCCATTCCACTCCATTCCATTCCATTCCATTCCATTCCATTCCATTCCATTCCATTCCATTCCATTCCATTCCATTCCATTCCATTCCATTCCATTCCATTCCATTCCATTCCATTCCATTCCATTTCATTCCATTTCATTCCATTCTATTCTATTCTATGTACTGTAGGTGCCCTTATCTGTTTTTAAAAACAGTTTCCTTGTGCTATCCTGTGATAATGTACAAAGGCCAAAAACACAAGGTGAAAACAGTTGGAATCCATTTTAGCAAAGATTTGTTTTTAAATAGACAGCTTTCTAAATGATAATTTTATCGTCAAAAGACAAATATAGTTCAAAAAGAGATACTGGCGTAAGTGATTAAAGGCTAAATTTGTCGGTGAGCTTAAATAATTTCGTCATTTAAAGCTAAAGTGTGTTCATTCACAAACAGAATTGGGTGAATGATGACCATTTGCCGTCGTATATTAGAATTAGATCATAACATTTAAGGCAAGCGAGCAATTGCGTTTTGATTCATTAATACTTTGGGGACTTGTCATAAGTCTACTGACCGCGATAAGTCCAGCGAAGCCGCGGACAATGGCTAATTCTTACTTTTAAATTAGGGTTTATGGTTCAACAAAAAAGTAGCAACATGATTATTTGCTTCGTAATAGCTGAACTCTAAACTTCAAGACATGAACAATTATCTAATCATTTTATTGTACAATAGTAGTATTAGTTACATCAGGCTATTTGGATATAATTTGAAATACTTTTTAAAGTTGTTTTAAAACTTTTGAATAATTTATTGTGTCAGAAATCAGATAAAGACAAAATTAGGTTCACAAAAACAGTAACAGTTAAGTAGAAGATATAGCCTGCCGTAAATTTACTTAGTTTGAAGATCGTAAAGTTTTTACATCACCGACAACTTACCGTGTTATAATGTAAATGAGTTCTGTAACTCTTCCATCCTTAAATCTTGAACTTTTCAAGCCGAAAAGTCACAGATTAAGGCCTTTTTTCACTATACAAAACATTTGTTGCGTATTGTTTGCAAGCTTTAATACACATTTTGACATTTTTAATACACATCTCGCTACACTAGATGCACAATCTAGGAAAATAAATAAATTAATATATGCAATACTTTTTGTGAAAATACAGTGAAATGAAAGAAAAACTATTTATCGAGATCTTTAACCTTTATTTTTTTGTGTGGAAATCCCCACAGGTCATCACATCACGGGTATACCCTAAGAAGGAAGCTTCCGGGAACCTCTGCGGACTCTTAGTCGTTAGGCATCCACATCGTGAAGTACGGGGTGCTTTGCCACGTTGCGCCACAGTCTCAGACCTGCTGCTGCTAGGGTAACAGACATCCCCACACGTTTCCCCACAGTGCCAGTACCAGTGTTTCTGCGGTACAGGAGAGTACTAACACTTACTCGCAAATGAGGTAGCGGAATTTCATGCACTCTTGCCTAGGACCATGGACACAACCATGTTCTCTAGCGAAAGGCTTGAGGCACTCTCCACACCATGTGGAGTGCAGTGTCCTTGCGACAGCCTCCGCGGAAGATTTTGAACTCTGCATTTCAAATGCAATTAACTAAAATTTGAAAACTATAATATTGTAATATTTATTGTTTTCGTTTTCATTTTTCCATTTTGTGTGCTTATACGATATATTTATAAGGATGGGTGCGACAATAAATACATATATAAAGAGCTCCATTTAGGAAATTTTCACTCGCGAAATGTTTGCCCAATGATAACGTCTCCTTAATCTGTTCTCTTTCCTCGCTGACACATGACAGGTTTAATCTTAGTACATTGCGATCGAGGGGAAAACTTGGAAATAATGTATGGTCGCACTCGTAAATACTGGTAAACAAGACAGCACAATATTGAAGTTTCGAACAAAAAATTTACCAACTTAGTCGGAGTTACTCGAATGCCAGTTTTCTGACTCAAAGTATTAAAAAGATCAGTTTGAGTAAATATTGATATTTAGTGTTTGGTTAAAGCAAGATTACACGAGTTCTGTTTTATCTTCGACAAGCAAATTAAGTGCATAATATTTAAATAATTTTTGGTTCTTTTTGAAATTTTTGGATAACTTAATAAATCGCTTGAGATCGCTTTCTGGTCGAATTTCAACCATAATTCATTAAGTTTTAACTGATTTTTTACATCATTGACCAGTATAACTTGAACTGTCATTGTATAGACCTTCCTGTACCATGACAGGTCAACATATATGTATGTAAGCTGAATGCCTGTAGCTTTTAGTCATAACTGTTTTCGCATAATTTTTAAAATTTTAACATATATTGATTAAAAATTTTAACTTTCTGCACTTCTGCATACAAACTTTAAGTATTTCAAATTTCATATTTCTAAGTGCGCGAAAGTGGCTTAAAAATGCGTACAGAGAAATGCCTTCACATGAAAATATATAGATATACACAGGGCTTAACATGTACTACATAGTAAGCATTGGAAAGAAAGGAATAGAGAAAGAAAGAAACATTTATTTTGCTATCACACAAGGGTAATACACACTAATACGTCTCATTTAGGTTTTTTTTGACAATATTTTACATTTGGTGTCCTGTTTTGTTGTTCATTAAGTCTCCAAAACTTATTATTTTTGATATTGAAATTTTTTGAACACTGATCGTCATTATACCACCAAAAACATTATTCAGGCGTTGCGCATCTTGTTGATCTCTTTTATACTCTTTCTGAAATATCTTAAAAAACATTTTCTTGTAGATCTTTTCACAATTTGAGCAATTTTGGTCAAGGATAATTGAATTCACTTTATATTGTGTCATATATGGTGTCTACAACAATAGTTTTTATACAAAATGTACAGTCAAAAGTGGCGGTAGCATAATAGCTAAGACATCGGATTTCCGATCAAATGATTGTAGGTTCGAATTTCACCCGTACTGGATGAGATTCAAACGTGAACACACTGACAACCGACCACACACTATCGACGTGAACACACTCCTAACAAAAGTATTTCTCTCAGCTGGAGTGGTTAACGAGAATTTTAATAATGTGTGACCCACGTTACTAGTATTGTTTCTCATTTGTTTCTCAAAACGATTTATAAAACATTTTATTCAATAAATCGTTAGCCACCAATTATTCTCGTCCAACAGTTTGTTGTAGACCAGTGATGTGAAGATTCCGTGCCAAGTAATATCCATCTATTTGTCACTTCACTCTTGTGCCCAAATCGATACAATTATAGGACAATCAATCACTATCAGGAGGCCCTACACTTATCGCTGCCGATATTTTGGGAAGAGAGATATAAAGATGTTGCCATTCATCTTTGTCACACTCAATAGTAAGGTCTTCACATATACGGATTAAACCAGCGGCATTTAGCTTGAGGTAGAAAAACGAAAAGTTGTAGTCAGATATTTATTTTAAATGAAAAGTACTACAGGTCGTTGAGATGTTTTTCAAATTGGTTTTATTTATTGTGATAGTAGAAAATAAAATAAAGATATATACGTATAGTAACTTCACGTGAATATTTCGAGAAACTAAAAGTCAATGAGGGAAGAACAATAAAAAATAAAAAAGACCCATATCAAAAGAGTTAACGTTTAATGTGTTGGTATGTAAAAAAATGCTTCAATAACTGTCGACCAGTGTACATGAAATTCTTTAAACTTACAGATAAGTTCCCATTGATAACATAATAAAAAAGCATTTATTTTCTTTAAAATAGTATTGGGTGATATTGGATATATTAAAGTTCTTAAAATATATTCCTAAATTTAAAAAAAAAATAAAGTAAAATTGACGCTAAAATATTTTATAATATGATATAATCTACAAATAGCACTTTTGAACTGCTTTTTTTCAACAGGTCCCTGCTTTGAGTAGGTAGTGGTTCATCTTGATTGAAACTTCATCTTGCTAAAGACATGAGTTTTATCAGTCACTGTTTTCCTCCTGCAGATTTATTCGCTCTAAATCTGTTTATCTTATTCAGATAAAAGGAGATGAACTTAATACCGCAAAATTCCGCATCATCTCGAGAGGCCATATTATAATTCTAAATTCGTCCTAAGCCATACTGGCAATGAATACTTAACACGTGAAGCCAGAGACGAGTTTGCTTTACAAAATAAATATTCTACTGCAAAGATTTCTTTCCGATGGAAACATTTCTATGTCTGAATTTGTGCGAATTTGGTTCTGTTATTTTCTAAATACCAAATTTGAGTCATGTTGAAATTTTACGAATCCACGTCAAGTCTAGGTGAGTATAAAATTAGGAATATTATAAATCCGGGTGATATAAACATATCTTTGATTTTTTTCTTCGATTTTATTAAAACCTTACGTGTTTTGATCAAAATTTGATATCTTTAACCAGAAATCTTATTAGAGTTGCACTCATTTTTGTTTAACCTTATCAAAACTGAACGCTTAAGGTCTCTGTTGTACTCTTTACTTCGCTAGACCTGAAACTTCTACTGGTATGACAATGTAGTTGCCAGTAGTAAAAAATACTGAATTTGTTAGTGGATTACAAACGTATTCACATAATCGTAAAGTATTTTGAACATAATTTACATTTTTTTTGGTTTTAGTAATTTTATTAGCTACTAGCTTCTACTCTCGCCTTCGCTTGCGTTAATGTAAATGTTCTCAAGTTGTTCAGATATCCATCGGGTACAGTTCTTTTTTTCTGGTCCTTTTTATACCCCTTGCAATGTGTTTTACAAAACACGTGAACGTGCAACAAACAAACTCACATTTATATTTATAGAATTTATTAAGATTTAACTGTTGTCCAATCGTACACACATACCTAATTTAGCTCACACAGCTCACACGGCTACGGATGGTAATCTGATTTCGATTCGAAACATTTCGAAGACTGCCTTACAAATAGGTAAATTCTATTTGGTAGCTATGAAGCCACTAAAGCGTCCACTATGTTTTTTCCATCAAGTAATCACATACCTACATCGCATAACATTTGTTGGGAAACGTTTTCCAGTATCATATAAAACGGTTTTTATTGTCGATACAAGACTCATTTTTATGGTCTGTTTATATGGGACTGGGTGAAGAATGGATAAGTTTATGGGAGGTTGTTGGCAATTTCTTATTTATTGTTGGTAAAATGTCATTTATGGAAATTATTATTCGGTATTTTTTCTTTTATATACGTATAGTGTAAAGCAAAGTCTATATATAAAGTGGAAGTTGTTTTTTACGTTTTGTAAGAATAGTAGTTTACGTCTATCTAAATCAAGATTACCTCACAATTACTATGGAATTTTTATAAATTATTTCGACTTTGACTGACATAACCGAAAGCTCAATATATTACTCACTAGCCGTTCTCCGCAGTTTCAACTGCGTTTATTGTCACTGCTCCGCTCCGCGAGTGAGAGCTGCAAGGACTGTTCAAGTAGGGACTCACGTTCTAATATTAAAGCTTTAGAGTATTTCAATTAGATGTTTCTCGAAGAATATCTAAATTACATTTATTGCCCAACCAATGGAAGTGTTATTTCTATTGAAATTAATTCCTTTGGAAATAATTAAAAACTTTCTTATAGAACACCGTCTTGTGCGTGTTGTTTAGGTCGCATAATTTACGTAGTAACTATTATCTTATCGGTGCGCTAGTGTCCCTCATTTATCATGTCATTATTTATGAAGCTTACCAATCTAATTGTAGGTTTCGTTACGCCAAAAATTTAAATTTATTCACATTTTCATCAATGTCGCATTTACGTATTTTATTCTACGTAAAGAACATTACAAAGCTACTTATTTGCTTTGATTACGACGTGTGAACATAATTCAATTTGTTATTTCCATTTTCTTTGATATTTTTATATGTTTACCAACATGGGACTAGGCATTAAGTAAGGATGCGCCCGGAGTGAAGAGAATCTTGTTTCGTCAGCATTAACATTAAGACAAATTGGAAAAAAGATTGTAGGCCGAAGAAATGATAGGATTTGGCTGTCTCTTTGAGTAATCACAAGCTTCCTTTTATTTCCTCTGCCAGTATTATTTTTATTACTTCATTAGGATTAGTTAAATTGCGAATTTGCTTTAAAGTAAATATTTTGATACTGAAATATAGACTTCTAGAACTTAAATTCATATCGTTTCCATTTTATTTTTGACATAATAATATGACAATAATGACAATTAGTCTAACAATTTTTTTTCTTTACAAATATTGGCGTACACTAGAAGAGGCTTATAAGTCTAGTCGAGAAGTGTAATATCTGCGAAAAATCGTTAGAAAAGTCAGAAAATTATGGGCAACTCAAATAAAAATAGCAATTTTTATAAACAAAAAACGGAAAAAAAACGTACGAGCTCAGAGTTTTTTTTATTGCATGAAAACGATAAGTGCTAGCGCTAATCAGCAATAAGATATTTAAAGAGGAGAAAATTTCAAAAAAAATGTCTTGATTCTCATATTTCAAGATTTATAATTAATCATTTTTGTCCGCCGTTGAAAATGGTGTTTTGTGCGGCCGTTTACGCTCGAACGCGTCACTGCTCGAGAGTATGATTAAAAAAATATACATATTTGACAATAAAATATTCATTAAAAAATTTAAAAAGGATATGGTGTAATCTGGACATTATAATGAGTAAAGTCCCATGGGAAACAATATTTTTTTTTATCTTTTTTTTTTATTTCTTAGCTTCAGTAGATATGAAATATATACACACAGATAAATTGGCTGTGATAAAGTGCATAGGATAGCGTTGAAAAACTAGGCCTTCGTTAAAGAGTTGGGCTTATCTTGGCTAGTGCCAAGCATTGATTTTGCTTTACGCACTAGAAGTTCGCACGTTAATTGATATTCATACAAAATAATATACCAAAAATGGAAACCACTACGTAAGAAACGGTAACACAAACAATTGAAATACTTTTTTAATTTCAAAATTATTTCATTGTTTTTCTTCTAGCTTATTTTCCCGTTAAAAGAGCATACAGTGCTCTTTTAACGGATTTCTAGATACGAGATTTGACCTTTAGGTAGCAACAAAATATGAATGCATAAAATACTCCCTGCTACCACATACGTTTTAACTTTATTTACAACTAACAGTACAAACGGAACGTAAGACACCTTATATAGGTGACAGCGACAAAGAACAGACATAGGTAACACAAACAGAGGCGTTTCTGTGGTACATAAAGAGCTGGAACACAATACAATTTCTGCCTCGGACGCCTTTGTACAATGCCCGTCGTCCTTTTCAGGTCACTTCCAGTTGTAACATGTTCAACAAATAATTATGCTCGTGTATTGTCTGAAAAAATGTTTGTTTAACACCTTTGAGGAAGTTTGTTCATTTGGAGTAACAATTATTATACTTCAAAGATTAATTATTTTTATTTGCTATGGAATATAATACTTTAATTTCGTAGTGTATTGTTACCGTGTATTTCATATTTGGGACGGTTTTAGTTGGACACCTTTCAACGAGTAATCCAGCCATGTGATTCGATAGGAAATTGTATGCATTAGATTGGGATATTGTTTTATATCCCATGTAAAAGCAATAGCTAAATATATAAAATATTTTTTAAAATAGCATCTTACCTTTTTAGGATACCTAATCCATTGAAGGGTGTCTGGAAGAGATCGCAGCCTGCGATAAGACAGCCCATTGTAACACTGTCACAGACTATTGTATCCACCTGACTGCTTCTGTGATATTTGGTGTGCAATAAAGTACATCTATCTATTTATCTATCTTGGTTCACTATACTCTGGAAAGACTGATTAAGCGCCGAGAATGCCAGAAGTATGCTTCAATTAGATCTAAACTACTATTTATGGTAACAAATTAGCGTGCATTATTGGATGTTTCATATCTTCAGTAGATATGACATATATATAAATTGGCTGTTATAATAATGATAGATACGTTGAATACATGATGACCATAAAAGAGTGAAATGAGAAAGAGATTAAGAGAGCAAGGATGAAGAGATATAAAGAGAAGGAGATGGATCGGGAATTGTGCAACTGCGTTTGAATTACTCCATCAAAGTAAAAAGTTATGTCTCTATTAAATAAATCAAGAAGAATAAATGATAACACACTAATATTCATACACTACATAAAGGTTACTGTAGTGACAAAGTATACTAAATTGAAAGAATAACATGATTCAGAAGTGCGTTACGTGTGTGACTTTATATGATCTAAGACATAATTTTTGGGTACATTTTTATGGTTAATGAAGTTGTATATAAAAATAAAACATTATGAGCCTTGATATAAAGATATAAAAATGATATAACCATAATAATGCCGCGATTTTTTCCTTATAGCGTCATAAGACGTGATGGAGTCTGGGAAAATACAGCAATACATTTTTTGGTACAAGAAATTAATTTAGGGATTATCTGCTAAGGCGCATTAGTGACTGGTTGGTGGAAAAGATATAAGTATATTCACAGAACCACATTGGAGCTAGATTATAATGCATGACAACAATAAATAAGAACGGAACTAGGGTGAGTCTGGCTCGCACACCGTCCGTCGGTTCCGTACAACTTGATATGTAAATAGTTCGTCCTTCTTGGGAATCGATTGTCGAAGACTTTTTGCCCGTTTTATCGAGTATATCTCCACACAAATTTACTGTGCCGATCCTAAAATACTCCTCCATACATCGATATACATCAGTCAATTTTGCAAGCTCAAAATACAAGTTTGTAATTGCAAAAATATATTTTTTTGTGGTTTAATAAGAAATTATGAATTTTGGGTTTTTCATTGAGACTTGTGCTGTAAGACCTTGCTTTTCACCAAATTTCATGGCTCTAAGTATGGACCTATATAGGTTTTGATCTACCTGCGAAATGTTAAAATTGGGTAAAATATTTAAAAGGCTTAAATGCTTCTTTGATTGTGTTAACAAAGAAACTTGATTTTTTTACAGTTTCAAGGGACTGCAGACATAATTAAGTATTCCATTTTAATTTCAATTTCTACGCATTTCTGAAGAAAGACAGACTGACAGACAGATAAACGTGATCCTATAAGGGTTCCTTTTCTGGTTTTGAGTTACAGAACGCTAAAATTATAATAAAAACGTTATTAATCGTATTCCTAATCTTAATGTTAATATTGTAATAATACTGTGAAAGTTTGTAAAGATTTACCGTACTGGGAACATTTTGATAAATTAACCAAATTTTGAACGAAAAATCGAACCAAAAATTTTGAAAAAGAAACCTCGAGGGTGGAACACTGTATCCTCAAGGGTGCACTGTGGTATTCCACCCTAGAGGATTTCGTTTTTTGTGGCCTTGTGTTCTGTTGTATCCCAGTTTATAATGTAAAAGTAAAGATAAAATTTTAATTGTTGCCAAAGCTCACTAAGAAATCTGAAATGAAAAATACAATAATTAATGAATTTTTTGAATCGGGTACGACAAGCCTTTTCTAAAACACGTGTTTCACCACAAAAATGTAACCGTTTAATTTTGTATTGCTAAAATTCAGTTCGTTATCCTCATTTAACCATTCGTGAAACTGGATGATTAATTCACTCAAGGGTGTAAAAGTGACAAACATATAGTAGAATGATAGATATAGATTTTGTATTCTATAGTTTGTATCTTTCTGTTTTAGATATAATACGTAGGGATTTCTACGTGATTTATAATTTTACAAAATAATATTAGTTATATTAATGTGTTTAAGCTTATACCATCTTGTCAATTTTACATTTGTACACAAACAGAAATTACGATATTTAACTGTATAATTTGGCATGACATCTTAAAAGCTCGTCATTTAAAAGATATCCTAATCTAAGACGTTCTACAGAGATCGACTGACTGATGTACTAATATAACTCTTAAGAATTCTGGTAATTCTCGCTAACACACAATCTAATTTACCAGTATATACCAGTGTAGTGTATATTTAAACAGCTATCAAGGGATTACGAGACAGTACTACCAACATCAGTAGGTACCCTAAAATCATATAGCGCAAATATTGTATAACAAGACATTTGCTAAATCACGTCTTTGAATAAGTTGGCGAGCCTGTGTGGCTTATGAAGTCGAACATGTTCCACAGAAACGGGTTCCTCCACTGTAATATAATTACTTCAGAGAGATTCCATTATGAGTGTGAGTGCTTGTGTACTTACATTAATAGAGAAGTTAGACAATTTGGTGTCTCGTATTATAAACAGTCTGATTACTTGTTATGTTTAGAAATTATTGAGTACTATTTTAGTTTATGAACTCTGTATTTTTATAATGCGTGTGTTACGGTGTTACTCGGCCTACGGTTTTGTTTTGCGTGGATTATACCTTCTTCAGATCCATGCAATGTCAATCTAGACTAGGATTTAAATGGAATTTAGCAGGATCATAGCGAATGCCATTAATTTGAATTTATATTACAAAGAACCAATGAAATCAAACCGTATTTCTAAGCATGCCCTCTAATCTTTAGTGAACTACCTTAAATACACGCACACACCATTTCTTACATTAAAAAAAAAAAAACTAGTTTTAGCAGTTAATTTTCTGTTAAATTGTGGACATGTTTTGAATCTGAAATGTGTGAATGAAATGTGTGTGCACAATTTAAAGACTGTATAAACTGTAGCAAAATTAAGCCTACCTACCAAAGTGTACATTTCACTCTGTAAATTGCGAATGTACCACATGCTGCGCATAGTCGCACTACTGGGCAATCAGGGCATAGGTCTCCTATCACTATAAGAATGTTTAGGCTATTAGTAGTTTTTACAGAGCTTTAAATTAGCATTATAGACAACTCGCCCAAAAGCTCCACAATTAAGATTCCTTCACGATGTTTTTTTTTTTCACAAGCCCGTGAATTTTAAATAGCCAGTAGTGCGATGGAAATTGAATTTGACTGGCCTGTTGGTCTAGTGGTTAGTGACCCTGACTGCTGAGCCAGAGGTCGTGGGTTCGATTCCCACCCAGAACAAATAATTGTGTGATGAGCATGATCATTTGTTCTGTGTCTGGGTGGAATTTATATATAATATGTGTGTATTCAGAAATGTATAAGTATGTTTATCAGCAGTCTGGTAACCATAGTACAGGCTCTGCCTAGCATGGGATCAGACGGCCGTGCGTGAGGTGTGTGAAGATAAAAAAAAATATGTTATCACTGTCATGAGACTGCATTCATTTTACAATAATAATAAAAATAATATTTGGAATAAAATGAATTTTGAATAATTTTAAGCCATTTCTTCAAACATTACAAATCTTCAAACTACAGAGATTATATTTATTTAGGGGCATAAGATTTTAATAAAGAGTTATATAAATTCACGTTACATATTGTTTATTAACGAGTCAAACACTTTGGAGTTCCCCATACATACATTTTCTAACTCTCAAACACATGTACAAAGTACAAGTATTAATAAAAGTTTACTAGTTGCTCGTATAAAATGCTATCATTTTTGTTACAGATGTAACTAAACAATATCGGGATCGGCCGACATCCGAAGATAAATCCAATTTGAAGAACGATGCCGATTAAAAAGTTGAATGCAACACAAAGAACGATGAGTGTGCTGAAGGGTTTCTAGTGAGAGATTGTGAAAAATAGAAAGAGTGAAGATGTCGGTAAAAGCCAGCGTTGGTTAAACAAAAAGGGGAAAAATGGCCTTCAAAGGATTTTGCGGCGAGGTGATCGGCTTTTTCCTGGCTGTGGCTTTTTGCATCATATGTCCGGAATATGGTGAGTGTTGAATTCAGTTTTGTCAAACTTATTTGAACCATTTTGCTGCGATCGCCCTTGAATATGACGTTGTTACGGATTTCGTTTCGTCTGTGTATGGATTGCTAGTGAAAAAATTCGCATGATATAATTTATTTCCTTTTTTACTCAAACAAGGATAATGTTTAGAATAGTTACAGTCAGAAAATTTGTTTACCAGTTCTCAAATTAATAATAATAGAACTTTTTGGTACACCACTGATTTATAGTTATTAGCCACAGGCATGGAGAGTAGAGGCAAAGAGCATCTTGTATGGGCAAACCGAAAGTGAGCCAGCTGAAGCAGTAAAATACAAGAAAAAAGGCTTAGACTGCTAGCTATAGACGGAGTGAAAAGCGCTTAGTCACTACATATTATAAAACAAAGTCCCCTGTCGCGTCTGTCTGTCTGTCTGTCTGTTCGCGATAAACTGAAAAACTACTGAACGGATTTTCGGGCGGTTTTCACTAATAGACAGAGTTATTCATGAGGAAGGTTTAGGTGTATAATTTGTACCCGTGCAAAGTCAGGGCGGGTTGCTAGTTAAAAATAAATAAGCAAATAGAGTATTTGATGAAAAGATAAATTATGGAAAAAAACTAGTCCAACATCTTTTAGTAATTAATGCAGAAATTTCTCCTTCCTTGTTACTTCAGCCTCTAGCTACGGTACACACTTACGGACAATTTTTCATAATATATGCAGAGATGGTACTCACCTTGCCTTATCCTAATCACAATGTTAGTAAGTGACACCACCGGTAATGTTCATATTTATTAGTACTGTTTATCGCTTAATGTTCAACTTGTTTCCAACTTGTATAAAAACAAGATCGATTAGACTAATCATTCTCAAGTTTGCATAATAATGGAAGAGGCATAAATGATAGCACTACAGTAGTGTTTAAAAACCATTTTATCGCAATGTTAATAAGGTGGCTTATCTATTGTACAGTAAAAAAATGAACCCGTCATAATGACGTAGTTATTTAAGTCTTGAAGTATTGCGTAAAAGGAATATTTTTTTATGTAAACTAAAGATCAAAACTCAGATGAGAGATTTAAGCGCCCACATCATCTTTACTTCCTGTGGTTGCCCGCACATGTCATACCGTTGTCATCCGAACAAAAGCAATGTCATGTTCTTGCCAAAGGTTTACTTTGTATATCACTTTTATCCTTTCCTGATAAGCAGACCGTCAAATTCTTTTGCCACTTTCAAATATTTTGCTTTTATAATCCGGCAAGCCATCAGAATAGAAATGATAACTTAAAACATACCTTTAGTTGTATTCATATATTTTATTCTATTACCGGAAATGGGGATCAATTAGTTGTTACGTGATGTCATTTGTTATTGTGTGAAAAAAAGAGAGGCGGTGAACGTGTATAAAGTGTCATTTTTATAATAGATGAACAATCGGTAAAGGAAAGAACGATGTATTGGATTTTGACTCACATTTCTTTAGAGTTCTGCTACTGCATCATCTATCTCACCATAACGCAATAAGAATCACACATAAAGCCACAAGTATCCAGTATATTCCTGTTGTGTGACGTTGCTGCATGATGTCAAAGAAGTTGCTCTCTTCCGTGTCCATCCTCTTTCTTTACTATGATGAATCGGTAGGAAAGACAGAAGGACATAGAAAGTTATGAAATTTTAGCTATTTGCGTATGAATAAAAGTATTTCATTTGACCATTAGAGTCATAATAAAGATGCGTTTGATTTATAACTTACTAGCAGCGCTCCGCAGTATCACCCGCGTAAGTCCCGATCCCGTGGGAATATCGGGATAAAATGCCTATGCGTTAATCCAGGTCTCCAGCTATCTACATACCAAGTTTCATCGCAATCGGTTCAGTGGTTTTTGCGTGAAAGAGTAACAAACATCCATCCATCCATCCATCCAAACTTTCACATTTATAATATTAATGGGATTGCGTAAACAACTAGCTTTTACCCATGATTAAATTCAAAATAATTTCTGTGTCTCTCAGGAACAGTGCATATTTTCTGGATGATTCTTTTGCACCTCTGATAACATAAATGCTAAATGTCATAATGATTGTTTGTGTAGTTAAGCCGCGTAAATAAAAAATAAACAAACTAACTCACTTTCGCATTTATAATATTCGTTAAGATTAGTGGGGATGAAATATTTTTTTTAAATCATTAGGGTCTCATCTACAGGTGTTACAAAACGGTGTTCGTCACATGTTTTTTTTTGTGTATATACACGAATTTCCCGGAGTCGCCTTACCAGATTTCAATAGCTTCAGCGGTATTTTATTCGGCTCAACTTTACCTAAAGGTGATAACCAATACTTCTCTACAAAATTTAAACAGAGGTTACTGAAAGAAAATAAGAAGTTTTCCAAATTCTTTTCGTTCAAATCGCACATCAAACCGACCAAATCCTATTTCTTATTTTTTCTTTTACAAGCGACCCGACCCGGCTTCGCACGGGTACAAATTATAGACCTAAACCTTCCTCATAAATCACTCTGTCTATTTGTGAAAACCGCATGGTAAACAGTTCAGTAGTTTTCCAGTTTATCGCGAACAGACAGACAGACGCGGCGGGGGACCTTGTTTTATAATACGTAGTGATATTATTCTTCTAAAATAGTAGCTCAATGATGATGAAAAATGATCTATATTCACTATAAATGGCACATTAGTGCCCACCTTATAGTAAATAATAAATAAGTAATACTTACTCGATATGCGTAGGTGGCCAGACCCGGGAATCAGCTCATTAATTATTATATCAGTGGGATGTGCGTAGTGTTGTGACTACCGTTTATATTTATAATAACTAGATTTGATTGTGAAGATAATCAGAACGTGTATTTATATTTAGAAAAGCCGGGCTTCAGATTATTAAATACGTAGGTAAGTATTATTTCCTCAATTTTACTTTATTATGACATTACTAAGGTTACTCGACGTGAATATTTTCAAAAATGATTTCACATGTCACTTTTTGATACTACTTTTCACAAAACTTATTATTACTTAGTTATGGTAAATATTGTACCAAATAAATATGCATGAAGTATCACTATCATAAGGATAGCAAAAAAAAACATAAGACATTATCACTTATACCTAGACTATTGAGCGCTTGCCTGGGGGCGACGGACAAGGTTATCCGGCGCCCTAGCAGAAGCAGGCCCGAGACGGTGCCGCGTTTTCCGCGAGTGCCTCTCTTACTGACAGGGGAAAAAATCCCCAATAACACAGTGGAGTCGCTTGTTGTTTAACAGGCGGCCAAGTCTGACAGGGTTCACAGAGATATCTTTCGAAGGGTACACCTGAGGCCGTGTAAAATGGACTGTGTCGGAACACCGTGTGGTTATAGTCGGTTCGAGTCCGACATAATACCCTACCGCTTAGCGCCGGTGGCGTGACAACCCGTTGGGGTTTCCAGACGTTAAAAAAAAACTAGACCCAAACTAAGCAGGGGCTGTGTTATATTATTATTACTGAGGTTCTAGCATACAGATAAACATACAAAGTTCGTTATGTTGTAAATACATACATACATAAACAAAAGTAAAACTATGTAAAAATTTCGTAACGTTATATAATAATATACGTAGACTACATACAACCAGTAGGTCTATAATAACTGGTATAGCAAACTACACAGCATACCCGTTTGAGCTTTATTATCTTTGCGTCATTATGCTTCAAAGAAAATGCTTTAGATAAAACCGCCCTGCAGGGCAAAATAAAAAAGCTTATAAAATTTTATTATTGAGCCTATAAAAGGTAGATAATCAAGTAAAACTGAAGTTCTGAAGGCTCACAAGACCTTTAAAATTCTATGGATACAGTATTTTTATATTCTATCGAAAACATTTAAAATGCTTTTAACAGGACAGAAATTTCATTGATATAACATGAGTATAATATTTTAATGTTGATTAAATTTATTACTGAGAAGAGTAAACATATTGACGTTTGCCACGTAATTAAACAGATTATAATGAAATATGGAGATGATTCTGACTCAATTTTTTTGTTTACTTCATCACAATAATAATCCCTCATGAATATGTAACACTGAATGCGGCAAATGTATGTAAAATATTAACGAGACTTCCTAATGACGATAACATGACAATATTTTAAAGGGTACGATTATTTTTAAAGAACATGACATTATTTTTACTTACTAAGCGGTTAAATTTTACAGCTGCTACTTTATTTTCACTGCTGGACATAGACCTCTCCCAATATCTGTCCAACACCTGGTCCTCCGCCTTTCGCATCCAGTCTATCCTAGCAAGCTACGTTCTTCAGTTCATCAGTCCATCTGGCTGGAGTGTGTACTACCTTCCGTTAACCGATTCGCGGTCATATGAATTTTAAGTTTTGTAAATTTATAAAGAAAGCCTTAAAACATGTTTGTAACACACGGGTGTCTGATCCCAAACTAGGGAGAACTGTAATATCGTACAGTATCAAGTATCAGATTGCTAATAAACATACTAATATATTTCTAAATACATACATATTATAGATAAATTACACCCAGACACAGAACAAATGATCGTGCTCATCACACAATTATTTGTCCTGGATGGGAATCAAACCCACCACCTCTGGCTCAGCAGTCAGGATCTAACCACAAGACCAACACTTCAGTCACATACAAATCAAGATTGACCGAAAATTTTACTAATACGAGTATTATAAAACAGGCTATATCATTGGCAATACGTTGTACTACGTGTTATATAAAGGTTATGTGTAATCGGTAAATAGATAATTCAGCTGGAAAAAAATACTTTGGAAAATGTTTGTAGATTCATATTTATGAACACGGTGTTGTCAGTTTTCATTATAGTCCGTCAGTTACAGTTGATTTGTTTAATTCATTTCTATACCGCCATCTCTGTTTAAATGTGGAAATTAATTAACTTTAGCATCTAACAAATAAATAAAATTGAAATGTCTATTCGTAATGCCTTTTTACGCTCATACAATTATTTGCACGATATACCTATCCCTAAAAATCAGTTTTTAAAATGTTTGCCTGACCGTCTGTTTGTTCCGGCTAATTTCGTGTGGACCGATTTCCAGGGGCTTTCACTGGCAGATAGCTGGTGTTATAAGGAGTAACTTAGGCTACTTTTATTTTGGAAAAAGAATTAGGGTTCCGCGTAAAATATATAAATATGTACCCGCGAGCAAAGCCAAAGCGAAGCGCGAATGGAACTATTGAGTGTCAGTCGTCTTTTGCCATGTCACATTTTTTTTAAATTCATTTTAAATATACATTTAAAATTGCGAATATTTGTCTAATTACTTTATTTGGCACAGCGTATGTTCATTATTTACATAGAAATGACAAAAATAAAATATTTTCAATGCTACATTACACCAATTCTGTTCTAAAACCCTAAGTTAAGGTACCTAACTTTTCAGTGCATGTCCAGCTTACTACGACATCTACTGGACTTATCATTTACTGCTATATTAAACTCAAAGTTCATTAAGCATGCAACAGACGTAATTAGCACAGTTAAACTTTAGCTTGGCAGCTATGTGACCCACGTCAGAAATTGTTGCTTTGTATCGCACATAAATTATTAATTTAATAATTCAAAAATTAATGCGCGTAATTTTATATTTCAACCGAGAATGTTTGGTAATTTTTATTAGCAAACACAATCGAGGTCAAAAAGACTAACTATTGCCACGTACAGAATAATACATTTGAAATAACAAAGCTCAATAAACATTATTGGAAACTAGTTAATGGATAAGTTTAGTGCTATGGTTCAGTAAAAGTACTTTTATTTTTTTACTGCTGTAACTTTAATGTGAAACTATTTTCAGACGTAATATTTATTTTATATTATTGCCGCTGTGTAAGTCACCGAAAACGTTAAACTCAACAGTGGCATGGCTGAGATAGAAACAAAGAGAATGAGAGAATGAGAGAGAGAGAGAGAGGGAGAGGGGGACATGATGAGAGATCTTATGAGAGAGGTACTTTACAGATACGGATATATATTATCGGTACAGAAATTTCGAGTCACAAAAGTATTATCACATTGGCCCGTGTTCGTTTAAAAATCAGTGACATCTGAGTTGGAAATTTATTTAAACCTAGTTCAGGTACATGATATTTAAATTGGGCCTTTGTTGAAGGAAATCCTTTTGCGGTAACATGCACATTATGTGAAGTAGAAAACGAGCTGTGGTTGTACATGTTTAATAACCTAAAACTTCCGTGAGTCCGCCCGTGATGGTCGGATATATGGAATAAGATGAAAGACAGAGAGGGAGATAGAGCGAGAGGCAAGTATTTATATTATAAAGAAAATATTTTTCGATCCCATTTAGGGAACTGTATCTGTGAGGATAATAATAACTAAGTATTAACTATATTAGTCTGATAGTAACATATATTTCACTTTTAAGTGTTATGAAGTTGTTCAGGAATGAAAATAGTTTTAACGTACTGCAAATAAAGTGTTTGCTCTTACGTATATTATACTTAAGGTTTGCACTTGTATTAAGTTTAATTTCTAAGGCCAGTAAATGTAATATTATACCTAATACCACACAATACATAATAGTACAGGAACTAATACAAAGATCGACTACATATGTATATTGGCGATGCATCTATAGACAGACTTTTGAGTTACAGGTATAACCTACAAATACTGCAAGTATATTTATAAATAAAATACTGAAACTAGGATTTCTTTTTTTATATATTATAGGGGGCAAACGAGCAGACGGGTCACCTGATGGTAAGTGATTACCGTCGCCCATGGACACCTGTAACTCAAGAGTCACAAGTACGTTGCCGGCCTTTGAGTTGGGAGTTCGCTCTTTTCTTGAAGGTTTGAAGGTACACATTGAAATTAATAGAATAACATAAAGTTAATTTATAAATATTTACTTTTGGTTGTGAGTGGAATCATGATATTTTTCAGAATAGAAGAAATTTTTTGTTGACAATTATCATAACCTTTAAAATCTTTGTTAGTGAAAGTCACCCATGCACGCTCTCCGTAATTTATATACATTTATGAATGATATTACAGAAGATAGCTAGCAGAGAAATCAGCCGAGTATAGCAGCTAT
The DNA here is from genome assembly GCA_963859945.1 of Euplagia quadripunctaria. Taxonomy (NCBI): domain Eukaryota; kingdom Metazoa; phylum Arthropoda; class Insecta; order Lepidoptera; family Erebidae; genus Euplagia; species Euplagia quadripunctaria. Next base: position 20,668,783 of record OY982565.1, read on the forward strand.
TCATTCTATATTGTTCCTCGTACTCTTACACAATATTAATCATGTTTATCAAACAACAAAGCAGCGAATATGTGTCCTCGCGGCAGTCTCACATTCACAAAGACTATCTAGTATCGCAAATTGTTGCCGAACCCAATTACGGTGGTTTGAACCCGAAATTTTGCGAGGCCACACCGGCGTACCAAGTTTTACTAACAAATTTACCTGACCGAGACGAAACTAGTTTCACGCGAATTTTGAAGGTAAATGCTTTGATGCTGGTAGGTATGCTGGCTAAATAAACAGTATCAATATTGAATTCCTGTGGTTGAAAACTATAACAATAGTGCATCACTTTGTTAATTGATTTTTGTGGTACATTTGATTTGAAATAACTGTGTCATGTTTGAAATTTTACTAAGGAATATAAAAGGTTTTCATATAGTTTATAGTTAAATTTAACCTGTTCACGGTACGTATTGTAAACTTATGTAAAACAATCAAATAAAGTTGACAGTATCCAGTTGTATGTATCCAATATAATATCTATATGTACAGCACATTATATACTACCTGACGATACAATGGCCAAGTTTTGATTGACCTATTGCTACGTCTTTTTCAAGTTAAAATTATAATGAAGGTTTATAACAGTAACTTCACTAAAAACTCCAATAAGTTGGGTCTTATTTTTTTCTTCTACTGTGTTGTTTGTTTAATTAAATATAGTCTAGTAATATAATCTTACTATGTCCGAATAGTATAAATCGATTTCTTCAATGACTTTGTTTCACATAGGAAATTACATATGAGACGTCATATTAAGACTTTTATGTGACTAAAATCAGATCGTAAAATAATAAGCTTATTTAATTAGCTTATAGTTCTATTAACTTTTGATAAACTTTGCCATCCTTGTAATGCCAACTCAATCACCTAGACATAATTTAGAATTTCTCCTTTTAGGTCTAATTATTGTTTTTTTTTGGAATAACCCATATAAAAATGTATGAGCAGGTCTACTACTGCTAGGTCTTATCCTGCCACTTTAAGGTGGGAGTAGGGGAAGGGTGGAAGATGGGGCGACAGGGAAGAGGGCAGGGTTAGGGCCTCCGGTGACTTCACTCACTCGGCGAAAAGCAATGCAAGCACTTCACTGCCGGTTTTCTGTGAGGCCGTGTCACTGTGTGTATCGCTCCGGTCGAGCCGGCCCATAGCAAGGAGAAGCATGGCTCTCCCACGATTACATTAATCTAAATGTGTAGATTTTTTACGTGTTCGGTTTTTACTTGTCCAGTATATAATGTTGACTAACCATGGTACAGAAATCGTAACTGAATAGTATAATAGTAGTAATAACTCGAAATGAATAGGTAACAGAAATCTGAATTCCGGTCAAATTTCGACCACCAGGCAATCTCTAGTATACATAATTCGACATAATATGACTCTTCAGATCGTTGAGATGTAATAAAGTTCAATATAATTTAACTAACGGTAACTACGTAACGGTGCGATTATATCGTCGATAGTATGCTTAAGGATACCGCGAGATGTTTAAGAAATCACTGGCATAATTAACGTTGCCATAATTTAGGTCAGAATTTGCTTAAAGATGCCGTAGCCTACATCTTAAAATAATGACGGGCCTTGTCTGTTTTTATTATGTGGAAATCGCACCATCAAATTGGAATAACCTAATTTTTTCGAAGGTGTCAGCAGCTATTAGAGTTGTACTTTGGGGGTTACATTATAGACGGGGGCGTCTATATTTATTCCTTGTTTTTGGATTAACTTTGAATTGTACTTGTTCTGAAACGTAACATGTGAGAGTCTTAGATATCAAATTTAGATTACTTTTATTATGAAGACGCTAGTGAACGATAGATGAGGATGTCATGATATTGTAGAAATAAGTTTCCAGTTCGTCGCCTGCAAGCGTCATTAATATAGTCCTCGGGGTATTTTACAAATTGTTTTGAGATAACCATCGATACACTCGATATTTTTTGATGACAGTGATTAATTGTAACATAAATAAAATAGGTTACAAATATAATATACGTATAATCTACGGGACCAATTTAATATTGGGATATCGATTAAATTAGGTTCTTGTTCTACCAAGTTAATTTAAACGAAAACTTCTGTAGTAATAAGAGTTAAGTGAAATAAATGTACCAAACACGACACAAGTGGCAATTTTTTACTTTTTTTAATTTAATTTATAAAAATCACATTTATTATATTTTTTTATTTTAGACGTAAAGCATAACCCACTGTAAAGAAAATGTACAACTGACTTCAATGCGTCTGAATCTTGCCGCTTTCAAATTGTATTAGCTATTTTAAAACCCTAGGGTTTGTCATTTTCTTATGGGACCGCTAATAGTAATCTATCAGATAATATATCCAATATAATCTAGATTCATCCAACCCATACACACACACAAAATAAATTAACATTTAACTGACGACGGACGTGGGGTCTCAGAGGCCCCGTCGATTCTTAGAATTTCACGAATAACACACCCCGCTTTCCTTGATGCGGAGTATTTCAGTACCGTTTACATAGGTTTCAAAACACGTGAGTTTTTGATTTTCGAAATATGACTGGGGCCCGTGAGACCCCACGTCCACGTCTGCTACATATTGTAAAATTTTGTCAGTATATTGGAGGACTAAGATGGGTGCACGAATGAATATATCATTTGTTATATCTGAGTTATTCTCTGTGTATCTGTTATTATTTCTGCACTGTAATTGTTATAATCTTTTGACAAGAAAGTATTATGTTGTTCTTGTTGCTGACGAACATAAAGATTGAACGGTGTATCAGTACATATGTTTACATGGCACATGGGCTGTGTCAATGCATATGTTCTTCAAAATCAACATCAAAGAAAATATATAAGTAGATCCGAGAGATTTTACGGAGATATTGGCTGGATGGCTCGTAATTCCCCATAAGACGCATTATTAAAACAAGATTATATAACGACTTAAAGATGGCTCATGAACTGGAGGCTGAAAAAATTGTTCCTGTTACCGTAAAACTTGTAGGCTCTACACTCCAAAACTGTAGAAAGACAACACAAACATGTCTTGGCAAGAAATCGGTCAGTTTGCTTGCAATGATCAAAGCCCAGTGTGTTGTTGTCATTATATTAATACGTCAAGAGAATTCTTTGTACCCCTTTTTAAGAAAATTTCGCGAATGTAGTTACGTGAATTTTGTAATATTTGCTGCTTATATATAGAAAAAGTGCAGAAAGCTAAAATTTTTAAAGAATATGTTTTACAACTTCAAAAAATACGTGAAAACGGCTTAATAAAATTACACGCAATGTAATTTCACTAAGCCGTTTACTTACCATGACAGCTCAAGTTATACTGGCCAATGAAAAAAACATGGTCGAAATTCGACCACCACGCGATCTCTAGTTACCAATAACTGCATCATAATATGTAGGCATAAAAAATATTTTAGTGTGCAAGTGATTATTTTTAATTTATGTATAACTCTGATAGTTTAGTTTTTTTTTTAAAGCAGACTTGTTTGCTTATTTAAAATTTTATGTTGCAGTAAGTGATCTTATGTTGTTAAATACTGAAATGTGGCTCACAGTTCGTTAACTGCTTATAGTAAGTAAAATATAATTAAAATTATTTTATATTTTCGTCTTTGTTTCATGTGAACTTAATAAATAAAATAAAAACATGTTTTTCCCCTAACCCAAAATATTGTCTAATTTTCAACCGTTAAATGCAGGAATCTCAGAGACCCCGTATCCAAGGAAGTGTAATTAAAAAATGAGGTCCTCAATTACAGATTAAGAATCTTCTTAAGTTCGTCAGAAACGCTTTCACTCTAAATTGAACTTTTCTGGGTAAAAAAATCGGGCTCGGGTCACAATCAATTTAAACCAAAATAAATATTATTGTACCGTTCAAAGCAAAAACGGTAAAAAAATTACAAAGTTATTTATAATTGAGTCACGTGCGGAACCGGGAAAACAGTTTGTGACTGCAGGCAGTATTTCTATGGCTCAGAACTGTTCGTTCACATTGAATATTGGATTTTAATACAAAGAGTCAAGGTAAACATTGCATTGTGTCACAATAACACCGATTTATTTTGCTATTCTACGAGAACAACCATTGAACAACAATTAAAAAAATATTTGTGTACATTTTTGCAGTTGTTCAATTACTCGTTATAACCCTCTGTACGTCACACAGATGTATATTACAATACATAAAATACGCAGAAGTTGTGTTTATAACTGGGTACAAAGGTACAATTAGCGATTATAACCACGTACAGACGCTTAGCGTTCTAAAGCTGAAATAAAGCTTGAACAATAATAGACTTAAGTGTTGTGTAACAGTCATAATTGCAGAATTAAGACTAGTTAAGAGGCGCGTAGAATAAGAGCAAGAATGTGTCAAGTTACGAAGCATTTATAATGCAAATTGTACGTAATGACTACTTGTACTTACACATAATATACATATTGTAAAAAGTCAACCTGATGAAAAATATTAAACCTTCCTTAATTTTGGTAAAAGAATATTAATAATTTATATGACTATATATTTTTCGTCGTCAAAATAATGTTAAAAATTAAAAATATGATTAAGTAGTTCTTCTTAAGAATTCTAAATGGCATAAGTGTATTACAATTAAAAGATAATGCGGTAGCTTGCTAATACTTAATCCACCAGTACGAGAATGTTTGACTACTAAATCTTGAAGCTCCAGTTTTTCAAGTTTTCGAATTCAAATTACTATAAAAATCTAACTAAAAGATAAAGTGATTGCAAGACAATTGAGAAAGTATGAAAAAATCTTTTATTAAATCTCCATATTTTACATATTCTGGAGCCTTTTGTCTGTAGCCCCCAAGAGTATTGTGTAATCGGAGTGATTTAAACCAATTACATTAATTGAGTATTTATATCAATATCGAGAAACTATGTGGTCTCTACTAACAAACTAGGTAAACCTAGGGGAGCAAAAATAGCCTAGAGAAAAAGCGAAATAGTAAAGAAGTAAAAAAAGCTTGGTGAAAACTTTTTGTACATTTAAATCATAGAAAAATATTCAAATCACAAGTATGAAAATTCAAAGGGAAATATTGGATCACATTTTCTTTTTCACTTTGCCGGTATGAAGTAACAAAAGTATAAGAAATTCTCACCGACATTTGTATGTTTTCACCAAGCAACTTTCGCAAGACGTCGACAGAAGAGAACTAAAGTTGTGAATAAAATATTACATTGTTTGACCGCATCGCGTTTACAGGGTTAGGCTTGCAGTTGACGTATTAAGTTATAAATAAGGAACGTTTGGAAGAAAAGCCATTTACATTTTTTTGGGTTGAGTGTTCTGGGTTATAAAAAGAGGAAATTACTTGCGACTTTGCATGTAGTATAGGCGAGATAGCGAATTAGGCCCCATATTTTTAGAAAGCAAATTTCCAAGGATTCTATGCGAAAAAACTGCGAAACCATCCGTCAAACATTTTTTTTGCAGTTTTCAATGCGAAATTCTTTTCTGAAAAAAACAAAAAAGCTTGAAATTGTGCTTGCAAAAGACGAAAAAAATTAGATATTTTGAGTGCAAATCGGTCCATAACTTTTTGCACAAAAAAATAAAACCACCGAAAATTGCCATTTTTGGACATTCAATTACAGGGCTTCTAATGGTCCTAGGAACTTTTTTCTTTGCTTAATATGTAATAATAATAGGTATTAGTGATACCCAGCTGATTAATTTTTATCATAGCTGGGTATCACTAATACCTATAATGCTTTAATAATATCTGTCATATCTGGAGTCATCAGAGTGATGGCACAGAAAGTATTTCTAAAAATATTACCCTTAAAAGATTGGTGGTAGCAAAAGTTGGTGTTACCTTCTAGATATACTGGTATCAACTGCCAGAGATCTGAATAAAATATTTTTACGCCTTTCATTTCGTACAGTCTTTCCACCTCTTTTTTTAATGATTTAGGTTACGGATTATCAGTTTAATGAACTGCTGAATACTTTAGAGATCTACCACCACCGGCTTATGATATGATTTTACATATTGATTTTTCAACTTGTGATGTCATGTATCTAAATCTGTATTTTTTTTTTTTATTTTATTCAGGAAACAGACAGTCACATACAATTTTTGATTAGGAGACAATACGGTACTTATAGACCTTGAGTTCCATAACATTTCAAAATACGTACAAAAGGTACACAACAATGAATACCCGACAAGAGCACGTACAGTCATGCACACAATGATGATGAGTGTCACAATTATCGACACCACTAACAATAACAATTTATGTATTCGAGTGGTCTTATTTTATATATTGTTATCGTTTCTCCACATATTTATCCAAATATAATTCTAAAATTGTCACAGGTACTTCCTAGAAATCCAACTGCTTGTTTTCTAACTTAATCCCTTGGGAAGAAACCGCCGCGCGTATATTTTTAAACTTGGAACAACACATTTCCGACCGCAAAGAATGTCTATTATGTTGGATTGTCTTAAAACACTGGTTGAAAAATTCACAGGCCACTCTGAAATATACTCGTTTAGTCCAATATATTTTTAACGTGGTCCAGTATATTGTCCAGTATTATTTTTTAATAGCATTTTCGTTTCACAGCGGATACTTTTACCGGAAATTTTCAGAAATATTACAATGAAGGTATGTCCAACCGCAAGGTTGATTTAATTCTTCATAAATGTTCAGAAAACTTCTTTAGTATGCCTGGGGATCATTTTGTTATGCACTAAATATCGCGTATGTTATTTCCCTAAACAAATGTGTCAGAGAGATATCACCCGCATCTGTTGCCTTATCATACATACATATATTATTATGGTGGAGTTTTAAATATATGTAAGAAGCTAAATACAGTGACTGACTTTTGTACGTCTAGTCGAAACAGTTATTTTAAAAACGTTTTAATAACAGATTTGCCAGACAGTCCTTGAAAAAGGAGAAGGGCAAAACACTTATTCTTTATTAGAATAAGTGTTTTCTTTTAATATTGAAGACCATTAGTAACTAGTATTTTTATTAAAATGTCTAGACGAGGAAAGAAACCTGTTTCCAGATATACCTAACGGTCCCTTTCTGTGAATATACGATAATATTTCAAGAACCGTTTTGGAAATGTAAAAAGCTTTCATTAAATTTATTTTGGAACATTTTTACTCGGAACTAACGGATAAAGGGTACCCCTATAAGATCACTTCATTGTCCGTCTGTCTGTCAAGACCCTTTTTCTCAGAAATGGTGATATCAAGTGAAATTAATATCGAATACTTAGTTTAGAACGGCATAGTTAGGTTGGTCTTTCAATCCGACCTGTAGATTGACGAACTAACTACATACAAGTTTGTACAAAAGAGAAACGAGTCAGACTCGCACTTGTCCGGTTTTTTGTTTCTACGTCTGTAACTGTTCGAAAGTTGAGAGGTAACGTACCTAGTACTTAACCAGACTTAAATACTGTGGTAAGTTTAATCTAAGGCTAAGTTATAAATTAGTAAAGATTTTGATTACAATTATTATTAAAAACAAAACTCTGAAAAAGTAGCCGATTGGCAGATATCTCTTTGTTTTTGTATCTAGACTTATAGAATTTTTTTTATCTTATAGGGGGCAAACGAGCAGACGGGTCACCTGATCGTAAGTGACTACCGTCGCCCATGGACACCTGCAACTCAAGAGTCACAAGTGCGTTGCCGGCCTTTGAGATAGGAGTACGCTCTTTTCTTGAAGGTTTGAAGGTCGTATCGGTCCGGAAATACCGCAGGCGACAATTTGTTCTAGAGATTGGTTGTACGAGGCAAAAAATTTCTGGAGAACCGCACAGTGGTGGAATGCCAATTATCCAGGTGATGGGGATGAAAGTTTTGTCGCGTTGAACGATGGCGAAACGTTGCGGCTGGTATAAGTCCGAACAATTCCTCGGAGCACTCCCCATGATACATGCGGTAGAGAATGCAGAGTGAAGCTACATCTCTACGCAACGCCAAAGGGTCAAGCCGATCTGAAATATCCTGGCAATCGATGATTCGAGTCGCTCTCCGTTGAATGCGGTCAAGAGGGAGAAGCTGGTACTGGGGTGCTCCTGCATAGATAATATAAAGATAAAATAAAATAACTTAATGTAAATCAATAAAAGAAACATAAAAAGTAACTATCTGAACCTGAAACATTTCAAACATTAATAACACTGAAAAACATGAACAAAAATTGCTATAGTCCTAGGTCACCTAGCAGAACTATGAATAACACCAAACTATGAATCATGGATTCAAATGTTAGTACATAGATGTTTACCTACGCCCCTATCTCAAAATGAAATTACCGAGAACAATACTAGAAAATATAGTTACAACTAGCTGAAATTAGTTTTTCAAGCTTTGTATAATATTTATTTGAATAACATATTATGTATGCTAAGCGCCGCATTGTACTTTGACCCTTTGGTAAGTAAACTGTTTTCGTATGTAAAGTACCTATAACACGACAATGAAACTAATTGTGTTTCGCTAGAATTACGAGACGTTTAGTTTCGTGGTTCGTTTAAATAGAATGTTCCTTTTTAAATATTCATTAGAGAGTGTATGTACTCGGAGTGGTCAACAGTGCAGTGCAGACTTACTTAAACAATAGTTTTCAAACTCCCACAAACACTCACGCGTGCAAACACTGTAACTCTTTGACAAAAGTACTGTTTGCGAGTATTTTTGAACTCACATTTAGAAAAAGATTAGTATTAACGTATATAGTTTTAGAGTTGGGTGTTGGATTTTTAAGGAAGACAACTGCGACTATCATATTACCGATATAGTACTGTTTTTTTTATGGTGAGAAAAGTTAGTTAAGTCGTGGGAGAGCCATGCTTCGGCACGTATGGGCCAGCTCGAACGGAGTGATACCAGCCACGGCCTTACAGGAAACCGGCAGTGAAGCAATGATTGGATAGCTTGTCGCCGCGTGACTGAGGTTACCGGAGGCCCTAACCCTTCCCTTCTTCCCCCTCTTGCCCCCTCTACCTCCTCTTCCGCTACTCCCACCTTAAAGGCCGGCATCGCACTGGTGAGTCTTGAGTTGCAGGTGTCCACAGGCGGCCGTAATCAATTATCACCAGGTGATCCGTCTGCTCATTTGCCCCTACACAATAAAAAAAAATTACCCAAGCATCATGGAAGGAATAATAGGGTGGTATCTTCTTGCCCTTTTCGAAAATTTATTTTGGGGTTGGTGCAATGTGTTTTCTTCTTCCATTCTATCATTCGTTATTTCACAGATTACTCCCCTTCGAGCCATATCTTCTTTCACAAAGTCTGTCGGTCAACTTTCATACACAAAACTCTCTGCACCACATTTTGCTCAACCTTCCGCATCACATGTCCATACCACGATAATCGATTACTTCTCAAATTTTCATCCACTGGCGCTACTTTTAGGTTCTTTAAAATGTATTTATTCCTCACCTTGTCCATTCTAGTCACACCACACATTATTCTCTACATTCGCATTTCAGCTACATGCAGGCGTTTCTCATCCGTTCCTATTGTTGGTCTACATTCAAACCTATGCAGGACGGCAGGTCTGTTTGATGATCGTCTTATAAATATGTCCTTTCAGTTTAACAGGAAGTCTGGGATCATTTACTGTTCGTATCACCTGCCGCCCCTTCATCCCCTCTGTATTGTTTCGATGCTGTACAGACCAATCTATTTCGCTATCGCTTTGTATTAGGGAGTTCTATTGGGCTATATGCAACTAGCCGTTCTCCACAGTTTGACCCGCATTTAGGGTCACTGCTCCTCTCCTAAGGGTCGTAGCGTGATGTTACATAGCCTATAACCTTTCTCAATGAATAGTCTATGTAATCCAAAAAAAAATCAAATCTGAATGATAGTTCAAGGAATTTAAACAAACAAAAAACCTCTTAAGCTTTATGATATTAGTATAGATTGTTTTATAGCAGGCAGGCCGTGTGTTTCTTTTTCTACTTATACAAAACACGTGGTTCAATAAGTACCGATACTAAATACTAAAACAATTTTTTTTGATAAAATTATTTTTTATACATCAACGTACTCTCTTTCAATTGCGATACAGTCCCTGCAACGTTTTTATAACTTTTCTATTCCATGTGTGTAGAACCTTTTATTTTGGTTTCAAAATAAGCTTCTGTTTGCTGCGATTATCTACTCTGCTGATTGCCGATTGGATTCCGGAGTGAAATGATGAATCCATGTTTAATCCATTGTCACATACCGACGTAACCACGAAAAATCCTTTTCATTTGTATTGAATAGTACTAAACGGCGCTCTGAATCATTGATACATTGTTGCTTTTGAGCAATTGTTAGCAAACGCGGCACCCATTTGGCAAGAAGCTTTTTCATGGCCAAATGTTCAAACAAATCATTGAATTAAAAGTCAGTTACTGAATAATCAATTCATGTTTTTATTAAGAGCGAGATTACAACACACTGAATTACTGATACATATTTGTGTACGTAGACACCATAAATAATTAAATAGTACGATCAGATCTACGTAATTTTAGCAAAGCTTTAAATTAAAATTAGTTCATTAATTACTAAATTAATTAATCATTTAACAAAACCTAAACTTATTTTATTCGTTTGAATACATGGCATTAACCAAATCTTGTTTTTAAAAAAGTTTTTTTTTTTATTTTAATGCACATTTACACACCGCATTTCTGACGCAAAAACAAACGATGAAAGTCAATTTTTCAACTACAAAATCCCCTGTAACAAAAATTTATTTGTTCAAAAATCCCTTAAATCTCTTGGTATTGTAAAACCCCAGCATTTCGTTCGGGAAAATGTTGCAATCTTTTGGCCTAATCCCAGTTTATAGGTCAAGTCTAACCACAAAATAACACGGCTTATGCTAAAGTTGTTGACGTATTACGTTCGAGCGTTGTAGCCAATTTTAAGTTTTATTGATTTTTTTTATGCACTCTCCTACTTACTCTGCTAAAAGTATGAAAATCGAAAATTAAATCGTTTCAATTAGTATTTTATATGAATTTAAAAACATCTTGGGGGAAAATGGTTTCATTTAAGGCACCTTCTGAAAATACAACATCAGTCAATAACCACCGTGGTTGTATCTAAATCTGAAAGTAATGTTTTTTTCTGTATCTGGTTACAAGTCTTACTGTATTTTCCTCTGTTGTCAATATTGTGTCTTGAATGTTGTTAATAATTCTTAAAAACGGCTGCTATATTTCATCAATTTTTGTTGCAAGAATATTGTTTTTAAATAAACTTGCTAACTGTACTAACATAGACGTACAAACAAATTGAAATTTATCATTAGTTTGAAACAATAATTCCAGTTTGATTTACAGCAAAACTTTTAAATCGTTTGATATACAGATCATTGAACGCCTATTTCTAAAGACCTTCGTCAATACTTCTCAGCTCTTCAATAGATAGCAAACTCTAAATGAACTGAAATCGGACTCCGAAAGTCCGGGTATAAAATTTCCTCTTCACCTCAATATAAGGTGGGATTATGTATCCCTTGGGAAGTTGCCCATTCGTTGAAACGGAAAACGTGCACCGGGCTCAAAGTATTTGGGATCACTATACCTAAGCTCTGCTTGAAAAATTAAAAGAAAAGTACGTGTGCAATATATTCTCCAGGCATTTCCGTGTGGAACTGAAGAACGAAAAATTGTTCGGGGAATTTGTTAAATAAAGGTCGTTAGACTTGATCTGGGACTCTGTTGAAATTGTTGATAGTCCCAAAATTCTTTTGGGTAAACTTTGTACATTTTGGACATTTATTTGTAGAAATTTAATTTAAAGGTGTTGTCTCTCTTCGGAATAGTTGCAATTTTTGTTTATATAACGGGCTCTTTATTTATAATACATATAGTTTAAAAAAAATTGTAATCAAACAGTTATAATTGAGATACTTGAATTATTATTAGGATAGAAAGATTTAGTGTTAATTGAGCTCGCTCGAAAAATCACACAATTATACTGGTAAAACGCTATAATAGTTAAGGAAAAAAAAGAAAGGAGACATTGCGATGTCAACAAATTGAATTGTATCTACATTAAAACATTATATGTACAGTATGCACAAAATCAACTTAAAATAATTAATAGTTGAGATAATAATAAACTTATATTTTTGGTTTCTAGTAGATTTTTTCACTCCCTAGCAAGTCTGATAAAATGTACATATTATAGTTTTTACGTACTCTGACTCTGTAAACAGAGTCAAAGTACGTAGTAGTAACGTACGTAGTAACTATAATATAATTATATAAAACTTTAAAGAAATAAAAATTATGTTGTACGGCAAAATTGATGATTATTCTATTTATGCTATAGTATTTCCTCGAAGAGCTCTGGAAGCCCTATTTTGAACACGCCTGGGACTAACAAAACAAAGTGAGTACAGTTACTGTATTCACTGTGAATATTATCTCTTGATATTTCTATTGTTTTTAAATCTAGTGTAGAAATAATAACAATAATTTGACACATCTCACACACGGCCGTCTGATCTCAAACTAGGCAGAGCCTGTACCATGGTAACCAGACTGCTGATAAACATACTTATATATTACTAAATACATACATATTGTAGATAAATTACACCCAGACACAAAGCAAATTATCAGTTATTATTATTATTACAAATTATAAGTTTTTAATTTGTATGCGAAATTGCTTGTCTGAGATAGACACACTTAAATATTTTTGTATTAATGAGATTTTACATGCAAACTTTAAGAAAGTTCAAGGTACTCCAATTTGAAACGAGTATTAAAGTGTGTTAGATTAGTTCGTTAGTGAAAAGTCATTTCTTCGTTTTTAAAGGGAACATTGGGGCAATAATTACTTACGCCCTTTGAGACAGATTACGCTCGAAGTCGGTAAACTCATTTATGACTCAAGGGAGGAATTTAACTCACAGAAGCCATAGTCACTTAAGGGCAACTTGAAATATAATACCCGAGAGATTTGATGATAGCTTTATCACATAGCAGATTCCAAACGATTTTCAAATTTGACACCTCGAATAAGGGATCAGTTTAACTAATCACATAACCACCGTTAGTTTGATGTGTCTGGCGCCTGCAACCAACGCGGTAGGACGCTTCATCTGTTGATAAAGGGCCCCTGTCGGTTCCGAAACTAGTCGGGCATCTCTAGAATATACACGTAAATGAAACCGTATATTCTTAATTAATGTGTTCGGAAGTCACGGATTTCAGGCTTAATTCTACCCACAGTTAAGACTATAAGGTGGTAAGAGGGGCTCCTAGCTAAGTGGTAACCGAGTAGCACATTGCAAGGTTAAGTAATACCAGTCAGGTGGCCATTGAGACCCCTCTGTGCCTCGAGAACTTCGATATTTTTTAGTACTTGGGTTGTGGAGGTCTGCTGGTAGTCGCTTTACGTAAAATATTGAAGTTCGACCGTTTCGTAGTTAGACTGAAAGCCGACCCCAAATTTAGTAGGGAAAAGATTCGGGGGATGAGAATTGAAGTCATAAAGTGTGATAATTATTCGTTATTGTTATTATATTCTTATTAATAATTATTTATGATTTTAATACCACATACACAAAAGTTTTTGCTACGACTTTGTTCTCTAACAAATAGAGCTACTAATAACAATAAAAAAAAACCTTACTTAAACAAAAACCGCTTATTATTATAACCGTTATTTAGATTTTGCCAATCAGTCTATTCCTTCAAACAGTATTTTTTTCTGGATGTTAGATATTCCTGTGTCATTTTACAAAGTGTATGCCAGATTTCACGATGATCAGTTGCTAAGGCGTTAAAGTGTACTAAACAAACTCATGTTCGTACTTATAATATTAATTAGATGTGTAACTCGGGACTTAATCGCGATAATATTTAAAAGGTACAACACCTCTTAGTTACCCGACGTTTCGATCGAATTGCACCGATCGTGGTCACGAGTGGACAGGTGAGAGCTCAGCGACGCCTCCGTGAAGTGCGAATTTCAGCAACTACCCGCACTTACTTAAACTAAACCTTGGGCCCAATTGAAAACCAGCGTCAGGCTTTTGTCTGACACAATGCTAAATTGGGTCCGTCTTTTTGGCACTAGCGGTAACCATAGTTGCAAAATTGCTGATATTTTTTATGTGTTGCCAAAAAATAAATATTTTCTTTCTTTCTTTCTTTCTTTCTCACTTGGTCTTCACTACTTTTGTTTTTATTCGTACTGTCGGTACTTTGACACACTACACTTACGGCGTCCCCTGAATGATGTTGAGGGTGTAATCGCTATCGATAGCATTTGCTGATGACGGGATTCCAAGAAGTTGATAAGCAGTACCCATCTTCTCGGTTAAAGTTTTTATGCTTTTTTTTAATTCAACTGCTTCACGTACTATTCTGGAGAAATAGTGACGGTCTAACATGTATCAAAGTTGTGAAAGTTTAAAAACAATTATAATATTAAGTTAAGAAGGATTTCATCTTAGTAGTTAAAGTAAAATTTAAATAAACATTGATTTAATAACATTTATTCATCTGTTTATTTTCTAGGGTTATTCAAGAAAGGTTGAAAATTATCGCATCCGTATATTTCGCTTAATACAAACAGATATCATTATCCTTGACATTTCCCAAATGGGTTGGGGTCGACCTCTCGTATCACTTGCAATAGTCTCATTTTACCGAGCACCCTTTCGCTTGGAAAATTTAAATGTTGCCTTTTTATTATATTTATTTTGGTGTTTAAATATTTGTAGGTCTTTTTTTTAAGTAGGTATCACCGACTTCAATGTTCCTAAATCATGACAAATTGTCTTCCGTATTCTTCATCCTTTAATTTTCCACGAGGTGGAATATTTTCTTCACATTTAATAATAATTATAGTTTAAAAAAAGTAAAAAACACGCTTTTATAGAAAATTTAACTAAAAAAATAAAAAAATTAATCGAATTATTGCATTGTCATCGGTCTTTGACACGTGTGCAAAATCACTCCCAAAGGAGTCGGTTACAAACATATAAGTGAAGCGTGTATAAAGGACCAACCTTGAGTACAACCAATTCAAGTAAAAAAATAATTATTGAAGTCGGTTCACAAATGGCTAAAAATATGTAACAATATCGCGGTTTTATTGGTTCAGGGTCTTATTCCAAAACTGATATGTTTAAATTCAGTAAAATGTTCACTAGATTCTAACGCAATCTTTAAAAGGCAATTGTTATCACTATATATTATAAAACAAAGTCCCCCGCGGCGTCTGCCTGTCTGTTCGCGATAAACTCAAAAACTACTAAACGCATTTTATTTATGTGAATAAACATTAAATTTATTAAATATCCGTAAATTTTAGCAGAATGTTTATTATTATAGCAAATTAATCGTAATATACTAACTTTACAGCTTATTTTAGTACCTCAAATAACAAACAAATATCTCAAAAAGTACTCAATGTACCGAAATATGTTATTATTAAGGCTCTGAAGAATTTTGTTGCGGTGACTCTAGCTCTGCAATATACCCATAACTCACATAAAGTGCTGTAAATGGCAACTGAAGGAGAATACTACAAAACAGATAGCAGAGTTCACCTCAGAGCTGGTAATAATATCGACCTTAGATATAACATTTTAACCTCGAGATTGTTTGTCCAGATATTTCTTCAAACAGACAGGTACACTGTTAGATTTTAATCTTTGAAAATGTATTTGAACTAAAATTGAATGGCTATCACAGCAACGATTAGTTCTAATTTATATCTATTATTTTGACCTAGTCTTATTCAATGCAAAAGAGGCAATAGACATATGACTGTTGATAGCATAGTTGATAGGTGACTCTAGCCTCGTTGATCTGGGAAGGTGAGGCTGTTCATCTTTTCTGAACGGTAGGGAAGCCTTGGAGTACAGCGTCAGTATTTTATACACTTCCTAAGGATGATGAGCTCTTTATGAATGAAGATATTAGGAATATTAAAAGCGTGCTCTTTTGTTTTTTCCTTAACATTGTTCAAAGCTCCCTTTTTAAAATAAATTACAATTTTCAATATGAAAATAGTTTACAAACTATTTTATTCAGTACCACAGAGCTTTAAACATCATTCTTCGCGCAGAGGTATACCTTTCCACCTAGCATAATTTTCTATACTAAGTAAAAAGGCGAATTTTTGATAGTTTGTTAAAATTTTCCATTGTATCGAAAACATTCGCATCTATTCAGCTGACCGACATATTTATAAGTCACGCAAAGCTGATCTCACCTGTAAAGTAAGTACCTTGGTGGAGAATTTAGAGACGTCATGGTGTTGCCTGTCTTACCGGTTGATACTGGTACGTGTGAGAGATTTCATACTTCGAAAATCTCTTACGACAAACATTCTCTTGGTTAACTTTTACCTGTCCAAGTGTCAAAAGTCGTAGTATAAATTGTTTGTGCAAATAAAGCAATTAACTCTAATTAGCTCTAAGCTACCCGTGGACATTAATGGAAATTACATGAACTAACAAAAACTAAAGTTAAATTTTTACATTTAGGGTGGTTTGGACCTGAGTATTTTGTTAGTAAACGTGTAAGGTACAAATTTAATTCTTAAAAACTTATATTTTATGGTTCTTTATGGTTGTGTGAAAACAAATGTTGAACAATCTGAGGCCAACTTTCACAGTATGGGCTCAATAAATATAATTAAGGCCGTACCGAAATATGACCTAATAAGAGCACGCAATTTCACAATTATGCGATTGTCGAACGTGTGAGCTTAAACGGTACACCTATTGCCGTCAGGTGGAATAGGTCAAGTGGTAATTTGACCGGAGGGCTGTTCACGATTTTGAGTCTCTGTTTTCAATTTTCAGGTTGAAATTTGAGCTGTTTCTAGTTCGTGCGGTGTGTGTGTGTGTGTACTAGATTAATGTCAATCTGACTTGCATTCTTATTGTTTTCCTTTTAATAATGACAATTACTATTATACTATTATATGTTAGTTCTAAAAATAACTCTTTCAATTGAAGTAAATCGCGGACAAACATACATAGATCAAATATAGGATACGTATCAAATATAGGACCTCCTTTTCTGATATTTTCAGAAAAAGAGGAGGCTTTAAGGTTGTATGTAATTCGAATTTTATTCCTATGATAATCAGAAATATAAAGATATGTATTATGTAATACATGATTGCTGACAGGGTAAGGAATTGTTCTGATTCTATAGCAATTCTAGATTGTCAAGAATGATATGCTGTAATAATACACATATTAATTATTAATAGTTTACAGTAAAAACTGGAAAAGCATATTCTACGTGTATATCCTTGACATATTACATGCAATCCAAATGGAGCACGTAACACTATTTGGTTTATCACAATGAAAAGTAAACTAAGCCGTTATTGGCACCTTAACACTATAAAAAATCGTGTTGAAATGTTCCTGATAATCAAACATTTATGTAACATAATGATACATGTTTAGTTTTGCTTTTATAATGTTATATAATACAAAAACTAAATGTTAGAATTATGTACACTTACATTGTTTGTTTATAAAATCAGTTATGATAAATGTGTCAAATTACTACCGTGAGTAAATTATACAGAAATGATTATTCAAAAATCTAATTATGGACAGTAGACACCTGCAAAGTAAGGACAGTAAAGTACTTCCTATTTTTATTAAACTTCCGACTTTTAGAACCTTAAAAAATATGTTCTGTCTCAAACAATCACAGAAAACATTTAAAAATACATAAACGTAGAATTCGTCAGATGCGTAAGCAATTTTTATAGAGGCTAAGAGTGCGCACGTGCAACTAATGCGCCTATTCAAGCATGCGTACTCTTGGGGTGCGCAATCACTACCTAATTCGTATTTTTGGTTTGAGCCGTGACGATAATGAAATGAAAACATATGGCGGCATATACTCTTAATAAAAACAAAATTTGGAAAGCATATTTCAAGTATATAATATGTAAAAGAATTCGTTGTGTGCAAATTTATCACAAACCTTGTAAATTCTGATTACAATGTTTAAAAAAAAAACATCAAACAGTTAAATTTTATTTTCAATTTTAAAATTGAAAATACGGTATGTAACGAAATAAAATTAACGTCCAGCACATTAACATGACCGACGCTATTGAAAGACTAGAAAATGTTGCCAACAAAATAAAAAATATTACGAATTTGAAGCACTGCGTACTCTTTGCTGTTGTTACTATAATATGTTATGTATCTAGTAAGTACTTGTGATACACAATAGTGTTCAATATTAATTGGGTTCGGACAACCCAATTAAAATTGAACACTATTCATAGGAGGGATTTTTTGATTTAATAATAATTTGAGATAAGAAAAAGTACGCCTAGATATTATGCAAACTCGATTTAACAGCCAAATCTGAACAAAATACTTCTTTTGCTTTGTGTACGTAACTATATTTTTTTACCGTTTTGGCATTCAAAATATACTTTCGTATGATTTATTTAATGATTTTTATTACTAATCAAAATAAAAGTTACCGTCTAGATGGCTATTGGGACTACCCACTAATGGGCTCGTTGTAAACATATTAAATGCAAGCGACAGCCCAATACCACTTTTCAATTTGCATCCATGTCCAATAATGTCCATGTTATGTCCGGTCATATGGGTCATGGGCTGATCTCCACGATAGTAGACCAAAAACTTCTGACCCGCGTCATATGGTTGAACCTAACAAATCTTACTAATATTATGATATCGAAAGTTAGTGAGGATGGATGGATGAATGGATGTTTGTTATGCAAAAATGTCTAAACGGATATAAATGAAATTTGCCACAGAGATACATTATACAGAAAATGTACGGTTCCCGTGGAATTGACTTCAACAAAATTTCCTCGCTAACGAAGTCGCGGGCAACAGCTAGCATTATAAATGTGAATGCTAGTTTGTTTGTTTATTACATTTCCGCACCTTAACTCAACAAATCATCATGAAATTTTGCATACACGTTGTTAGGGCTATAAAAAAGGACATAAATGACCCTTCATTTAGAAAAAAAGTTCTGTTCCCTAGGGATAGAAGAGTATCTTTAACGCAAGTGAGGCCACGCACAAAAGCTAGACAACTTATAAATAGAATATTTCTCTAAGAGCATTTGCACATTATCCTTCTTACAAAAAGGTTGATAGCAATTATACTTATAAAAAATTATCTCCACTATATTTCCCTCACGTTGCATAGTTTCACTGAATAGAACGACTTAGTGATGGAATTGTCTTTTTTTTAATACAGACCTAAATACTTATGTCATATTGGGTAACACCCGCACGTTGCCAGACTCTGTAATACTCTTATTTTGCAGTTTCGAAAGAACCTTATAACCATGTAGTCTAGGGATATTCATTTCATAGCAGAGGGTAGATTCCATAATTCGAGCATACGTCGGAGACATCCTTCCACAATACACGATCATACAAGTACATACATGACACGGTACCCAGAACCATAGAGATGTTTAGATTTTAAACGGATGTTTTAAATTTTATAATTAATTAAATACACACTGAATTTAATTAATGATAAACAGCGTAAAACTGCATAGTTTTTTTTTACGTAGGAACGTATTTTTCCACACAATGGTATTGACATTCCTTAGACTTTCACTTCCACTTTACACAATAGAATTAATTTTGTTAACATTTTTTATTAACTAAACGTTCTAAAATTTCTTACATTGTTTTCGACTGAACATATCAAATACAGATTTTAACGACTACTGTCGTCTTGCAAAGAACAATAGTATCAGTAACTTTTAAAAGCAAACCGGGAGAAATAGGTTAAGGGCTCCTAAGTGATTGGCAAGGGGAACGTCGGCATGAGTAAACAATAACCTCTATCTTTTTGTTTGATTAAACTGTCTGTCCTGATTTCAAATGTGAAATAAAGAGAAAGTACAGAAAAAACTGTACTAATCTTAGTTCCGTTTATGAATCCGTGTCACAGTGACAGAATTATGCCCGGTTCCTAAAATCAAGAAACGATTCGTTTTACTTCCGGACGGTAAAACTTTGTTGAATAAATTCAACGAAATTTTACCGTCCGTAAGCATAACGAATCGTTTCTTGATATACGATTCGTTTTGCTTATGGACGGTAAAATTTCGTTGAATAATTCTACGAAATTTCCAAAACGAATCGTTTCTTGATTATAGGAACGGGTATTAAAGGACTCGGACTTCCCGGCAACAATCAGTTTCAGTTACAGGTATGAGACCCTGACCTGCTCGAGCCATTGCTTCCACTATCCAATCCATCCGTATAAGCAATATGCTTTTCTTTCAACTGCCTTCCATTGTTACCTCTTACCTACCTTCCCCTTTAACATAATTCCAATTTGCCCACCTTTATGTCCCAAAGTACCCACTTGACGCCGTTATTACGTGAGTGGGAGAAAATTTTAGTTGGCAAAATGTGGGTGTTTAATACAACTTCGCCTACCTCTTCGGATATACAGACGTTAGTGTATGAATGTATAGTGACGCAGTATGTTAGCAACAATCTCACCACTATTGCTATTAAATGACAAAATCACTAAATAACTATATCTGCTATGTTGTTCGTACCTCAATCGGCACTCAAATGATTGTTATCAACTTATAATGCATGCCTAGACTTTTGTCACCCCACTATTATTAACCAACGAATAGCGTTACGTTACCGGTATAACTAGTCATAATAACGTCTATTAACTCGTTTTTATTAAATAGTGAACTGTTTTGTCTACTGTTATAGTTTGCCCCTATTTTTAATAAAATTAATCAGGGGTTTGATGTGGCAACAATTTATTTTATTTTTAATTTCTTTACTTTTAACTCTTTTTTTATAAAGGATAACAAATTGCAAAAGATATTAATATAATATTTCACCCTGCGATAGCATCGTAAGAAAATACAGAGTAATACCCTCCCAATCCCTTACACCAAGAGTGAAACTAGGAATAATTAATCACCCCTATTGATTTTTTTATATTATTTCAACAGTACCACTATTTCAATCTATTAAATACTTAAGTTAATTAATATTGCTCTCTAAAACTTTCAATTAAAACTGAGAGAAAAAATAAAACGAGAAAACTTTAAATTAAACTTTTAAATCTTCACAAAATTTCTAAATTAGGCAAAAAGTTGCTAAATAAACATAATAAAATTTGATGTCTGTAAAATGTTCGAACCATATTCGACTCACAGGCACACGCCAGATTGATGGACCTCTTCAGACCTTAAACAGTGAACGCGGCAATAGTTCAATACCTAACGGTGGTGGACTTGGGATCTATTGATTTTAGAGGTTGTGAAATTCACCCAGTACACTACCAACAAGGCATTAACAAATATACTAGTGTCTACGCCAATATGTTTACTATACTGTACTAATTTTAGTTTTATTAGTTTGATGTAATAGTTTTCTTTTTATTTCTTTAAAAGCTAAAGTATCCTTACTTTAATATTGTTGTATGTATAAAGCTTACCTTTAAAACTTCACTTGCGAATGAAAGAGCTTTTAAATCGTTCATTTCCACTTCAATTTTAGACTCACTGTCTTAACGTTGTCGAAAATACCTTACTTACTTTTAGCGCTCTGATATTATTTTATATATTTTTTAAGACTAAATTATATTTATTACACAAATCAAAAGCTTTTATTTTGTCTTTGTTCCGTAACGAACAACTAGTAATGTGAAAGAAAAAAAAGCCTCTTATACTTGTTTATTCAAGTAAAAAAAATGCCCAAATACCATGTTAAAGCAACAATATCAATCGTTTACTTAGCTGATCAATGTGGCTGAGTAGTCATTTATGATTCTAATAAAAACCTCACTACGTTCAAAGTAAAGTCATATAGACTAGGTTCCTTCAGTTATTGAAGATAAACAAAGAAACTAGGCCAAGGTAGATGCACCATGTTTTGGGGTAATAAGGAGACAAGTCTTAGAATAAAAAAGATCGACAATATTGGATAAGTTATTGTTAAGCAATTGTAAAACAACGGAATAGTATATTGTAACACGGTCAAAGTTTAATGCGAATAATTAAAAATTAAACGGGACGCGATTAATTTTCTTTATCACCTTAGTTTTTAGTTTGTGTAACGTTTTGGTGTCCTCCACGGCAAAATGTTTTTTTTCATACTTAAGTTTGATTAGTACTCAGCTAAAATAAGTTGGCTATACTTTTACAAATGAGACTTTTGCATGTTGTTCAACATTGCTTGTCTTTTTTAGTTTTCAAATGTCTCTATTGACATCGAGTCGCTTACCTAGTTTATTTTCAACGATTATTATTCATCTGATTTGTTCCTTTGCTTATGTTGATACTTTTTAAGAAATCTTGCCATTGTCGTGTCCAATTTAAAAGATAACTTTACAAATTCCACGTTAATTCTTTTTACATATATTTAAATCATTTGAGTCGTATATAATCTAATATAATAATAACTTTACACATCTCACACACGGCCGTCTGATCCCAAACTAGGCAGAGCCTGTACTACGGTAACCAGACTGCTGATAAACATACTTATATATTTCTAAATACGTACATATTATAGATAAATTACACCGAGACACATGTATATGTATGTATGTACATGGTTTCTATGAAATAGAGAATAGAGAAACTATTTAACGTTTGATTATACCTACACTAATTTCGTGGAAACTTGTTGGAATGGTTACCCTACCCGAGGCAAACTCTATTATAGTCGCCTAACAAAACGCTTTAACGTGCTGTGTTTACTTGATTATTATTTGCTCAATATTTACACTTAACGACTTTAACATAAACACAGGTAAAGTGGATTTTTACTTTATTTGTTAAATGAAAGTCTAACCGACCAACAAAATGACACAATCTAAGGTTTATAAGGTTTTACAAGTTTGCCCGCAGCTCTAAGGTGCCTGTGTGGGATCTGTAAATATTTTGTGCAATTTAATAATGTATGCAGGACTTTAATAGTATGTTATACTTCTGAGGTAATGGTCAGTAGAATCAGTCAGTCGCGAAGCTCGTTACCTGTTCCAATACAAATCCCATAGAAAACAATCGGCAATAAACTCCAACTATCTTACCTATTCTCCTTTATACACACTATTACTTCTTTTTTTTCTGGTTATGTATAAATATACTGGTAAGCTGTTTTTCAGAAACTCGTTAAGGATCATTACCTATCTTTGTAAGAACCATATATTGTAATTATATGTATGTGTAGTGTATGTGTATACGTGTGTATGTATATTTCTTTATGTATGTGTATTATTTAGATAATAAAAAAAAATAGTAGACTTAAATAGACTGTTATTTACATATCTATATTTTTCTTATTATTTATAATTGTTGCGCACCGCGAGTTACCTACTGAAACTGTTTGCCTGCAGCAATTTCCAATTGATAAGATTACTAGAGGTAACTGAAACCTTTAGTAAAGGTATCAGGATGGAATTTGGTGTGGATAAATGTGCAGTCATGCATGTTAAAAGAGGCAGGATTGTGGAATCTAAATGGATGGAACTCACAGATTCCACACACCTTAGATGTCTTTCCGCCAACGAAACTTACAAGTATCTAGGTATGTCACAGGCGTTAGGTGTAAATGAATTGATTATGAAGCAATCGTTACAGGAACGTTTCTTTAGCCGCCTGAAAAAAGTATTGAAAAGTCTTTTGTCAGGCGGTAATAAGGTGCGGGCCTATAATGATTGGGTCATGCCAATCCTAATCTACTCCTTTGGAATACTTAGATAGACTCAGACTGAACTAGATGCCCTGGATAGAAGAGTTCGTACATTACTTACCGCGTACCGAATGCACCATCCACGATCGTCGGTAATGAGATTGTATATCCCGCGGAAATGTGGGGGTTGTGGTTTTTTAAATGTCAAGACCCTCCATAATCATATCCATATCACTGACAGGACTATTGTTGCCAATAAACCTGATATAGTGGTAATAGACCGATTAGAGCGCCGAGCAATGATTGTAGATATCACCATTCCCCATGACGACAATCTCTTAAGGGCTGAAAAAGAAAAACAAATGAAGTATTTGGATTTGGCCCATGAAGTGGTCGACATGTGGGATGTGGATTCGGCAATCATTGTGCCGATAGTCATATCAGCCCATGGGTTGATTGCAAAGAGCCTCGACCAACACCTTCAGAGGCTCACGTTAGGCAGCTGGATTAAGGGCCTGATGCAGAAGGCAGTCCTTCTTGACACGGCACGTATTGTGAGGAGGTTTCTATCTCTGGAACCCTAACCACCGGTAGCTTAGTCCCTGTACTCGATACCGGTGGGACACTATTTTTTATATTTTTAAATATATATATTTTGTATAATAATGTATTTAAAAATGTAATTTATATGTTTTATAGATGTTAATAAAGAGAATAATAATAATAACTTCACACATCTCATACACGGCCGTCTGATTTCAAACTAGGCAGAGCCTGTACTATGGTAACCAGACTGCTGATAAACATACTTATATATTTCTAAATACATACATATTATAGATAAATTACACCTAGACACAGAACAAATGATCATGCTCATCACACAACTATTTGTCCTGGGTGGGAATAGAACCCACGACCTCTGGCTTAGCAGTCAGGGTCACTAACCACTAGACCAACAGGCCAGTCAAATCCCGAGTTTAGATAGATAATTGCAGAAATAGTCAAACTAGCTCTAATACAATAGTCGTTAACCGTAACTGGGGTCGGATTATAAGAGATAATTGAGTTTCCCCTGAACATGTTTGAGCATGTTATCAAATAGGCAAATGTAAGTGTAATTTGAGAGCAAAAACTAATTTGCCCAAGTTCGCTGAAACGTTGGTAAATTATATCAAATTTGTGAAGTAAGATTGCGATTTTAATATCAAACTTTAGGCATATCATATTTGAATTTGGCATGCTCTTACCCGAGAAGAAACTGGGACTCTTGTAGGATCTTTTCCTGTTTTTTAATGCGTAATGATACTTACTTTTTTTCCTATTCGTTTATGGCACTGCAACGACTTACTCACTAATGATATTTATATACCTCGTAACTAAACGAGAACTACCACATACTAGCTGCGACCGCGGTTTCAGTCTCGTTCTCTTTTACAGGGAACCCTTTTTCTTTTTCAAAAATAAAAGTGACCCAAGTTACTTCTTATAACCACAGTTCATTCATCTGCCACTGAAAAACCTGTCAAAATCATTCCAGACGTTTTGAAGGTAAGCCGGAACAAAGAGAGAGAGACAACATATAGGTAGATGTGTCTAGTTCTTACAGAACTTAACGTACTACCGGGGAGAATGTAACATATCAAACACAGAAGATTACACATAGTCACTGCTAATTCCTAAACGTTAAAAGGAATGACCTGATGAGTTTTCACATATCTATTTTGATTAACGATCTATGTAGCCATCATTTCTAAATTGTGTCACAGAATACATAATAGTACAGGTACAGAAGTCCCACTCCGCCAAATCATTTAAATAAATAGCGACTCTTGTCTCACTGCGGTAATTACCTACAGTTATATTCACCTAGAAGTTGCCTTTCTTTCTATATCGTAACTTTTATCTATTCTGACAACACCGCAACATTAGGGATGTCTTTAAAAAAAAAACTGAATATTTAACTACCAGTAGTTATTTGCATAGTAATCTATTTTTGTGAACAAAACCTAGGCTAGGTATTAATACCTCGATGGTCTAGATACGAACGGATGGTGAGACGCAGTGTGTGAGTGAGCATCGAACTAATGTGCGGCCCGGCCGGTGCGCTGCAGCCCATTGACTTTTGGCACGATTAGTCGAACCCGCCGTGTACTTATAGCTTTATACCTACACTGCGGAGTGGCCCTAGCCTGATCGTGTCTTATACTAGACATAGATAGATAAGCAGTTTAGATAGTTTTAATCAATTAATACTTTATTGCTATGGAGTAAGGGATATTTTTGATAAAAAATGTATCCTAACGTTATATATAAAGTTAATCCTAACGCTTAAATGGCTCTTGTACGTATCGTTCAAAACAATTAATTCCATAAGGTTAATGATCTCGAAACGAGGCAATTACGAATTCTTTTCATAAAATTAAATATGGAACACCATATGAAACCTATTCGAAAAAAAAGCTCTATAATTTATAACAAAATATGCAGTCTATACATTCGAGTTCTTGACTCAATTACCATTTGGAATTATAACACCATGTACTACGGAGTTTGTTAGCATCATTACGTAATACTATAGCGTCTGATTCTTTAATACAACACGAACTATAATGCCGACACGATAAGTCTAGAGCCAAATGTCGAGCCTTTCTCCGTATAATTTAATGGTATAGTAAAATTCGTTTATTGCAATTTACTCGTACAGAAATAATGAAGATGATTAAACTGAGAAAATATTACCCGTTAAAAATAACCCATTAAACAGAATCTGCATTTGCTATAGAAGATTATACAGATAAAACAATTTAGGTCGTTAAAACCATAAAACACCAAAACACAGTGCTGGATTCCATTGGTCAAATTCTTTTCATTTTAAGGCACTTAAACTAAAATTGGCAGTATATTTTGTCGTAGCCTCCTGTCGTGCGTATTTATTAAAAAAAAAAGTTTTTAACGTTACTCATATTATAAAAAAAAATAGGAGGAATTATTGACTTCAAGTTTAATTGTGGTAAAAACGAAAGGACGTAAAAGTCATGGTTTATTTCTAAGTTAAATATATTTCGACCAAGTCTCTACTATCACTGAACTGATAGTTACAAACATTATTACCTTTCACCTTCACGTTCCAATCAAAGCTACGAGATGTGATTGGCGAGAATATGTGAACGCTGGTGTGTACCTCGCTTAAGTAGGTCGCACAAGGCTGTTTGCAGACTCAAAGTTATTTTCGTTCTAACGAGCTATCGGTCTTCAAGGCGAAAGAGGCAATTGCCATTTATTCATATCTCTACAGCCTGGCGACAGACCTTGAATTATAACTGAAATATATAAAACTTTATAGGTTGCTACCACAGGTTATAGTGCTAGAAACAGTTATGATGTCATTATAAAACACGTGGGAAGTAATTTGCGGTGCTTTCTAACATAATACCAGTGTAGTTCCTGCTATTCTTATTCCCTATAATCAGGTGTTATTTTCCGATACCCTATTTACCAGTAAAAATACATTTTAGTGTTTTTTTTTGCTATAGCTGCTTTTTCTGCTTTTACTTATATCCTGGTCGTGTGATTAAAAAAAATCCCCCCAACAATTGTTTTTTTTAATAATTTATAAAACGGTTATCTTTTAATCTATCTACATGTTGTCTTAATAATTCCAAGAGTCAACAGTACACAGTACGAACGGGCAGTTATTTTTTTACATTTACATTTATATGGAATCTTTCTCGCCTGAAAACTCTGTCTGTATAAGTTGTATTTAATCCACACCGCATATGCTAGAAGCACATGATTGTACGTAGGTATACAAATTCGTAAGGCATTATCTACCCGTCGACCTAGAATGACGCAAAGGTTGGTTAAAT
Source organism: Euplagia quadripunctaria (assembly GCA_963859945.1). Lineage (NCBI taxonomy): Eukaryota > Metazoa > Arthropoda > Insecta > Lepidoptera > Erebidae > Euplagia > Euplagia quadripunctaria. The sequence goes on from OY982565.1 coordinate 20,696,417, forward strand.
AACGCCCATATTAACAAACAATACTCCCCTTAGCTGAGTAGACACACTGCTATGCATAACTACGGTGGTAGTATATCTTTTTAAATATTTACTGTCAACAAACAAACGCATAGGGTCTATAAAAGGTAAGGTAAAACATAGTACCTAATAGTATTTCACTAACCTTATCAACGGATAAGATTAGTGGAATCCTACTAATATTTTAAACGTGAAAGTTTGTAAAGATGTATGGATGTTTGTTACTCTTTCACGCCAAACCTACTGAACCGATTGCGATGAAACTTGATATGTAGATAGCTGAAGACCTGGATTAACATATAGGCTACTTTTTATCCCAATATTACCACGGGATCGGGACTCACGCGGGTAAAACCGCGGGGCGCTGCTAGTAATATTATAAACGTGAAAGTTTGTGAGGATGTATGGATGTATGTATGTATGGATGTTTGTTACTCTTTCACGCCAAAACTACTGAACCGATTGCAATGAAACTTGGTATGTAGATAGCAGGAGACCTGGATTAATATATAGGCTACTTTTTATCCCGATATTCCCACAGGTCGATCCTGTGTGAGTTACGCGGGTGAAACCGCGGGGTGCTGCTAGTACAATATAATGTAATGATAATGATTATGAATAAGGATGCAAGTACCTTAGTTTATGTTATTGACAAACGTCAATATTGCTAGCTAAAAATAAAATAACTTCCTAAGAGTAGTAGGAAAAATGGATAATTAGATTTAGAATAAATATTACTATAATTATAACTAGCTGCCCCGACAGACTTCGTTCTGTCAAAAGTTATTGATTGACGTCAAATATTTGACAGCTGGGGACGCGTGTTTCAAATATTATTTGCTCTGTGGTTTGTATAGGACTATAAGTGTTGTTTTACTATTTTCCTTACAATTTTTACACTTTTTGTCTCCATGAGAACCTTCCTTGTGCCTTAAGAAAATTTGAAAAAAAATTAGCCGAATTGAAACTTAGCAACACATTTGGCGATTCATTTTTATTTATATAGATTTGCTGCATATCAAAAAAAAAAAAATTATTGTATCCAAATTTTCACAAAATAACCCATTGATAAACAAGGGAAACAGAAATAAAATATTAAGCTTTCAAAAATTAGGTATATAAACAAAACGAGATGAATCTAAAAATATCTTTTACATCATTCGCATAACTTCTCTGTTCTAACTTCCTAATCTTACAGACGACGTGAAATACGTTAAAACGCTTTTTCGTGCCTGCAAACACAAATTTTTAAGTGCTTCACAAATTATTTACACCTAAGCCAGTAGCGACCTCACCGGTTCGTACATAATGTTATACAGTCAATAGGCGTAAGGGCGTAATACATGTGGTAGCGGTAGCGTAAGCGATTTTGTTTAAAATTTTTATTTGTTTTCAGAGCTCATTAATGCAAATAATACGCAGTGTTCTGTCTCTGCCTCTGCTGAGTGGGGAAGTGGACGTACTCATTGGATACCATAACAGTACTGTAATGGATACGAATGACATATATTTTAAATATTTATGATAGTTTCTTGTGCGTTGGGTACTTGCTTCATACCGTTGAGTTGGGGCGTTTGATAATGTGAGGCATATCCTCACAATACTCACACAAATTGATACGTTCTTGAAGGACTAACTAAAGAGTGCATTCGCTTGAAGTTGCTGATTCTAATCTATATATTACTTATGTTGTATTTTAATTGTAAAAATACCTGAATTAGTTATAACGGTTTTATAATAATTGCAAAAAAATTTAATACAAAAAAATACTGTAAATCCATCCATCCATCATAATTATTGAGAATGTTATTATTATCTATAAATAGACTATTCCTTTTTTTAATTTTCCGACTAACTAGGTAATTACTTTGAATAATTACCACTTTAACTCCGCATTACTCTCAAAAAACAATAACGTTTCTGGATATTTACGAATAAATCAGCAAAAAGGGCGAAGCCTGTTACAAAGCAAAGATCAGACATAAAAATATAAAAATTACATAATTATTATGTAAAAAAAATTAACATAAAACATTAACCGCTACCGCACATCTAAGTCCCTAACCGTACTTAGCACAAAGTCACGCAGCTCTCTCTCTCTCCCTCCCACCCTCCACCCCATTCGTGCGAGGCGATTAACCAAATTGTAGGGAATGGTTCAGCACTGCGCCACTCCACCTACTTAGTTACTCTTAATAATGAAGGCACACGCACCCAAAAGATGCAGTTGTATTTTTGGCTTGGGTTAATCGGTAATAGATGGTGATGATACCGAAGTCATGTAGTTTTTGTTTGTTTTTGAAAATTTTCGGAGATTTTCTTTTTTTTCGTAATTGAATTAAGATTTTATTGTTATATTGCAAAATTGTTATATTGTCATTATTTGTATGGCAAGTGCTGTAATGTTCCTTTCGCAATTAGTATTTTGTTATTCTTTCGATTCTGGTTTTGAGTATGGAGTATTCTTTAAGTTCATAAACTATAACGACGTACATACGTTAATCAGCGCTCCACGGTGATTTATGGAACCGGACTTGCTGTATCAATCATAACTAAAAAAGATTTTTTACATTTCCGGTATTAATCTTCTGGAAAATATGTAAGACTGGTTAATTAGACGTACTTTATATTTCGGATTAATTTGACTTACTGCTCATTTGGATGTCTTAATTTTATTCTCATGCTCTATTATACTATTCTTTTTACATTATTGCAAATAAATATGCATAAAATATTTCAATCATGTATCAAGGGTGGATGATCAAGAATAAAAGGACATATTCCTCATCACAACAGCTGATTACGGACATCATGGTTAACAACTTGGATACATAAATGGATTTCATCGTCAAGAAAAAGGGCAACTTTTCCAAAATTTGTAAAAGGTATCATACCTACATAGTAACTTACACTTTTTACTAAAAGGTCTACCTACTGTTCTTACCTGCATAAATATACATAAATGAAATAAGTAAATATGTGAGACACTTTTTACAAAATGTTGGAAAGTCGACTGACACCACCTTCTGACTTAAACAAAAATGTTTTCTAATTTTGGTTAATTTGGGCACAAATTTGTAAATACGGTTAGAAGCTAAACAATGACACGAAATTAAATATATGAATGTTATTTATCCCTAAAATTGATATAAATTATGTTCGTGGGAATTATTGCATGTATTATCGCTGCGTGCAATAAATTAAGCTAGAAAGCTAAAATTATGCGGTTTTGAACAACAAAAGTTTTATTCTAATAGTAAATTTCGGTTGAAATAATATCACAACGTTATTTAGCAATATTTCTATCAAAATATAATGGACAATAAACTTAATTTTAATTAGGTTTCGTTGTGCTTTTATGAATAAATGTTTTAGGAGTACAAATAAGGAAAGGTATCTTAAGTTTAATTTTATATTCTACACTATGTTACGGTAGTTGTTTCCTATGAAAAATAAATTACACTTGTTTGTTAACTTAATGTTAAAAATTTAGCCAAATGGACTGGTAATATATGAAGGTGAAAAGACACTTTGCTACCGACTTATGTAATAGAACCAGTTTAAAAAAACCAACACTGGTGTTACAAATCTCAATTATACTCGTACATGTTACAAGTACGTAACCTTTTACATAAAATATTCGTGATATTTTTTACTTACCTGCGCGAGAAGGAGCCAAACAATTTAAACACAAAGCATAAATGTTTTATTTGACCGAATACAAAGATGGGAATGACAACGGGTGGTGTATAATTCAGCATTAGCTCTGTGATCTATACTATAAAAAATATTGAATAAATTTACAAGACTATTATAGATAAGCGTTACTTGTGTCTATGAATGAATGAATACTCGCAAATTCATTGGTGTCTAGCGCATGTTGTGAAGAAAAACAAGTCTAAACAAACGAATGCGTGCGTGCTGTTAAATAGTGATCTTCTGCAATTTGAATGAAGGCAATACTCAGTCGTGCAGCTCTAGTTCTAACATAAATCTACTACTTTCTAAACCATCAAAATACCGCTTCCGTAGTAGGGCCACAAATATATCATAATAATTACTACTCATTTTACAATTTAAAACAATGACATTAATTGATATTAAATATGCATGAAACTAAATATTTATCTATAATTATTTAAAACAATAAACATTATTTATATCTCTCTACATTCTATAAATTCGTTAACTGTATAAAAACATTTATTTTCAAGCCATTGCCTCAGTTCATATTTAAAACGCGACAAAGGCAATTCCCGAATACTTATCGGTATTTTATAAAATATTTTTATACCCATAGAGCTCCTATTCTTTTTACATTCACTTTTCTTTTTACGTAAATGGATCTGTGTTACGTTATAAATCGAAGAAAAATTGTCTTTGATTTTGTTTTCCAGTACACATTTCTTAATACAAATCAGAGGATACGATGCCACAAAGTAAATTATGTCATTGCCTAATAGGTTAGCGCATATATCCCTCCCTTGTCGAACGTTCTAATCCTAGTGGTCCTCACTAATCCCCGTATAAATTACGTATCCTGGTTATTTTAAGCTAGACCGATTCAGAGAAGCTGACAACTTTTGTGTTCGAATTAAAATATGTGGGATTTCTATACGCCTGATTAAAAAAATAAATAACCAGACTGTTGATACACATAGTTATATATTTATAAATACATACATATTATAGATAAATTACACCCAGACACAGAACAAATTATCGTGCTCATCACACAATTATTTGTCCTGAGTGGGAATCGAACCCACGACCTCTGGCTTAATAGTCAGCTACTACAGTAACTAACCACTAGACCAACAGGCCAGTCGATAGTTCGTCCATATCGGAACTCGATTCTCAAAGAGTTTTACCCATTTTTTTCGAGTTACAAACTTAATTTAGTCGTTCTAAAAAATACTCGCACTACATCAAAAGTCGGACAAAATATATAGCTGTAATCGCAATTTTTATGTGGTATAACAACAATTTAACGACATTCGATTTTTTTTTCTTTACTTGTGCCGCTTGCTTCTCGCCAAATTTCATAATTATATCTTTGGATTGCATGGAGTTGGAGTTGATACCACGGCTTAACAGAAAACCGGCAGTGAAGCAATCCTTGCGTTGTATTTCGCCGAGTGAGTGAGGTTACCGGAAGCCCTAACCCTTCCCTCTCCCCGTCTCCCCCCTCTCCCCCTCTTCCCCTTTCTCTGCTCTCTCTGCCCTCCTCCTACTCCCACCTTAAAGGCCGGCAACCCACTTGTGACTCTTGAGTTGCAGGTGCCCATGGGCGGCGGTAGTCATTTACCATCAGGTGACCCGTCTGCTCGTTTGCCCCCTATAACATAAAAAAAACAGTATTCACGTTACTATAACATATCACATGAATCAAGTATTCGACGATTACGTATCTAATTTTACGATCTGGTAGCCCCACAGAAATCTAAATTTCTATGCTCCTTTCTGCAGTTAAACGAGAATCCGGGTTTATCGCACTTGTGAATCGAATCAAATATTGTGTTTATAAATACACCCATAATAACAGTAAATAAGTGTTTTGTTTTTTGATTTCCACTAAAAATATACTAAGCGAATGCCATACCCTATTTTAGGTGATTTTTTTTTTCATTTTCATCTCAATGTGATATTTAAAATTTTTTTTGTTCGCATTGATTATTTTATCTCTCTTCCCTTAACGTTATTTTTACCGTTATAATTATGTTGCCTATTTCATTTATTTTATTAACTAATGAAAAAAGAGACAAATTCACTGCCATTTCATTATTAAACTTGACTACAGCTAAAACATAAATAAATCGTGCACTTTAATTTTTAGGTCAGCCGTTATTGGAAATGCTTCGTACTCAATATTCGCGTTGTTCATAATTAATGCGTTTTAAATTCATACAGGTACAACCACCCACTAGAGCTATGCTCAAGCATGCGGCAAATTACGAATTAATGTTCGTTTCGGCCGTTCGACCATTTCATTGGGAGCTGATTACTATTGGAAATAATAATTGAACTTAATTCTTTATAGAATTAGATTGGTTAAGGCAGAAAGGCTGCTTAATTGTAAGGTTGCTCTTAAACAAGATAAGATTAGTGGAATAAGGCAATGTATTGATTGCCATTTCAATGTGAATAAAGAAGAATTTAAATATTTATCAAGTGTATTTCTGAATTAATAAAATCTGATACGTCAGTTCAACCTGAATAAAATATATAATAATGAAAGTATCACAGGAATAAAATATATTCAACTAGTTAATAAAAACTCAAGTAACATATTATGTAAAATAACAAACGAAAGGCGGCAATGCACAAATATTATTTCTGTTTTGTTCATTCACGCAAGTTTATTTTAAATAGTACCTACATGTACCTTTATATATATATATATATATAAAAATGAACTCCTATTTCTCCTGGTCACGCTATAACTTGAGAACGGCTTTACCGATTTCATTCATCTTTTTTTTAAATGTTTTCTAATAATTGGTAGAACATTAAAAAAAATTAAGAAAATTGCGCAGAAACTTAGAAAATTTAAGAAAACTTAACGACTATACCTTTATATTAAACTTTTTTAATGGAACCTTAGCCCCAGCATTATATACTCTTTGCTTTCTATTATACTACTTTCAGGTGTTTGATAGTAAGAGACAGATTGCACACCGCCAATATCCTTTACAAAGATCGCATAATTCTAGCGTAGCGTTATATTCTCTTTGCGTTAATTAGTTGTATCGGTCGGAATCAAGGACTTCATCATGGAAATCCATCGTTGGCATTAAGAACGAATTATGACCCTTACCCAGCGTATAGTATTCCAGTTTGAATTGAATGACAGGACAACGTCTGTCGGGTCAGCTAATAATATATAAAAATGAATCCCTATTTCCCTTGGTCACGGCATCACGCGTGAACGGCTGGACCGATTTCGCTAATCCTTTTTTATTTTGTTTAATATTGTTAAGAGAAAGTTCTTATGAAAAAAAAATTAGATAGTTGCGTGGAGAATTAGAAAATGTAAGAAAACTTAACGAGGGGCTTACGTACGTAAAACCACGCGGCGCAGCTAGTTAAATTATAAAGTAAAGCTTATAGGTTATTAAGGAGAACTGTGTAGTCACAAGTGTTATGTTAATTTTCTATGTTGCCAAACAGCTCTGTGATTTTCTTTTCCATCTTAGAACAATATTAATTTATGTTACATTGTCCTCACATTAAACTGCGCTTATAAGCAATGTAACAAATAACTTTGTAAAAAAAAAACATGTTGGAAAAGAGTGTGCTTGGAGTTTCTTGCCTGTTCCTCTCCATAGGATCTACGTATTGGAACAAGCAACTAGCTTCACGACCGACTTATACTGACTGACTCCTCCTGACAATTCAAAAATACCTACAATGGGTTTACTTGAAATAAATAATTTTGATTTTGAATTTTAAAAGCCTTCATATTTTTAGCACCGTCAAAGGTATTTAATACGAATGAAATCCACATCTATGCTTTTTTTCTTTCTGCGAGTATCATTATACTTGCAAACTCAAGGAACATTTTCCTTGAGTTGTCACTTTAAGTCTCAACTAGCTATCAATATTTTCGATATTTCTAAAAATCACAGGTACGACTTTTAAATTAATGCTATGACACAACTTATTTATTTTACTTCAACGATTTATTTATGAGTTAACTTACAACTTAGAACAATAGCCCTACACCATACTCAATCTACAAGACCAATCGTAGGTGACTCTGATTTCTGGATTCTCACACCGAAGTTTGATAACGTTAGAATAATTGTCTAATCTTGTTGACTGTACCTACGTGTTAATGATAATAGGTGTGATTTTGATATAAGTAATTCCTTTTCTCTCACTACTCTATATAAATACAGTATAATATATACTGTATTTATACAGAGTACTGTAAATGTAATATGCATTCAACATATTTCTTACCAGAGCAATAGATTGTCTTGAAAAATGTTGGTCTATTAATACTGATTAATTTGCTAACCGTTAATAAATGAATATAAAAATAAGAAGGTTTACATATTCTTAAAGTACATCTTCTATATATTAATTTGTGAAGAGAATTCTTTGTACCCTTTTTCAACTTACCTCGTAGGTACGGAGAAATGTGAAATTATAATTACTTAAATTTTATACAATGTGTGTTATTGCATTCTCTATCGCATGTATCATGGGGAGTGTTCCGAGGAATTGTTCGGCCGTATACCGACCGCAACGTTTCGCCATCGTTCAACGCGACAAAACTTTCATTCCCATCACCTGGATAATTGGCAATCCACCAGCGGTGCGGTAGTCCCGAATTTTTTTGCCTCGCACAACCAATCTCTGGAACAAATTGTCGCCTGCGGTATTTCCGGACCGATACGATCTTCAAACCTTCAAGAAAAGAGCGTACTCCCGTCTCAAAAGCCGGCAACGCACTTGTGACTCTTGAGTTGCAGGTGTCCACGGGCGATGGTAGTCACTTACCATCAGGTGACCCGTCTGCTCGTTTGCCCCGTATAATATAAAAACAAAAAGATTAAAAAAAAATATAGGAAAATAAATAGCTACACAGGTGCCGTAAACAGGTTGACCTTTCATGGAACAGAATGTTCAACTTATACTAGAAATTAGTATTCAAAATTTAATGATCTATGATTAGACTATAGAGGGTGAAAACCTGTTCATAGAAAATCACCATAACTGTACTAAAATATGTATGTACACTTTCCTATGCAAGCAGATGTGACCTTCTGACTGACGATACCAATTAATTACCGACAATAGCAGTTCCAAAATGAGGCGCCGCTTCATTGTTTGCGTTGATGTGCTGAAAAGACGTGAGCACAATGGATGGGAAACACCCAATTATATCGTTCTGCTCTAATGGACGAATAAATCTTTATTGTTTTGAACTTTTGTGTATTTATTGTTGTATTGACAACAGTTATAGAATGATCTGAATGTGTGTATATAATATTCTGATAATTCAAAGCAAAATATTCTTTAGAATCGTTCTCGTGAGATTAGGTGAATACCTAACCTAAACCATTACTAAAAAAATTATCACATAATAATTAAATTTTACAAATCACTTCCTAGCTAGTTAAATGTACGATTTTTTTCTATATTATAGGGGACAAACGAGTAGACGGGGCACCTGATATAACACGTAGAACTTTTCATGATAAAAATAGCTAAAAATGCAACAAAATATTTTGTACGCTAACAAGATGTATATTTTGAAATATAGTTTTCTAACTTTCACGGCGACAAGTAATATTGTTCATGACCCAGTCAACCGATGACAGCCGGTGTATTTTTGTGTTCTTTTGGGACGGGAGTTTTAGTTCTCTTACATTCCTTTTTGCAAATATAGTCAAAACTAAATGTTATATATCTAATAATCGTTAGTCCATCTGTTAGTGATCTAATATTTATGATATTGCACTACGACCCAAACTGCTGCAGATGGAATACAGTAGATTATAGTATTATGAATTAAAACTATTTGACACAAAAAAGGTTTTGAAAAATAAGTTTGTACAGAAAAAGTACAGTGTTTTTTTATGGGCCAATTCGTTCAGTCCGCATCTAAAGGGAGAACAAGCTAAGGAAGAAGGCAATTGAAGGAAGTAATTGAAAACAATTGAAGAATCCAATAAAGAAGGAATTGGCTTGACTGGAGTGATGCCACGCCCTCACAAAAAACCGGCAGTGAAGAAACTTTTGCATTGCTTTTCACTTGCTTAAGTGAGGTTACCGGAGGCCCTAATCCTTCCTTCTCCCCCCTCTTCCCCCCTCTCTCCCCTCTTCCCCAACTCCCACCTTAAAGGCCTCGCAACGCATTTGTGACTCTTGAGTTTACAGATGTCCATGGGCGGTGGTAGTCGTTTACCATCAGGTGACCGGTCTGCCAATTTTTCAAACGCCGCAAAATGATGTTCTAATCCCTGTAAATAAGAAATTTATACTGTTAATAGCTGACCCAACAGACGTTGTCTTGTCCTAACTATAAATATTGAATACCAATTATTCCAAAAACATAGTTCTGACCGATGCATCTGTTTTAAATGGTATTTGCAGCGCGCATTCTGTCAATCGCGCCAACTGTCAAAGGACTGACAGTTATGTTTGTCAAAAGCGCTATGGTAAACGTTGTCCTGCGGGAACGTAAAAAATATTTTTCTTGTAACCCTATCGCAGCGCCATCTACCGGGTCCAATTGTAAATCTAAACCGTTCTCGAATCCTGAAGACACACAAAAAATTTCATTAAAATCTTTCCATCCGTTTAGGAGGATTTCAGTAACATACACATGCACAGACGAAATATATATATAAAGATAACGCGTGAATTGTAAAGAGTTATAGAATTTAAAAAAAAAAAACTAAAACAAGAATATCAAATTTCATTCTAAATCAAAATTTCTTCAAGCAAGGACTATACTTACAATGGATCATGCATCGAAAGACCTACGAACTAATTTAATAACTACAAAAATATTCGTCTAAGAAAAAAGAATACTATTTTACTATCTAAAGGCAATCTTCGGACGACAAGACACAACGTAATCTAACTTATGTATTACGTATATTTTGCTTTCTTTCGCCACAATTTGGCCGGCTATCGCTGTCTGGGCATTTCTGTCAAGATTTATAGCCACGACTCCTTCTCTAATATTGTTTACTTTGGTAATGGTTGGTTTTATTGCCGCCATCCATTGCCTTGTTTTATTTCTGTGGTGTTTGGATTATCGGCTATTAAAAATTATGAGGTATTAACGCATATTGAACAGTGAGTCACGTCGTTATTATGTTTGACGTTTTTCTATAGTCATTCAGATCTCTCTATAAGTCAATAATACGTTGATAGTTTTTTATTACTTTTAATTATGTATTGTAGCTATGTCTATTTTATATTTATCTTTTTGTTTTCCATAACCCTTTATTTGTTTAATATACACAATATTTCACCACGTTTTAATACTAATTTATCTTCATAAAGTACGCTTAAAGTGTTCCTTATCTTATTTCCTTAACATTTTAGCTCTTTTACTGCGAAAAAACTTGTTTTATTAAGCAAACCCTAACCATGATATAATTCTAAACACTGCAGAAACAAGACAGCTACAAGCTATTCCGTTGCGGTATCTGCAATGCGTATTACTTTAGTTTAAGTATATGCTTATTAAACGACTTATATATCTCCGTATCAAATGTAAGAGAAATTGCTTAGGATACTCTTAATTCTACACTTTGGGGATTAACTTTCATGACCGTAGATAAAACTTGCTGAAATAAATCCTCTTCTATGCATGCTGTTACAGAAAGGTGACGTAATGTTTTAGGGTCGTATAGTAGACCTCGTAAATAAAGTAAAGCGCTAACAGTTAAAAAAAAATGTGATCTTAAATACAGAAATCTTATTTCGAAACTGAAAAACTTAGAAATTGTCCGATAAAGCTCATATTTCGCATGAAAGAGGGCTGACATGAATTAAACTATGGGTATTCAATACTAAAGATGTTGATGGAGTGTCTAGATTTTTCTGAAAATATCTGCATAAAAACAAACAAAATTGACATGAAAACATAAAAAAAAATCATTATTATTTGTCGACTGCACATAACGCTCCTAAAATTTAAACACACCTTTCTGTAACATACTGTGTAGGTATTCTAGTCTTTGTTAGACAATTTTATGATAAAAATAGCATTAAGTACGATTCACACCGAATGCGAACGGAACATGTTTTTAGTACAGTAATGGAAATTGAAGTTTATATTTTTTATTTAAATTCATTTTTTGCATGGAACTTATTGCCGCCGCACCCGGTCGGATCCGACCGGCTGCGGCCACTTGCGCTCGGCTACCGCCGCGCCCGTTCGGCTCCGTCAACTGGACTCGGTAGGATAGGAATGCAATGACTAACAGACAGACAACTAACGCTCTGCGCGCGCGTCCTTTCAGATCCGGTCCGACGCTCTCCGGCACGGCCCGTTCGGTATGAATCGTACTTTAGTACATAACGAATTAGAAATCTACCTAAAATGAACGACGGCTTTTCGGCATTTTGATATATCGTAATAATATATTCCAACCTAACGTCTGAAGTTTTTACATTGAACGTGATTGCTTTCTATAATATTAGGTACTGGTTACGCGAAAAAAAAAATATAAATGGTTCTTGTAAATAGTTTAATCTGTTCTTACGATTTTGTGAGCGATGAGAGCGAAAAACTTGAAGATAAGAAACGAAAACAGAATTCAGTGAGAAACATTTCCTTTTATTTGGTTGACCTCGGTAAGTCAAGTTCAAACTAAGATAAGTTTTCGTCCTATCACGCAGAAGTGGACACTAGCCATAACACTTAACAAGAAAAAGAAAATATTCATCAAAAGTTTTGGTATCTCCCTGGGAATGTTTGTAAAAATATGCTAAGGTTTCCGCTATAAAATTACCGACGAACCCTTCCTTGTTTCGGTTTAGTGTTTGTTTCATCCAATACCTTATATTCGGTCGTTTTTGTGATATTCAATACCACCGGCAATAACAATAGCGAAGCCTTCTAGTTTATTATCATGTATGTTATTAGTGTCGGGGCTACAGAAAGTGGGAACAATTGGGGAACTTCTAACATGGTAAATTTATTTGGTAAAGTAATTTGGTTTTGGAACTTTGCCTTTGCTTTCGTAAGTAATAAAAAACGTAGTTTTACTAACAAGCTGTGCTTCTTAGATATTTACACGTGTTAAATTTATTTTCTTTAAAAACAACTCCCGCATTAGGAATTACTCCCGTGTCGCGGGGGACTTTACAAACATACAAACAACGGACACAAAGAACACCCAGACTTGGGTGGGACTCGAACCCACGACCTATGGCATAGCAGTCAGGGTCACTAACCACTAGGCCAACAGGCCAGTCAATTAGTATTACTACTTCGTTTCTATGCATCGCAATGTGTTACATTATGCCCGTATTCCTTCACATCATGATCATGCGAAGGAATGATGACGGTATTCCCGAAATTGTGAGTAAAACTAAAAACTACATATTATTATCTTCCACTACGACTTTCGTAAATAATATTTATTCACATGATTGTATTCTAATGTACCAAAATACTTGTTTGAATAAACATTACCTATATTATAAATGATACACTAATTTAAGTTACTGAAACACACACAATAAGTATTTCTATCCAATATCACAAGTTCAAGTGGATCCTTACAAATCGTTCCCTAAAACTTACACACTGTTGGAAATTTAATACATTTTGTGGACGTATGTATAAACAGACTATTTGTAGAGTAAACTTATATTACCATCTCAAAATTATTACTATAGTGAACGTAAAGACAAACTAAAACAAAACAATTCGTCAAGAGCTCAAAAACATTACACATTAAAATGCCGTTAGTGTGCCTGTATTTCTTACCTGTGAAAGCATTTTGCAGCGAGGTTGTTTTGCAACAAATATTACACGTTTGCAGTAAAATGACAGAGCTAGTTTCCTTGTTTGTTCTTAGATCGTCTTATAAAGTTATTTCCTTGAAATATGTACGCTACAGTTCTTAAAGAACAATAACCCTACAACATTAACTTTCTACATTGATTAAAGGAGTTTCAAACTTTCATCCGATAAAATACTGACTATAATAATCATTTAAAAATATATTAAATATGTTTATACTACCGAAAATAACATTAATTAATACTCAGAAGTATTATGGATAAAACTTTGTATTCTAATTACAACTAACTAAAGAAAAGACTAGAAAATCATGAAAAGAAACATAAAGTTACCACTAGTGACCTCTGGTAACACTAGTTAAAGTAGGAGAAGAGGGGGAGGGGGGAAGAGTGGGAAGAGAGAAGAGGGGAAGGACGGGAATAAGGGAGGGGTTAGGGTCTCCGGTAACCTCACTCACACGGCGAAAAGTAATGAAACCATCGCTTCACTGCCGGTTTTCTGTGAGGTCATGGTATTGAGCGCAGTCGAGCCGGCCCATACGTGTCGAAGCATGGCTTTCTCACGTCAAAGTTTTTTTAATGTATGTACATACATTAAAAAAACTTTCTTCATAAGAAATGTAATTTCTAGAACTACAGCGCATCCTAACGGGTCCAATTGTAAATCTAAACCATACAGGAATCCGCTCAACATATAAAAAAATTAATGAAACTCGATCCAGCCAATTAGAAGAACTTCAGTCACAATTACACATACAGATTATAATTAGGAATATAAATGTATAAAGATTCATACTGACAAAGATCTAGAGGAATTTATTTGAATCAATTTAACAACTACGCTCTTTATATTGTTACCCTTGTGGGTTACGCAAACCCTACGTATAAACAGAAAAATGTTTCAACACTTTCGGCTACATACAAGGTTGCATTGGATGCCCATCGTGACGTCACGCGTTAAAGTGATGTTCACACGCGTGATCGGTTTTACGAAGTTTCCACTAGAACAGACATGGATAATAAAGTTGTCAGCGATAATTTATTTCAGTACTTTCTGACACTATATTTAAAGGGGTTAAAAGGGCAAGTGACTTTGAATGGTCCATACCAACTATACATTTAACAGCTTTTTATTTTTATGAAGCGTTTGCAGATATTGGTATTAAGAAGTTTTGGTTTTTGTACATACCAGCAACCACAGCGCAGAGACATCTTCAACAATCATCAACATATTTCAATCAATTTACATTTTTTTAAATCTTAACAAATTATACACCTAAACCTCCCTCATGAATCACTTTGTCTATTAGAGAAAATCGCATGAAAATCCGTTCAGTAGTATTTCAGTTTATCGCGAACAGACAGACAGACGCGGTTGGGGACTTTGTTTTATATGTAGTGATATAAAATGAAACATTAAATTACAATACTGAACGTGTATTTAGAATACAGGCCCTAGTTCAAAAGAAAGACATCATGAATATGGTAACGTAAGATTAAGACTATGTTTGTTAATGATATATTATTATGTATCTAAATGAGAATATATGTATATAAATGAGTGTTTGGTAAAATATACTCAATAATTTGTTTTAAAAAAAGGTAAAATAAAAGTCATATTGACTTAATATTAAAAATATAGTTTAACTTTTCCAATTCTTAGACCATTTAGCAATAAAGCTTTAGTTTAATAAAACAAAACTTAATTTACTTTTAAAGATATTCGAAAATATTTATTTACTACTTTACATAACTAAAATAGCACACAGTCCACATGTAGGCGATTGTCAGTATCTCTGTCATTCGCCTGTTCTTAACCCTATAATGAAGCTCCAACAACCCAAATTACCAATAGAGATACGACACTACGTCTTCTCTATGCTGGTATCCAGGTGGCTCCAAGTGACCTAACCTAAAAAATGGGATGTAGTATTTATTGATATTTCTTTCTCTTTTACAGTGTCATCAGCTCAGCGTGAGCTTGGCAAGGGTTTACCAACAAACGTCTCAGCCACAGCCTCACCAGCCGGTTCGGTGGAGAACGCAATCCGGCCCGGGATTGCTCTGGACGGCCCAAGGCCAACGCCACGTACTGGGCCTTACTTCGATCTAATGGCTTCCAAAAACGTCACTGCGTTACTCGGAAAAACAGCGTACCTGAACTGCCGAGTAAAGAACTTAGGAAATAAAACAGTGAGTAATAAAATTATAATAACAAGAGTACTCTTACTAAATTTATGATATAAATAAACATTTATATTATCTAACCGAATAGGTGTCGTTCTGGCAAAATTTTAATTAATTTCTTTGTGATCGTTTTAATCACATTGAAGAAGCATTTCCAGTTTCTCGCAGACTTTAAGGTTATTCTTTCAACTATTTCATTTTCTAATTTATTTTCATTTAAACAAGCATTTAAAAAAGTTGTAAAATCGGTCTAATCGTTCTTGACTGATGTGCTCATGTGTGTACAAAGAGCATTCAATTTTCTTTTACATAGATGGTTAATATATTTTAACTTAGAATAGTTTAATGTAGATGAAATGAATATTCCATAAAGTTACACAATACGTCCGTTCGTACGTCAAACTCCAAAGATACCTAGACTATAATAGAATGGAAGTTATGCGAACTTCATGAATTTGCACCAATTCTAAATGTTAATACAATTGCTGATCTTGCGAAATTCGCTGGTTCTGAATGCGAACAAAAACACAGTAAGCTTTATGGTACTAAGTTTTCCTTCTTAAGTTTATGACACGCGTGAAATGATGCTAAAGATAAAAGGCAGGGATAACATCACGACGGCTTGCACGTGCCCAGTTAGATTTATGTCCGAGGCAATGGATATGTTCTATCTTTCTTGGATTATTTTTATAATAGTACGCCAGTAGTTTTTAGTTTTATATGTTAGTAAAAGTTGCTTAGTATATATTATATTACGAAATCCATGACATGTATTTAGTTAATCGATATTACATCTTATGATTACAATTAAACTTATTTTAGTTCAAGATATTGCAAGAGTATCACAATAGAAATTGAAAATACTTTATCAACACATCAGTGGTGCCAATTAATTATGCCTTAACAAATCAAGCATTGGGACTAGACAGCAGAAGAGCTATTATTATGTTGGAGGAGTTATCTCAAAGCAAAGATTCGTAGGGTGAACGTCCTTTTAGAGGTGGTGGTATCTGTAAAAGCAGAATTTCAGAAACATTACATTTCTTATTATTAATCGCCTTAAAACTAACACATTATACAAAGTTATTTACACTACAATTACTATTTCGCTTAGATTTTCAAGAAATTTATTTATATTTATTTAACAAAACACAAATACACAGAATTTACTTAAAGGTGCAAGTTATTTATAAGTGCCTATTACAAACTTGTAAAAGTCCCCAACAACCTGCCAGAATGATTTGTACCATAAAATTGGCGTCGCAAACTTATATCCGAGGAAGTCAAATTACTTCTCAACATTATTATCACGCCAACGCACTTACAGTGAGCACTCGTCTTAACAATACGAGTATATATATGAGTAAAAAAGAGTTCACATACCCATACCCGTACTAACGAGTCCCCCTTATTTCAACAGGCAACGTCCAATTTACATAGCGGTGTACCACAAACTCCTCGCTTAAAATGAAACGTAACAATAGCACAATGAAACTTTAAAGTCGGTATTGTGTGCACAACTTTATAAATAAAAGTCTCATTAGGCTGAGTCGCCACATCCTCACATAAATAAAAGGGTAGCTAACGAGATTTGTCTGCTTCATTTAGGCATTCATAAATGAGATACTATTATCTTTTTTTTAATTTATTTGTTTTAGGGTAATTGTTTGTATTAGATAATGTATGAAATATTGCCAAGTATATATTACTCTGTACTATCACGCACATTTTCAGAACATCTTTTCAATTACTAGTACTTTTATAACTACGACCTCTTGCATTGGGAATCAAACTAATTCAGACGGATTCTAATGAACCGGATTGTCTAGTAATCACGAAAATTAGCGATAGTTGACATAAGGTTTCAATATCCGATACCATAAGGAAATACAGATTTCCGTTATCCTGAACAACCACAGAAAAAGGAAAACCGTTATTACCATTCAAATAAAAAAGAAGAAGTAGCTAATGTATAGCACCATCTGGAAGATAACGAAACATCTAAATAAAAAAAAACAAAACCCACCTTCATTAGGAACTATAATGGTAGCTGCAGTGAAATGAATACAAGGCTTTGTAACCCAACTAATGCTAATGACGGTGCTATACAAGTAAAGATGTTATACCATTAACGATTCCATTTCCTCGCTCGGCCACAAGCTATCTCTAATGTGAAATCACAAGTATTTTTTCTGAACTTCAAACGTAAATGACTTTTCGTTAACTACCTCATTTCCTTTTAAAATATCAAAGGCCGGCCAAATATCTGGGTGCCAAGTATATTTTCGGAGATAATCCGTCTAGATTGCATAAAATTTGATGTATGTAATATATTGGTTTTTAAGTCTTTTCCAAAAACTTAGAATTCGGAAATGTGTAATATTGTGAAAATTGTGAAATTGTATAATCCTAAATGAATTTGTTTTAATAAGTAGAGCCTGTATTTCAGATCGAGGTTAATTCTCTTGCGTGCAAACAATCTTTTTTAGGTTTAATAGGGATCAGCATCTGCAAAAAAATCAAATCAATTTACTTTTATACCTAAGCGGTTATATATTATAAAGCGAAGTATTTTGTTGTTTATTTTGAAAACGCTAATCGAAATATGTAAGTATGCAGTGAAAAAAACTTTAGGCCTTAGATAGCCCACTTATTAAGAGATATTATTGGCTATAATATTATATAATCGCGCTACACACAAAAACGCTGTTTGCTGCTTAGCTGTGTAAAGTGCACTGGAGACACAAAGGCGCGGAATATTAACTATAGATTTCAACCAATTTGATAAACTGTAGGAAAGTGCGTAAAATCAGTGGTTTTGCTGTTTTAAAAGTTTAAAGATTTAACCTAGACGGAACAACAGAACAAATCTAGTAATGTAAATACAAGGCTTTGAAATTTTGTAAACCCTTAGTAGGTATTGTCATGGTATTAAATAAATTATTTTCTTTAACAGTGTTGAACAGAACAGTCTGAATATGTACGAGTATATCTTTCACTTCAACAACAGCCATGACCTACACAAATTTTCTTATTACGCCATTTCAAAGATCTTTAAGTATTATTTATTTGACCATTAATTTCAGGATTGAATAGGTACGCAAATAAAGTAAATATTATGATTCAAAAAATGAAGTGTTGATAGCGTAATTTTTAAGGAATAGAAGGCGAGGTAAAGCATATTTTTTTCTCGAATTTTAGTCATCCTATTGAAGAATAAAATCCATTTTAGAGATGACCGCAGGTTAATCAGTGATATTAGCATAGTGTTGTAACTCAAATGTTGAGCAGGATTGCCAGAGATTTATTCTTAGGGTTGGTAAAGAGCAAAGTGATACCACTAGTGTTGCGAGTTTATAGGCACTGGCGACTTCCGTACAACCTAAGGCCATAAATTTCCAACTATCAAGTTCTAAATGATAATCCTACCTAATATACTACCTATTGGAAACCGCTTCTCACAGTTAGTTCAGTTGGAGAAGTTGACAAGAATTTACAACAGTAGCCGTTTAAAAAGAATCAGTACCTTAATTTGAATACAATCCTAACTGAAATATTATTACTGCTAATTGTAGTCACAATAATGTATTGGAAGCTAGGCTTGCCTTTTCTATACCTTTCACTTTATGTTGGTACCTACAAAAAATATCAGAGTATTTTACGCGTAATTATACAGAAAAAAAAACTCAAGAACACCTCAAAGAACTTGCTACATATCTCTTTATAATCTTATAATATAACCGAGTAGATGCTATTTTTTCGTAGCACGCATTTTTTTTTTCTAGCAATGTTATGTAATTGGTCGCAGAGCGTTGTACAAAGCGCTAATGGTCCAAGATCCAAGTGCACGCAGGTCTTAGTCGTTTTGGTTGTCCCTAAGGAAAGAATTGTAATTTTGAGAATAAGTAAAGTATTATATACTTGGTAACGAGTGGGTACTTGACACATTGAAATTGATTCTGTTTACAGATATCTTGCGCAAGTAGATATGTGCAAAATTTATTGGCCTAACTAAGCATCATCGCTGGTGTTTACTACTATTTAATACTATTTATATTTATATAAATTTAAATTACTATTACTATTTATATAAATTTAAAATGTTACTTTTAAATTTATGTAAATTTAAAAGTAAGATATATGTGGATGTCAGTTTGAAAGAGATGTTTTTTTTTATTTCTTGGGTATAAATTGTATGACAAATATTTATGTATACCTACTAATATTCTAAAGCTGAAGAGTTTTTGTTAGATTGTTTATTGGTTTAAGGGCACTTATCTCTGGAACTCTTTGTCAGGTTTGAATAATTCTTTTTTATTATAATTTAAAAAATAAAAACAAAGTTTCAGATGTTTTTTTTATATATGTATGAGGTTAATAGGTATATCACGCTACGTATGACCGTTAGAAGCAATGCAGTGACCATAAACGCAGGTGGAACTGCGGAGCCCTGCTAGTTTAATATATAGTATAAGATTAGCTTTCATCTTATAATTTTTTAATGCTGCCTTTTTGTTACAGTTGAATATGCAAGTATCATGGGTACGCCATAGAGACATTCATCTCTTGACAGTTGGCCGATATACATACACAAGCGACCAGAGGTTTCGGGCAATTCATTTGCCACACTCTGAGGACTGGACTTTACAGGTAAAAAAAAATGTTTTTTTTAATAAATACGACTTCTTATGTTTGTTCATGTTATTATTTCCTTATATATACTCATGCTTCTATATCCTCAAATAAGGAGGCAGAAGTATATTATCTAGCCACATTTCGCCAACTAAATGCGCCTAAAATAACAGGCACACTGATTCTATTGCCCTTGGGTGGAATTGTTTCCGTACTTGGTCCCGCCGCCGAGAATACTTAATAACGAAATCTAACATCAATTTGCGCCTGGTTTAACAATTTATGAATTGATATTATGACCTACTTCTAATTGTCACATCGATTAAAACGTTTCAGATAAATATAATCCAGATGATGATAAAAAATAATATTACAATACTATCACGCTGGTATACTAAAGACGGAAAATATATAAACTAATAATAATAATTTGAGACACCTCACACATGGCCGTCTGATCGCAAACTACGCAGAGCCTGTACTATGGTAACCAGACTGCTGATAAACATACTTATATATTACTAAATACATACATGTCATAATATGATAGACAAATTACACCCAGACACAACAAATAATCGGGTTCATCACATAATTATTTGTCCTTGTGGGAATCAACATCACTAACCACTAGACCAACCGGCCCATCATGTATACTAATATCATAAAACTGAAGACTTTTTGTTTTATTGTTTGTTTGCTTTAACGTGATTATCTCTAAAACTATCAGTCAGGTTTGAATACTTCTACATAACACTACAACTAACAAACAACATAGAATATTTATATACCATGTATAATTTTGTTTTGCGCATCAAACAGTGGCCCTAAGCACACGAGGCACCAAGAGTGAACTTGTGCCCCATCCGATGAATTAGCCACGGGCCTCAGATGGTATAGTTACGCCACTAGCATCAAACTAATTTATTTTTATATTTACTTCATAATTAAAACTGAAATTACTTTTTCCAAATATTTAATTCAGTTTCAAAAAATAGAAAGTAGTTTTAGCAAAATATAAAAAGGTTTTTAATGCAAGTATTTGAATAAGATATCAGTAACGATATCAATGACAAAAACAAATGACACGTGCACTCTGCACACTTCAAATTTTTTATCATGTTAGTCAAAGTGATTTTAATGTTAAATCATTTAAAATATGTGTCTTATAATTGAAACATTCTCGAAGTTAAATCTACCTACATCTCACCCAATATTCTCCTAGTCATTGTTGGTATTATGCAGCGTTAAAATTACACTAAGAACTATTAATGTTTTATGATTTGCATAAATAAATAAGCATTATTATTATGTGATCTAGTTGGTGGTTTGACAGCTGTCAATTGATATAAATTGATGAACAAAAATAGAAATAGCAATTATGGTCGAGGTCAATAAACAAAAGAATTTTGATAGCTGTCAATTACATTTATTATTTAATGACTGAATAAGCCAAAGAAGTTTACGTCAAGCTTGGAATATTTGAATTAAATTGGGTGTCAATGTTTATAACTTGTTAATCAATTTGTAATCCTTTGTAGTTGCATAATTATATCATAACAAGATCAAAAAATATAAAAACACCAAACACATCTTACCAGAAAATAGTAACCGAATTTTCTTGAACAAGTATCTTTTAAAAAACTATAATTGACTTAACCTAAATCATGCCGCTAGAAACTTACATTAGCAACTTTTTCGTCCTTGACGATTTATTCATAACAAAATGGACGGAATTGATATAATTAGTAAGATATCAGGCTCTTTAAAAAAGAATAATTAGAAAACAAGGCATAAAAAATACAGACCTACCTCCTTCTCCTTCTGTTATTTCAATTGGCAAACATTATAGCAACAGATCTCAATTTAAACACATAACTTTATAAAACACTGAAAGTAATCAGAAGCTCTGAATGCTGTGTGTTTTCCATACAGAACACATTACATAATACTTCACTAGGTGGGTGAAGCTGTATGGTTAACTAGAAGAGAAGACCTTTGAGATTAACTGAAAAAATATCTGCGGTGTAATAAATAAATTATATTCATATTTACAGTTTTTTTTTTTATTCAAAGTTAACATTGGTACAAGTTAGACGTAATAATAACACGTTACTCAAATCAAAGTACAACCAAATTACGCAAATTACATTCACTATAACAATTGTATTTCACAGAACATTAAATTTAGACATTACTTGGACTTAACATAAATATTTGAGTAACATTACGGCTAAGATATTATTATACTTGGAGCAATATTAAACCCTCAGTTTCAAATTATAAATGAACTTAAAATCACTGGGACATTTGGCTGGATAATGTTACTGTACTGAGAAGTCCCCTATTCTGTTTTTGAACATCTTTGCTCAAATATTTGGTATGAAGAAAATTTTATTTTAAGGCTCTGAAACTTGAGAGTTTCAAGTCGTAACATAAAAACTAAATAGAGTTACCAAATGAGGTCAATGTCTATGGTTATATGACAATGAAGAGGATCATCATTGGGAAAATGATATTAATAACTAGTTGTACAAAGGTTGTAAATTCATTTGACATTAATTAATTTTGCTGATGTAATTTAGGCCTTGAAATATTTAGCACTGGCATTATTATAGGTTGTTTTGTATGTGTGCAATTGCTTCCTTAGATTAAGATTTATGAAGTGAAAACTTCTTTAGGCACGTTGGACACTTTTGCTACGGGGAAAATGCACTGAACTCGCGTGACCGTCACACTCAGATGACAGATGTGTCAGTTATGTTTTCACTTCTGACAAGCAGTCCTACGACTGACAGTTTGTTTGTATTAATCTAAGAAATGTAAGTCCACCAGTAGTATTTTTTTAGTGAGCGACTGACAGCTGTGCTTATTTTCCTCTGGTATCCACTACCCATGGTCGGAGTCGAACCAACTAAAACTTTATAGGTATACTCAATGAAGTGACTTTGTCAGACACTCCTGATAAGATTTGGTCCCAATTTCTAGCGACCTTCTTCACATAGAGGCGACAGAGCCCTTCTGATTTTCAAGAACCACGAACAAGTTATCTTTTCTGACCTAGTGATTGGGTGGAGGATTACACTTGGCGCCACGGCCAGGTCATGTGTAATACTACCTCCGAACGTATCCAGAGACAGTAAAACCGGATTCCTCTCGCAGTCCCGCAAAGTTATTATTCGATCTATTGCAAGCTATGGACATGGATTTGGTCGAACTTGGGTTGGTATCAGTTGTGCCATGTGTAGATTGTGCCATGGCCACCGCTTGCAAAAAAATTAAGAGACGGAAGATCCATTCGCCTTGTTAATCAAACACTCAGCTAATTAAAGGGATACGCTGAGAAATAAAGACTTTCCCAAAATGTGGGTTACTCTCGACTCTGGAGAATATGAGCCCGAAGCAATAATATTTCCATCCAAGAAAAAAAAGAGGTGATGTTTCATGCGTTTCCCAGAAAGTACCGCAAGGACATTTTTTATAACTAGAAAACACATAATTTATAATTGTCTTATAGGTAATCACATCGCAATAACTTGTGAATAATTACATAATATAAATATGCCGCTACTTTAACTTGATTTTGGACCACGTGGTTCAATAAGAACCAATACTAAATACTAAAACAAAGTTTTTTGATAAAATTAATTTTTATTCATCAACGTACTCTCATTCAATTGCGATACAGTCCCTCCAACGTTTTTCTAACTTTTCTATTCCATGTGTGTAGAACAATTTATCTTTGGCTTCGAAGTAAGCCTCCGTTGCAGCGATTATCCACTCTGCTGACTGCCGATTGTATTCCATAGTGAAATGGTGAATCCATGTTTCATCCACAGTCAAATACCGACGTAAAAAGTCAATTTTATTTACTGTAACAAACAACGCTCTGAACCGATTTTGAAAAAAGCTTTTGCATGGCCAAATTTTCATTTAAAATAGTGAAAACACTACCAGAAATCTTCACTACCTCAACTATTTCGCGCACTTTTACCTTCCGATTTTCAGGCCTTGGTTGATGTTTTGTTGAGTCATTGCTTCAGTTGGACGACCAGAGTGTTCAGCATTATTTGTTTCCTTACGACCGCGTTTGAAATCGGCTTACCACCGACAAATGGTTGGTTTAGACGAAGCAGGTTCTGGATAACAATTTATATGCCACTGCTTTCCTTGAACGGTGTTTTTTTTCCATTCAAAGATAATGTTTTATCAACACACGAAACTCGTTTTTTGCCATTGTTTTCTAAATTACAAAAGTAGCGTCACATAAATATATGTATTTCAATATTTTAGTAATGGGGGAAATGTAATATGTAGTTTAAAATGCAATCTTTGTGTTGATTGCAAACCAATGAGATCTAACAAATATTTGTCTATTTTTTATTTCCAACGCTTGTAGCAAGTACTAACTCACTTGCCAACTATTATTGATAATATTTTGGTAAGTAAATCAAATATACAATTTCTAAGTAAGAGTTAAATAAATCAAACAGACAATTTCCAAGTAAAAGTAACTAGGCACATTGTCTACACAATAAGGCACATTGTCTACACAATATTGATAATACGTTATTATGTACAGTTCACTGACACGGCATTATTTATTCAAGTAAGATGTTTTAAATCAGTCTTAAATATGAGTTTTCTACTCGGCACTTACCAGACTAGAAAATTGACTAATACATATTATTATTTTCTATCTGGACGATCAGATTTTTTTAATCCTTTGTTATATACCTTAGTACTAGCAGCTACAAATTTATTCTAATAAAACTTTCCTAACTGGAAGAGTGCTTTACATTACCCATGACGGTGATGACGTTATTTGATGCTTAAAATCATATTATAAGAATTAATTTAGGATTTAATATTATCACTTGCATAAAATGGAATACTATTTTAATTTATAAGTATATGATAGTTGTCAAAATATGGCAGCTCACATTTAAACCATTTTATAAGTACCTCACATTACATATGATGTGTATTCTGTGAAGACAATAATATTCTTTCGAATTATAACTCGGCAAGACTACCACTAATACAAAAAAAAACTTTTTTACTTGAAGTCCGTTATGAGAATTGGTGAGAATGATTAATAGCAAAACAGTCTTATTTATTTGAGCTATAATTGAATTGAATATAAAACTAAATACGAAAAATAAAAACATTTAGAAAAGCACAGATTGATAAAAATCTTGCAACGGATGTAAAGGAAGCGATTTCTCTCAAAATTTAAAAAACAAAATTTTCTAAATACACAAAAGGTTTTGATAAAACAGCTAGGAATTTCCTCCTATGAGCCACCGCTTTGTCTTTGAAATGTAGAGGATTCGCTTCTTAGAAATTATTGACATTTAGAAACTTTTATTTTTCTCTTACCATCACCCACATAACATTACCTGCTAAACATTTTTCTCATATAAGTGACGATTGTTTTAATAATAAATTAAGTTTGTTAGAGAGCTCGGACCTCCCGGTTGTTGCCAGGTCCAGTTAAAAGTATGCGACCCTGAAGAGACTGAGCACGAACATGTGCTATTGCTTACACTCTCCACTCCATCGATATAAGCAATACCTTTCTTACCTTGGTAGGTAAGAAGGTAAGGCCTTCTTATCTTCCATCCCCTTACAATATACTAAAAAAAATTATATCTTTAATTCCCAAAGTAAACCCCTAATAGTTTTCCCAGAATTATATATATATCCTCCCTCTGCGGGTATACAGGCGTGAATGTACGAGTGTATGTAAGTTCTTGAAGCACAGCATTAGTTGAAGCGTAATAAATTCTTAACCATGTTTATTTATTTCTCTTGTTGCAGATCAAATATCCACAGCACAGGGACTCGGGCATTTACGAGTGTCAAATATCTACGACGCCACATATGAGTCATTTCATACATCTGAACGTTGTTGGTGAGTTTTGACACTGTTTTGTAGCAGTGCCGCAGCCGAATGGTCATTGGCATGTTGTTTAAATACCAATCATCGTGAGAAATTGCATTGCACGATGCAAGCCTAGCAGTTACTACGTAGTTTCAGCTTGTCTTAACTGAAGTATGTTTTCTAAATGTGGATATTGCGAAAGATGCTAAATAGAAAATTTAAAAAATTCTAAATCTCACGCATCAGGTGAAACAACAAGGTGATTTAATACCAAAAGTGGCAGGTACCAATGCAATACGTATTCTTCAAATCTCAAGAAATGAAAAAGTACTTATTTTTGTTACGATTCTTACCGATGTTAAACAAGTTTTAACTTGATGTTATTCGTTCGACCCTATCTCGAAACCTTAAAAAGTGCTCGTGATCCTACTAGCCCCGCTTCATGGTAAGTAATAATCGGCTCAGCGCCTACTGTAATCCTAAATCGAACGCCAATTGGAGAGAGAGCTACCTAATCGAATGTAATCTACACCAACATCAATATCAATTAAATACATACACACATGCATACTTGTTTGCTAAATAAGATAAATATTATTGGTATTCTTTTAAGAAATGTTTTTTGGTGTTGATTAGGTCGTACATACAGGCTGTACACAAGTTAATGTCACACTCTTAGGGTTTTGAAGTATAGTTGTATCCCTTGCCTGTATTGAAATGTCTCTTAAACAGTATATATGTAATAAACGTAAGTAGAGCGAAGAAGTTGCCCCTACCTGTATAAAAATATATGAATAATTTTGTTTCTTAAATTTTTATAGGGGTCTCCCAGATTTTTTTTGTGTACAGTAAGTACCAAATTCGCTTCGGACGTTTTAATTTACGGAGCACTTTTGAATTGGTGTATCCTAAGCAACTTTCGTTACTGGCTGTACAAAACAGCTTTATATTAACCCGTTATGAAAACAATCTCTTCCTCATACTTCGAAGTTGATACCCTTTCCAAACTGAACTTTTTTAATTAATTCAAATTTATAACCCTAAAAATAAATCTAACGTTTATAATCTTAACGTAAGTCTATATATTTAGAGTTTCAAACACGACTTTTGTTTATATTGTGCTCGTTAAATATCCCAATTAATGTTGTAAATTTGATATGTACCTCGATACAGCCTTTGAACCTGCCCTTCCCAATTTGAGCGTTAATAGGATGTGTCATGGCTCCTGTGTTGATTACCCCTATTTATTCATAGTACATTGTTGTTTCCTTTGTATTATATTAATTTTAAGTCACAAGTTTAACTATTTAACTTGATATTGCAAGCGGTGTGTAATTTATGAATAACTGTCTATTGGTATCTTTAAAGTATTTTTAATAAAGGATGGCATATGGCATGTGGCTCTAGAAGTTCCTAAAGGCAAACGCAGCTCTATAGCTCCTACTAGTAGTGTTGAGATTTTCAATTTTGATTATAAGGACCAGGCAACCATTGGATGCGGGGTAGGAGTAAGTCTCGGTGAAAAAAACCCTATAGAAAACCACGGTTAAACTATAATAATAATCATATTTATTTATTTATTGCAAAATAGTAACAGCAACAACAGAACAGTACAGAATTCATAACCAAATTAATATCGTGCTGTGTTGAACTCTGGTACCCAAATTAAGATTTAACTTATGTTATGGATATCAGGGTTCGAGTAGTTTTGTATTTTGGGTTACACTTGGGTACAAGGAGTGTTCGAGTGGGCAGTTGAGTAATAGTAGTTATGTAAGTTATGTCTGTGTGGATTTGTGTGTAGAACGTATATTTGTGTGTTTCTGTTCAGGTATATTTTAAACCCTTTTAGGTATCTGCATATCGCCTCTTTATTTCTACTAATACATACATATTATCATAACAATATTACTTAAAACCTAATGCAGTCAGGCTCTGGTACCCGTAGTAAGATTTAACTTATGTCAGGGGTACCAGTCCTCTCTTAATGATGACTTATGATAAGACGTGTATGTACGTGTGCGCGTAGGTGTATGTGTGTGTGTGTGTGTGTGTGTGTGTGTGTGTGTGTGTGTGTGTGCAGTGTTATAGAACAGTAAGTCTAATCAATTCCTCGGTTTCATCGTAATCCTGTTCAAGTAACCAGTTCACTGCTTTGGTTTTACATTCCCTTTTAGTGAGTTGATGAATCTGGCAATGGTGTGTTGGCTTTCTGGATCTTATTGAAGAGTGTTGTGTTTACGGAGTACTGTTTGGAGCACATAAATTTTACGAACTGTAAGAACCCTGCATTCAGAATATAACAGAGTGGTGGGATATCCAAATGGTTTGCACATCGTGACCTTCAAGACCGCTCTCTGGGCCCGTTCAAGCTGTAGTAAGACCGTCTTGGCAGCACCCCTCCAAACGGATATACAATAAGCCACGATGGACTGGCAGAGTGAGTAGTATACCATTGTAAGAGTGTCTTGTGTTGCTGAGTGACGCAGTTTTTTTAAAAATGAAGCTTGCGGACACGGGAGGTCATTGTACTTATATGCACATGCCAGTTTAGATGATTGTCGATGAAAACGCCGAGGTATCTTATATTATCGGTTCTATTAACGGTGAGACAGTTACAGGATACATTCATGGTGACTTGACAATTATGAGCTCTCAGCTTAAACATATCGGAACGTCGTTTTTTTTAAGTTAAGAGTCAAAATATTAAAAATCAATGAAGTAAAATCAAGTAAAAAAATATCACAATTTTTCTTATAATTATGATCGCTTAAAACCATATTTGTTACAGTCTTGGTATAACATCAATATTTATAATCAGCCTTTATTAATAAACCCGCCATTCCAAAAGCCACAAAGTTTTATAAAATGGCATATGGTACCTGGGTCTGCTTTTTTTCGCAGGTTTCCCGTAGTGTGCATTTTTAATGCCCAACTTGAGATGTCCCTTTTCTTTAAAATAACTATAGCTTTTTTATACTCCCTATCACCGTATAACTTTTTAAAATATAGAGCTTCCGGCTCGCTTTTCTCGACTCGAATTACCGTTAAGCCCGTTTTACTGAATCATTATTCTCATCTTTTAGCAACGAAAAGTTTGATTAGTTCGGTTTTTCCAATCATAAAAATCTTCGAAACACATTTCATTGACATGGAAAGGCTCACTCTTTTTTCGGGCAGCTTTTATGGCGCCAACAAACGCATCAGGTGTATGCATGGTCCTGAACGCAATTGCCACTTGACTTCCCTTTCAATTTGAGAATGAGTGGAAATTTCCTCATTTTGGGTGTGCCCTTTTATTAAATATTTGTGTGTCACGAAGTTAAGATTTGGTATTGTATTTATTGCGTATAAGTACATACAAATCATAAATTTAATCTTTTGTTGGCCTACACAATTGTCGGAATAGAATACAACATCCAGGTTCTCGACTGTTTCTGAAACTTTGATGAAGTATTGTATTGTATAACGCAAGTACTCATTTCGTTTACACCTCATAGTTATTTCGTTGGTTATTAGTCACCGGAATTATCCATCGGTTGTTGCCACAAGTGCCATTAACCTACCCCCCCTTATCCCTTATTATGGACGAAAAATAATAATTATTATTAGTGTACTCGCTTGTGCTAAGATGCTCACTTGGCTCAGGAGAGAGTTTAATTAGGATAGTGGTGTAATTATGGGAGGATGCAATGAAATTCTGGTAACTGTAAATATAGTTATAATCGGGTGAACTAATATTATTATAACAATTGTACAATTCACTTTATATCTCAACAATACAACAATACAAGCTCAACCACACCAGGTTGACGTCCAAACTTGAAGTCCCCTCTCTTGTTTTCTTATTTGCCTTTCAATTCTTTTTATACAACTCAAGTAAAGCTATAAGCGACTCTGCTATCTTATCACATGACGAAACCTCGTACATACTGAAGAAGTCGGTATGCTACTATACATCATCATTTCAATAAAACCTAAAAAAGGTTCTTACCCAAAAGACCATTCAAATTTAAATCCTCGAGTTGGGCAAAGACCCCACTTAAGGTCGAAGCCAAGGACCCTTAATTGCATCAAATATCAGAAACGTACCTAAATAAACATAAGTATAAACTTTTAATTTAACGTTTATCATAGCTGTTTGTGTTATACAAAGCGACATTTTGCGTCAGAAAGTTGGTGAACTTGGTTCAAAATGTTTATGTTAGTCATGTTTGGCCAAGTTGGTTAATTAAGTGCGACGTATTATGGGCACGCACGCAACTTATGTGAGCTATAAGAAAAACAAAATTCGCCCACGACCTCACGTTAATAAGAAATGCTAGGTTTGATAGCTGCTAAAATTATGAGGTTTTTTGTACAATAATTGGGGTGAATAACAATTTTATTACTATGCTTAATAGTCAAAACGCGCAGACTACTAACAATAGAATGTAATCAAAAGGTAAATAGCAAGTACATATATATATTATCAAGACGGCATGAGCAAGGTGACCGTTGAAGTGATTTAGATTAGAGCATGACATTATTAAAGTAGGATAGGTTCTGCTTGAATTGGTGGCCTCCGATTAAACTTTACACACGACATCAGTTTAACATTGTATTTCTGCTGGTCAATGTGGGCACCGAAACAAGGTAGTGCCTAACACCGCTGGTTTTCATAGGGTTCATAGGTGTGTAAAGATTATAGGTAAAGCAGCCTTCAAATACACCATAAAATAGATCTCAATACAAAGGTGGTTTCTATTAGTAAGTTTTACAAAAATCTCTGAGATGCTCTCTGAGTATATATAGGAAATCTTTATTCTGCCACAACCAGTGTAGAATCATAAAGATGGCGTATTTTTTATACCCATGCTATAAAGAGATTATACCGATTCGTTCAGATGTTAGTTGAACATAAGCTTAACTGGTTTTCTACTAGAATATTGTCGTAAATGCCATTTCCAGTAGACATTACAAAATCTATTCACGACTTTAAAATACAATTTTGTTCCAGAACCAACTACAGAAATAATTGGTGGCCCGGATCTTTACATTGACCGAGGCAGCACCATCAACCTCACATGCGTGGTGTTGTACTCGCCGGAGCCTCCGGCGTATATATTTTGGAACCATAATGACGCGGTTTGTATTTCACAACGTCTTAATATTTATTGAAGAGAAAAATATTCTGAATGAAATATTAGAAAATATAGCAATTTAAAACAATTATTTACTAAAGTCAATGTTGAAAAAAAATTAGATCGAAGAAAGATTTTCTCCACCAAAGAGATTGAAACCTGCAACAGTTACATTTGAAATATATAATTTATTCTACATAATCCAAATTTAACCAACTAGATATAATCTTATTTGTCAGACAAAATAATTCGGATTACCATAACATATCCAATCCAACTGCTTTATAACATGAAAAACAGGAAAATGTATCCAATCTAGAAAATAGCTTCAATCCCATTTCCATATAACATGGAGTGAATAAAATGTGTACAGATAATAAGCTACGACTCGCCGCGCGGAGGCGTGTCGGTGGTGACGGAAAAGGGGGAGACGACAACATCATTCCTGTTAATCCAGCAGGCGAGACCTTCAGATTCCGGGACGTACCAGTGTAATCCTAGTAACGCCCAGTCAAAGAGCGTGGTGGTACACGTGCTCAATGGTGAGTATATGAATTTGATTCATTCTGAATTTAAATTTATTGAAAAAGGATAGAATTTACCTAACAATATTATAGCGTCAAGATACCCAATGAAAGAATCATGTCTGGAAAGTATTCCTAATTAAGAGATATGCCAATAATTTGATTTTTAATTAAAGAAAGTTTAATTCCATAAATATTTAACATTCCTTAACAAGATGTCGCTAATAATGAATCCTTTATCATCTTGAATCTATTTAATTCAAATCATAATTTATAATATTCTTAATCTTTCAATCTTGACGGAGATTCGTAAAGAGCATCCCAGTCTACTTGATAAACGACCTCTGTGAGATAAAGAAAAGAAAATACAATTTTTCTAAAACTTCGCTCCGAATATAATTAAGGTTAAAGATTATTATCATTAGAGCAATGAATCAACGAAATTGAGTCTTTTTTATTTAGGTACTGTATAATGATTAACGGTGATAGGACATTTATACTTACGATTAAATGCATTTTGGATGAGCAAAAAATACTTGATAGTTATGAATACTCGTATTAATGCAGAAACTTTGTCCTATACGGTAGCCTTTTTAGACTAGTGATGACTACAGCTTCTAATTATAAATCAGAAACTTACAGTGATTTGTTGATAATCGTAAATCATCTCTCTTTCATTTTAACGTAGGTATATTACAATACTTGAAGTCTTTGATTCCAAGATGTGTTTACAATATAGCTCAAAGTTGTAATATGAAGTAGGTATAATTCACAGTATTGTATTGAATCTGATTCTCTACTATATTAGTTTCTTGACCAATAATATTGTTGAGAACAGTTTTAATTTTTTGCCAAAGAAGCAAATTCGATTTTCCCTTTATCAGGTGAGTATCCTGCGGCAATGCAGCGAGGGGGGCAGGCGTTTGCACCAACATCACCAACACACTGCCTTGTCTTGGCAGCTTGCCTCTTCCTCACGCTTTCTTGACATATACGAGTCTACTACTAAATGTAAATACAAGGATTTTATCGAAGCCAGTCAGTCATATTGACAATCCTGCCATAATGATGGCGGTGACATTAACGAAGAATGTCAATATAACTGGCTGATAAATTTGCTATTTTATAGTGTGGGTTGTGTTATGTACAATATAAATTAAATTCCATGAGCAAGTAGACATTGCTTGTTCCATATAGTGTTGTATATAGTGTAATATAAAAAGTGTTGATCGGTATTAATTAACAATTTAAACATTTATTTCCAGTATATAAAATTCCTTGTCATTTTATCGTTACACTTGAAGGTAAAATTTTAAGTAAACGTATCAGAAATATAACTAATAATTTGTATTACATTTATTGGCGAGTAAGATTCAAACTTGTTTAAAATAGATGTGTATTAGAAAACGACGACAAAAATATTATTCCAATGAAAGGACATAAAGATAGTGGACACAGGAATGTAAAAACAGCTGACAATACTACGTTAAACACAAAATGTTTAGAGATGAAAATGTATATAGTTGAGGTTATACGAGTCACTCTGTCTAGCCTTTAACATATAATTATGTACCTAAGTGATGTAAATTGTACGTAAGTTTTTAGTAAAATTTGTGGATTTAAACAATATTGTAAATAGTAATTATAAGAAGTTCTTACAAAAAGGTCTTATTAGGGCTAATAATAAACGGCTAATTATGCAAACAACAAAACAACAACGCAACAAAAGGCACAGCTAATAAATGAAGCAGCTATCACATGGAAATAGATCAAATGTTATAAGTTAAAAAGAAAATAAAACAAAGCATATCGAATTTTAATGGCGACGACGTTTAGATTATATTTCTGGTGAGACCTGTTTGTGAAAATAAGATAATGTATAATAAATAAATATATTTAAATAATAGAGTAGATAGTTATAAGCATAAATTAGGATGAAATATTTTACAAATTAGTTAGATAACAATTCTGATTTGAAATCGAAAATTGTTTGTGTACTTTAATATACTTCCTGTGACCGATATATTTCTATAAATGTAACATAATAAAATGCGTAACAAAACTTCGATCTTCGTGAATTTGTGTTGCTTTATAACTAAAGAGTTATATAAGTAGTTCTTCCCTTGTTGGTGTAAGAAGATATGCCTATTTAGTCTCACTCCCCGTCCCCATAAGTTTATCAAAACTCGTTGATACCTATATAAAAATATCAAGTGCTTTCTTGACAGATGCTGTCGTTAAAAAAAATAACTAATTTATTTTCACATCTGTACATAAAAGCTGTCCAGTTTCAAATCTGTTGAATTCAACTGTCTTGGTGTAAAGTAATGAAAAAAATAAGATGTGTTTTTCTTAAATTAGAATATGACAGATCTCGATGAATATAACCAGTTATTATTATGTCAAAAGTTTATTATTGTATACAAGTAACAATAGTATTACGACTTGTTGTATGTATGATAATACCTGACGGTGCAATGCTCCGTATAATATAATTACATGTGTAATAAACATTATAATGAAACAATAAAGTTTTAAAAAAATATTTGCCTTTAATTGCGTATTAATTATTATATATATCGTACTGGCTAGTGGACATCCTAATTTCACTAAAGGTTGAGACGAACCGTGAGCGTGGCGGGACGGCGACGAGGCGTGGTGTGAGTGGTTAAAATATACTACCGCCGAGTGAAGAACACGACGGCGCGCGCAGCGGCGCTGTGTCACATCTTCTATATTAATTAGTTTTACATGTTCATTACAACGCAACCGGCTCACATCACGTCGCCATCCCGCTAGGTCCGCTGTTTGTCTCAACCTTAATGAGCACCTGCGCTTCAAAATTCTAAATTGAGAATAATTGACTGAAGTAGACTATATTGGAACACAAACTTTAAAGGGTTAACTGTCACCTAGGTTATGTGACTTCGTTTATCGTAATTATTGGTAAATGTTGATTGTAAAATAACTCTCTTTAAACTGTAAATAATGTATCGTTTTGAGAAATGCGTTTGATCAAATGTTTATGAACGATACTCATTATTTCACCAGCTCCTTTACATTTGCTGTAATTCAAAGTACATACAAAGTTACTTATAAAAGGGATTGCTCCAGCATTAAAGATTCCGAAGCTGTAGAACTTTTTGTTCGCGTACAAAAATAAATCATGGCTAAAAACTGATTGCTGGGCGGGCAAAACAGGGAAGAAGCGGGTGCCTTATGAATATCTAATCGTTCTGAACAGAGATGAAAGATGTCTTCCCTAATTCGTAAAGACTTATTTACATGCTACGTCAGCCGTGTCTTACTGAACGCTGGAAAAAATCGATATTTGTTTATTCTTGCACTCTCATTTGTTATGTTAACTTAAACCTTAGAGGTTATTTTATTACAGTAACGTAAAATATATATCATTGTGTTATGAAGAGGTGTTAGCATTATTACAAATTTAAATGTTTATTTACAAAAGTACAGCTAACAGCAAAGATAAATAAAAAGATTACACATTATCGAAGACGGATTATTCGACTTTGTCCCACCAAGCCGCCCCACTGGTGGGGCAAAGTGGAATAATTCAAATCGGACTACCCTGTAAAAATGTATGCGTATAATCAAATATACGGGTTGACTTGAGAACATCCTCCGTTTTTTCGTCGGTTAAAAATATTAACATGTGTACTATAAGATTCTGTTGTTGTTTGGGGTAATTTAACCTCATTAACGTCTTTAATTAGTATCCGGTAACTTGATAATCATAATGAGAAGATCACGGTCTGGTTTATATTTCGTTTTAATTGTCAATCGAAGCTTTAATTCGCCGAGTCCACTGAACAACGGTAACGGATAAAATAGAACAGAAAATATTGTCACAGTATATGTATATACAGTATTGTGACTCGGCCCTTTCCTTGAAATAATTACCTACAGCCGGACGGTACGTAAACACGCGATAGGGCTGCCCATAATTTCATCTACCTACTTGAGTTTCTTACTAGTTTTGTGATTGTAAATATTATAATTTATTTTTTTATTAAAAAATATGAACATTCGGTATGAATGAAATAAATAGTAGGCAGGTAGGTACCTATTTTTTTTACTTTCATAATCATTCCATAATGATATTTCGTCTAATTCAATAATATATGTAAGGAGCTAAATATATAAGTAAATAGATAGCTTAGCCTAGGCAACTACCTATTAGTTTTTTTAACGCGAGGGCGGGTAAGTCACTCGTCGTTATTTATTAATCCAGGTATTTTACTCGGTGGAAATAGCGAAATACCTACCTATTGAAAAATAAACAAATTACATACTAGTGGGTACATAAAATTATTTTATAGTCTTACCTTTCGGAGTTTCCTGGTAATTTAAAAAATGTTATCTCTGGGTGCGTTTTTGATTAATTCCAGCAACCAAAAACAGCACAATATAGTCTATAATTTCTATTTGCCATAATATTAAGTACTTAAGCATTTGTATTTATTTTAGTGAAATACACAAATCGCACGCTTACTGCTTAAAAAACGCTCACTACGTTCGTTCGTCACTGCGGAGCAGTTGCGACTGTTTGTGTACCGAGTGTATACCGAACGCAAGGCGTGTAGGCATGTCTCGCGATCTGACAGTTTGTATGAAGTTACTATACTGTATATAGATTATACTGTAATATTGTTGCTTTTTTTAATAAGCGTATACTTGATATACTAAAACATGAAAGCGTAGGTATTGGAATCCATAGAATTGTCTTAAATGTTATCCCTATTCATACTAGTATTATAAATGCGAAAGTAACTCTGTTGGTTTGTTACCTTTTCACGACAAAACGATTGAACAGATCGTAATGAAATTTGGCAAGGAGATAGATTATATCCTGGGAAAGAAAAATTCTGAACAAATGTACGGTTCGAACGAAGTCGCGGGCAACAGCTAGTATATAAAACTAATCATGACTGTCGCTACAAATGTAAGTCTACCTACTGGTTAATAAATTATAATATAAAAAAAAATACTATTTGTTTTTAAAAGACATTAGTAACGTAATTGAAATGAGCCCGTGTGTCTGTATTTTTTTACACGAATCGAAGGCTGATTGGTAAGAAATGCCCCAGACGTTAAGTCTACCTGATACCAGATGTACATAAAGTCTAAATAAATAAATAACTAAACTTTGTGACTGTGTTCCTAATATACAACATGTAGAATAAGTTACATTGACACGAGTGGTCCAAATAACGGAGTGGCATTGTACGAGACTCGTCCATCAAAGTAAGGGTCGGATTTGATTAGCACGTAATAGCAAACAGTCAATAACGGTCGGTGACAGTTTATTGATACTGTGTGGGTTTGTGTGAATAGCTGATATTGAGTTTGGAAAAAACTAATTTTGGAATTGATCACATTCCCCTCTGTCTCCTAAAGCAAGACACGATTCGGTATAAATATATTAAATACAAGATGTGCTGCGCGGTTGCTAGTGCGTATA
Source organism: Euplagia quadripunctaria (assembly GCA_963859945.1). NCBI lineage: Eukaryota > Metazoa > Arthropoda > Insecta > Lepidoptera > Erebidae > Euplagia > Euplagia quadripunctaria. The sequence continues at coordinate 20,733,773 of OY982565.1, forward strand.
ATTTTAAAGAATTTACTGATTTATTGATTTTGAATACTTCAGTATAGACAATATTTTAGTAACATTTTCTTGGAATGGAGGCGTTCACATTTCTTCTATTCTTGGCAATTCTCTTTTTCGACCGGCGGTCACCCTAGCAAAAGCAGGCCTGACGCTTCGACCACGACATCGAGCGATGCGTCTTGCGGTGCGTCCTGCGTCTTACGACTGGCGTCGCCATGCGAGTGGTGGCGGCGTCTGCGACCGCGTCGGATGTATTCAGAATGTCTTTATCAAAATCAAATTACTTTTTTGCTGAACATTTTTTAAAGACAAGGCAAGGAGTAAATCCCGTTAATAAAAAGAGAAAGGAATCTGGCGAATTGAAGTGTAATTAAATAAATTAAAGTTTATGCAATGGATACAGGCAATACCTCGATATTTTTTTGATTATACAAGAATGACCGTTGATCCATTCGATTATAAACTTTTGTAAATAGAAGAAGATAATACAAGTTCAACTTAATTGCAAGAGAGCTGAATTCGTCCATCGCAATCACCGGTCGCGCGCAGGGACCCTTGGCCACCGCTCTGTGATCTAGTACTTTTGTTCTCACCGCACGCCGCCCCGTTCGTCGCCCGTCGCAGTCGCTCGTGTGGTTCTGCGCCGCTGGCCTCTCCGCAAGAAACCAAGTCATAGCCCGTTTGAAATAGCTTCATACGTTTATTTTCGACGCTGCCGCAGACGCAAGACCCAGGTCGCGTGATCGATGATGTCGTAGCCGACGGATGAGGCGGTGGCGCGAGATGTTCTACGCGTGCCTCACTGAACCAGAGGGGGCAAAGTACGCAGCCGAACGCAATGATGTAGCTGCCTACTGTTTAAAAGGCGGCTAAGTTCAGCCAGGTTTCTCGGGGACTTCCTTCCTAAATCCTTCTGGTATACCCGAGTCCCTTGCAAGACTCGGGTGCCATAAAAGGTAAATTTTATCTTCATAAAATTGTATTGATGACCTTTCTTGCGTAAGAATTAATACACCATGCCTAATATAAAGCTCAAAAATCGCTTTTTAATTTACAATATGTATTGTCACAAAAAAAAGTAGTGTGCCTTATGTATTTTCCCGACTTTTTTTAAAGATTATTAAGGACTAATATTTTAGTAGAACTTTAAATTAAATTTACGTATCAAACGTAACCATTACACCAGCGCACGCGGATACAGCAGTTAGGGAGTACTTTTTCTTTCGACTTGCGACAAAAAATACGGGTCAAAAGAAATGTGAATTCTTTAATCTTTTATTTTTTATATAAATGTTCAATACAATATTTAAAATTCAAAATCCATCACATAAAAATAACGTGGGCGAACGAATCTGTAAAGCCGTCTTTAAGCACAAAGAACTAATTATCTCCTCAACAAGAGGCTATATTTGTTCCGGAAAGGTCTCCTCCGGAGTACTCCTCAGTTCAAATCTGAAATGCGGTTATTACTTCCTTATAATTTCATTGATATGTTCCTTATAAATTGAATACCATTTTAAACATGTTTTTTTTAATTATCTTTAAATACGAGTTCTCTGATTTTATTTTAGTAATTTAACCTAGAACTGTCATGTTTTTAATTGATTGCTATTTATATCAGGGTAATATCATTTATATTGCTTACTATATATATCACTTTTCAGTACCTATTTTATTACCTTCCCAAATGTCTGACTGCGCTGGCAGACCGATTGGAGTCGTGGAGCTTCGTAAGATGTGGTTGAATTCTGTGATTACCGACTTATCTAGTCTACTGGATGTCATGACTTGTCAGCTCAAAACTTAAATGGTTCTTACGTATAAAGAACCCAGACGCCTATATGGTATTTGCACACACAGTTCAATTAATGTACCAGCGTTGCAGAGCGATCTGCAACAATAGCTGACGCAGGTACCTTATTTGGTCTTCAATACCGAGTGTTAAATATGTTTTATTGTGTTACCTTGTTGAAGTTACAAATAAAATATATATTTCATTCAGTTTGAATTTATGTGGAATTTGGACAATTTCTTCCGAGGAAAAAACTGCAATTCCAATGAGGCAGTCCAATCCAAATCCTCTGAAATGACGTAAGTGCATAGATAACAATGATACCTACTTTGATTAATTATATATCTAACTTCATAAAAAAATTGTTGTTTAACGGCTAGCTTTTCCATTATTATTTGCAATTGTTGACGATACAGTTCTGCCGTAATTGTCTGGCCAGATTTTAGGAAGCTGTAGTGACCAACACTAGCACTGGTCCACCACTAACTATTACCTTTTTTGAACTTTCACCTGGGATAAAATTTTTCTCCTGGGTTCAACCATTGTTCACAAGTAATAATACGATTCAAAATCCCTTCGTTATTGTGACGGTTGAGTAATGTAATGCAACACTCAACGCGTGTTTGTTTGTGTGCTTCACTCAATTCATGCAGTACCCATTTTTCTAGCTTTTTCACTTTTCCAATTTGATTTAAGTGAATTAAAATTGTTTTAACAATTACACCGAAGCCTGTTGCTAATTCTGATGTGGTTTGCGATGGATCCGCTTCTACAATTCCTTTAATTCTTTACTGTCACCTAGGGCCGTCTACAAGGTGTCTTCTGTAGGTTAAAATTTCCAAACGTACCGCGTTTCCTTTTACAGTTGCTTTCCTATAAACATGATTAATTCTTTGAGCTGTTGCGGCAGAGCTAGTGCCATGGTGGAACCCCTATTTCTAAATAAACCGATATTTTAAGTTTTCCATATTGTGAACGAAACGATGTCAAAGAAAATCAAATATTGCGGAAACAAACGAATCACTGAATTCGAAACATAAATACACAAACCTAAATTTGAAATTAATTTGAATTTGGAATTCATAACCAAACGCCAGATATTTGAGAGCGAAGTGGTCAGTTCAACAAAACGCCAATTTCATATGTAAAGACCTAATATGTACTATGTATAGATAAAGATAATTAATACACAAAAACTGATTTTTGGGCATGTTATATTTACATAAAACTGGTAACACCGCAATATGTATCACCCCATTTAAAACAAATCAATACTTTGAATTTGAAAAATAATAAAGGTTATTAGTATCAAGCATGACACTAACCGCGTGTTTTGCTACTTAGCGAAGTAGTCGGCTGGCAATAATTAAAATAGCTGTAACAGTATAAAATTAATGAATTGTAATCACACTATAGAAACGTACCTAAAAAAAATCAGAATTGATCTATTTAGCTTTAGTTAAACATTTCTATATTTATCCTTAAAAGAAAATATCGGAAGAATCCTTTAGTGCTACAAGCTACAAGACAAAATTTTAACACACATAAATTACAAGCAGGACTCTCCCACGAATATTTAGATATGAGCATATTTATATGGGACGTCACAATTTCACAACACTTACCGATTCGTATTTTTACATCAGCTGCCTCTATATCATCCGGTGCATAGTTGTGTTTTCTTTCATGCACTTGGTTTTTATCGACACATCTTTATTTTGTCTTTTAAAATGCATATACTGAAATCCTGCTGGATTTCAGTATACCGTGCTCGGTAAAAGATACGACAATTTATGTATGTGAACCGAAAGTTTAGTTTTACTTTCTTTGATCATAATAATTATTATGTTGAACACCATTGAAAGCTTACCATAATAATTCTACTTTCTGCTGAATTATTTGCAACAGTTGTTTTCGAATTACAAAACTGACTTATGTTATCGAATTATTTAGTTTTATTTCAATACAGAACCCTTTTCTCTTTAAATGTACAAACGCTAAATGCAAAATCATCTTAATGTTTTTTTTTCGGCCCAATCGCCTATAAAAAAAAAGGTTTTATTAAAGTTGTCGTTTGGGCTTACGAGCCGAAGCGACGACCGACCCGACTCATCTTGCAAATCAAAAGATTGAAGTTTTGAGATACAGTACCGAATGAATCCATTAATAAGACAACAGTTTTAGCTGAATATAAATATCAACAAACAAAATTAAATAACAGATTGTTAAAAATGTTAAGAAGAACGTGTTGTAGGTATAAAAAATAAATGGACGACAAAATCAAAACCTTTTATTTCAATTAAACCTATTATAGGTATTTTTTCAATTATCAGGAGTAGTAGTCAGTCGTGAACCTAGTTGCTTGTTGCAATACATAGATCCCATGGAGAAGAACAGACAACAAACTGCAAGGACACTCTTTTTCAACATGTTTTTTTGCAAGTTTCTGATTACCATTATTGCTTAGCGCAAATGAAATGTGAGAAAAATGTAACATATGGTTCTAAAATATAAATCCAGGAGGGGATGACCAGCACCAACTGATGTCACTCGTTCACTAGAATGATGGACACACCGACCTATGTACGTCCTGCTCAGCCGTCCATATTCAAGGGAGCCAATCCACCCGACACATACCTACGCTGCTATTGGCAGAACTTCTAGGCGAGCATAACTTACTCAGAACTGCCAGGCAATATAGAAAATCAACTTTAAAAGTGACTATAATACAGTTTCTCACATAATATAACTACACAGTATAATTCAAAATTTTCTGTAACAGAATATATTAACAGATAATGTCAATGTTGTGTAAAATTTAAAACACCCCCGACTCGAAAATCCCTTCAACGATTACAAAATGCCTTACACCATTTTGGAAAAGAGCTGATACTCTTACACTGCTGGACCGATATTAACCAAACATAGCTAAGAACCACCGCAAGGAAACTGGCTTTCAAATTAAAAAATCGCATCGAAATCGGTCCATCCGTTTGAGAGCTACGATGCCACAGACAGACACACGCACACACAGACATCGACTTTAACTTATATACCCCTCTTTTTGCGTCGGGGATTAAACATTTGCAATGTCAATAATAATTATGATAAATGTCAATAAATAGACACATGTCAGATAAAAAATAATACACAATAAAAATTCAGGAGAAGCAGAATATCCGGTGTGGTTGTGGAGCAGAACAACCATTTTGCCAGGTATTTTTATCAGGTAAATAATCATCTAGTTTATAATATGCTCGATTACAAAGCGTGTGTTTGTTATATAAGTTCTAAATTTCTTCTCATTTAGTTGGAGAGTAGGTATTTTAGTATAGAATTTCACGCAGTACCCCATAGAAGATGTTTGCACTTTTGTTACTCTAAATTTTGGTTTAACTAATTTAATAGAGTACTAGCAGACTTGACAAAGACTGAAAATCGACATTTGTCGTCAGTATGTACGCTTGACACAAGTTGTAAATAGTTAATACCATTAAACTAGTCAATGGTCCTAGCTGCGTTTTGATGCCAGGTGCACTTTGTTTAACTACTCGAAACTGATAGCTATGCTCTTTGTATGAGCACGTTTGATATTCCCGTCACAGCACTTAGGTTATACGTTGATAATTTGAAGTATAGTGTGCAGTTTACGTTACAATGTAGAATAGAGTCCATAAAAAAAGCAAAGTTTGATTAGAAAAAAAGGAGGCTAATAGCTTCCTTGTAATCGGCCTCTTTGTATATATTTTTTGGTGTATTGTGATTTATTTCAAACCTCCTTTTTATATTATACCAAGTACTAAAGTTCACCTACCGGAACGGAATCCATCAAATCTTTTTCTACGTGCGCTATGAAATCATATATATATATAAGCAATTCTAAATAACATCAGTTCTTCTTAAAGTTACTCAGTAAAGGTGTATGACATACTTGTACATTTACCCAGACTATGTCAGTTAATGTTTCGGCCACAACTTTTTAGTGGACCTATAAAGTATTATATTTACATTATAGTAATGCGATTTAAAAAGCTACACTGAATTCCATGAAAAAATATTTCACATTAAATAATCTGTTTCGATCAAAATACAAGAAGAAGAAAATACTTCCTATGTCGCAAATCCTCCAACAATATCCTAACTTTACATTCAGGCATCAGCTGTTTGTATACTCGGGGTAACGTCACATTTTCCTTCTTAACATGTTTTTCCATTTTATCAGCTATTAAAAGATTGTGCAAAATGTACACAACAAAAGCTACATCTATAAAACCAAAATTTTAACTACATCCAGGCTGAGAAAACCTTTATCCCGTTTTTTTTCAAACGATATATTTCGTTACGTTCCATAATAAGGTTAATGATCACAACCATGTTTACCTTTGACAAATTAATTCCATTATTAAACAGCTATTGGTACTACAACATCAAAGGATATTGAATTCCATTAAAATTTTAAATAGAGCAACCGGTTGCTCTATTTAAAATTTTAAAATCCGGCTACGGATACATATTTTATCGTACATTCAGTAAAAGTATGTTGTAATTAATGATTGATAACTGCTTTAATATTCCTTGTATGTGGTCATTATATTTCAATGACGACAATGCTGACCTTAACCTTAAAATTTAACAAACTAATAGTACTTATGTTATTTTCTATCTACACAACACAAAGAGAGCTTCTCTTTAATATGAAAATTTATTTATATTAATTTTTAATAATTTTCTTCATCGTTGTCATTTAATATAACATTGAAAGTTTTCCGATTATTAACAAATTATAAACTTCATTAAGTGGAAATATCGCACAAACCTATATAAGTTTTTAATAGCCTTCAGTCGAGTAATTCAACATTTGTAAAAGTTTTAGTCAATAAAAGCGGAAACCGGTAACTCAACCTAACAGCAGTTACTCAGAATCGATAAAAGTTTCGGAAAAACAATTTTCGGAAACCTTATAACTGTTAAGTTCTTCAGAATATCTGCGTAATACTTTCGTCTAATTATATCGTGAAATAACGAACGTAAACATTAAAAAAGTGACGTAAAATTATATTTGGAGTGAAGTTTTCGTAACCTAATCATCATCATCAAAGAATTATCCAGACGAGCCACTAGTATCATGAAACGGGCAAATAAAAATCGAGCAGTGTTACCACTATACACTTTAATTACAAACAAATGATCTACAAAAGTGGCTGGCTATGGCTTATATTGACACATCTTCACTATAAGGCTGGCGCGTATTGGCTTGACTGGTGGGGAGAGTCACTATGGCGACTTGGCTTTAGAGGGCTGGCGCTTATGTCACGTCCGTTACACTCGGCCATTTTGCAACAATTGCTCCCACAATGGAAAAAAAAGTAATGGTTAGCTCTCGAGTAAGTTAAACAAGTCTTCGGTCTCTAGCTGTTCATCCGAGCTGCTGCCACTATTGGACAGACGAGCTAAACACCTATCAGGCCTTCATGAGGCAGCCGAAAGCAATCCTACAAAGCTTTTATATCCGCGTAGGCCCTTGATAAGGAGTTATCCGATACCAATAATTCCCCAATACTTTAGTAAGTACATATGGTCCCGAAAACAAATCATCTAACTTAGTATTTACCTTAGGTGCACTACTCGCAGGAGCTTATCTCCAAAGGACAAGGTCTCCTTTTTTTGTATATTTATGAGCAGTTTTCCTTTCATTTATCAAAATTTTGTTTCGTTTTAATACTTACTTTTTGTATTTTACTCGAAGTTTTCTTACGCCTCGACTGAACAGGATCAAATTCCTGCCCAGGGACAGAAACGTCACATAATGGTCTACCAGCAAGAACGAACATTAGATCGTTGAAAGTATTGTTAATTCCCCAACTGTAGTGCTATGGTATTATTGGTCCGTTGACAATAGTGTGGAGTTAAAAAGACAGGTATGCATTATACGTTAATAACAATCACTTGAGTGTGGATTAAGGTATAAACAACATAGCAGTAACTGTAATTTAGTGATTTTAACAGTTTATAGCAATAGTGGTGAGGTTGTTTTTAACAAATTCAGCACGTACTAGCTAAGATGTTTTTATAGACATTGATGCGTTGCCCACGTTCTATATTGGCAGCATAAAAGTAAGGTAATTGCCCGGTTTTCACTTAGTCACGTTCCCACCAGCGCGTCGCGGCTAGACGTAATTTAAAATTATACCTACCCAAAACTTTGAATCTACCGCGGAAAACATGCCTGCATGTGTATACAGAGGATGCACAAATTATACAGATATTATTAACAAAAAGAATGTGTCGATTCATGCTTAAGGAAATACTTTATTGTATTTATGAAAACAGATTAATGTTTTGATTTATTCGTGGCTCGCGCTCGGCCATATTAGGGAAAGATGGCATAATACACAACCGGACAAATATTCGTCAAGTATTAAATGTAAATGTACATCGTAAATTTATAAAATTTATGAAAAATATATTTACATACCAAAATAATTTAAGTACGCAAAACAATGTTAATTAATTATTAAAAATAAATATAGTCACAGCTACATATAGCTTTAAACAAATATTGTTTGTACGAGGTATATGCAGTTTCTGTTCATTATAAAGATTATTTTGTATTGTAAAGTTTCCTACAGAATAAGAAATAAATTTATATTTTTTTATTTCTAGATTGGTTATATATTTTATTTATCAATTATTTAGCTAGCTTGACTAAATAAAATTGAGTGTGCAATTTGTCCCACATTCCTCTCATTGATTATGTCATAAGCGTTTTCACCAATGAGCATACATTTATCGTTTTCTACGTAGCTAAAGCTCTGTTTATCTCTGTCTAACAACCGGTAAGTTGTACGCACTAAAAGAGCTGCATGATTTCATATTATTTAAATGTATTGCTATGCAGCTTTAGTAAAGTTTTGCCAGCTTATACTTCTGTAATGTTCGTCTATAGCGTGTCCATAATTAATATGTAATCGCGTACTAGCTTCCACTCAAACTGAGTTCAACAAAAATACATCATCGAAAAAGTTGCACGTGTAAAAAAGTCTAACTAAGATTAATGTTCAAAGAATTTAATTATCTAGACGTGGAGTAGGTGCGGAAAAGTTTTTCCTTTAGGACGCCAGTTTTTGTGCCGCGTGACGTCATAAGGTTATAAATTAGGTGAAGTGGCGACTGAAGGATGAATCACGTAAATATTTGCGGGTATATGTAAACAGGCAAAGTGTAATATTTTTATTGAGATTGGCAATATAACTTTATGTAAGGTCCATGTTAAGATAAATACATACAATGAGCTGATCATGATTGTTGTTTATGTACCCAGTGTCTACAAAATTATTATAGCACAGATTTCTGTATAGTCACTACATAAGTAATAGTAACGATTGACTAGTTTGATTTGAGGGTGATAGGCGTCCATTACACGGTAGGTTTTACTGTCAGTTTTACCACAATCAAGGCGGTGATTGATAAATAACCTATCGTATAATACAGCGATTGACGGTTGCATGATCTTGATTGCTCAAAATCTAAATATTCATCAATCATGACGTTTGAGTAAACGTGTAATGACACGGTAAATTTTTGGGGACGGTACATTTTTAAAGTAAAAACTTCTTCAGCGGCGTTGTGCACTTTTTGGGATGGGTAAAAAAATGTTAAACTCGCGTCAGGACACGTGACCTGATCGAAAATTCGTAAGACGGAGCCGAGTTTCTTATATTTAAAAAAATATTTTTACGCCATCTGTGCATCTAAACATTGAGTTTTGTCAGCTCCTTATTAATTAATAATTTGGAATTGGTTGAAGCTTGCATGAGCGAGTAATGGACGCCTAAGGCACAGTTTGAGAAATCACCCAATGTGACACAGTTAGACTACTTACTTTCGTAGTGCTATTGTTTTTTTTTCTGTTTGTGACCTGAAAGCTGTGGGAAGGGGGAGACAGCAAGGTTAGCAGGGTTTTTGGCAATAAACATGAAATAGGCGTAAAACTCATAACGCACGCCTAGAGTCCAAAGTCCAGAAAGCATTATTTCATGATTATTCCAATATAAAACTATATTTTATGAATGTGAACATACTTTCATCATCAGAGTATTGATTGATGGTGACATACATGGACGTAAAGAAGAGCAAGTGCGGTTTGTTTACTACTAACCTTACATATTATTAATGAATTTGTTATACTAACTATCAATTATAATTAAGTATGTGTGCATAATTATGTGTGTGTATTTTTAGGGTTCCGTTCCTCAAAAGAAAAAAAAGGAACCCTTATAGGATCACTTTGTTGTCCGTCTATCTGTCTGTCAAGACCCTTTTTTTCAGGAGTGTGTGAAGGTGTCAAGTTGAAAATATCATGATATCAAATATTTATGTCTGCGGTCCCTTGAAGCTGTAAACAAATCCAGCTTCTAAGTCAACGCAATCCAAAGATACGGTTACGGTACGGATACTATTTAAGCGTCAGATTTTAACAAATTTTAACATTTTGCAGGTAAATCGAAACCTAAAAGGAACTTTACATTGACCTAGATTCATAAAATTTGGAAAGAAGCAAGATATCACATCACAAGTAAAGGAGAAAACCGAAAGTCGTCAATTTGTTGTTATGTCATAAAAAATGAAAATTAACTATGGCCTGTATATGGATGTATATATTTAAAACTGCGATGTAAAGTTTGTCTTTCGGAAAAAACGGGCAAAAGTCTTCGAGAATCGATTTCTGAGATGTACAAATTATCTACATACAAATTTGTTTGCCAATGGAACCCTTGGAGTCAGACTCGCACTTGTTCGGTTTTCTTTTTCATTATTATTTCTTTAGTATAAGACTGTCGTGTATTATACAGGAGTACTGAAAGCTTTTCAGAAAGTGAAACCTAGAATTTCCTAACACAGAGTAACCATACAGCAATATTAGACAGGTCTACATAACAACATAACATTATTTTTGGCAACAACTGTGTTTTGGATTTTCATCAAAACATTCAACTTACTACATTAAAATAAAACACGAATAACATAATCAAAAGAGCATGAAATTGTTACCGTCACGACGATCGCGTAACAACCATCAGTTTTAAACCAAACTCCCATTGCGTTTATTGTCAGGTCTAGCGCTAAGGCTTTGTTTGGATTTAGCGAACAACAGCTGATTCTAATGAAGTAAAGAAAACTAGAATTTGAAATTATTAACCTATATGGGATCCTTGTACAAGACCTTACATATAGCTGGTTTGCGAGAATACCGATAGAACTAAAAATTATTGATTTTAGTAAATGGCAATTTTTTGTGATTTCCGCTAGAGTATTTTGTTCTAAATATATAATGAACTTGTCGCTTTCTAACGAACGGTAGCACGAAATCGGCGTTGCATCTCTGTTCACCATAAAATATCAAAGATTTATGATCGTTTGGTATACTTAGTTCAATTCGACTGAATTTTGAATTACGTCGATATTCTCGCAAACCAGCTATACATTGATTTGGCGAGTTATGACTTTTCTGCGGAGCCTGTACTAAGCCACTAAGATTTTACTAATAAAGGAATGTAATCTTAAAAATAAGTAACTAGGTTCAATTTGCCTAAATAATGGTACTACAGATTTTCATTGCCTAATTTAATTCCTGTTATGCATATACATATAAATGCATACTTTGGTAAAAAATAGTTCGGTTAATAAACTTATTGCAGCGAGCGTGTAAATTTAGTTGAACAGAGAATTGAGACAAGCCTGGTGTAAGTAAAATAGTGATGACTCTGGCTACACAAAAACCTTGAAAAGGACCGAGTCTCAAAGAAAAGAATGACAAAAATAAATAATATTGAGGTACAGAACTTAATAAGCTTAGTGGAAATACGGCCTAAGCTTTTATTGTTCCTTTGAAGCAGTGCAGAATATTGTAACCGTACTTTTGCAAAGTTTCAAGGAAAATGAACATGGAAATTAACAAAGTAAAAGGAATAAGCAAATTATAATTTTGCAATTGTTAACGACATTTTATAATTGACTCTTGTTTTTGCTATTTTACACCAATCGTTTGCCTTTTTCTTTCAACATTTTTTCATATGTAATTTTTATTGTTATTTTCTTACAATTTTTAAAATTATAGTTTAATTTTAATTTGAATGATTTTTATTTCAATAATTACTTTCCTCTATAAAAATACAACTATAAATTATTTATAAATTATTTTGATAAAAAGTTTGCTTTAAACACTCATAAACATTAGACAGCCACATTATCATGAAAAATATCTGCGTGATTCCAAACTTAAAATCAAATAAAACCATATAACCATATAGATAGTAATTGCTCATTAACCACTGAACTAAAATATCAGTAAAATTTTGTATCACGATAATTTTTTAATTAATCGACAGAAATTTATTATTAACAGTGGGATACGCAATATTTTATAATGGACTTGGTTCATATAATGTTGACTTAACCTGAGCAACGCAGTATCTGCACGTATATTGTACCTATATAAAAAACAACATACTGCAACATATAATACGCCGCAAGTGACTCTTTGTTCTGTTACTTTACAAAAGGTGTTACTCCAAAGGATTCATAGTCTCTTGCAGCTTCTCATATGTATAAACACAAGCTATAGTTTAATATTAGATATAAGTTAATTTAAGTACCTAAAGAAAGAAGTGCAGTTACTAGAGCAACAATAAAGTCAAGGAATTATATATCAAATAACCACCTGACGGTAAGTAGTACCGTCAGGTGGTTATTTGATATATAATTCCTTTCGTATGCGAAATACATTTATGATTAAAAACAACAAACTACAATGCATCTAAATCACATGACTTGAAAGTTCATTAATTAAGTTATTTTGATATCCATGGCTGGAATTCCTTTTTGTTTTGTTTTACTATTTTGGAGATTAACACCCGTATTCACAAACAGTACTTTGGTAAGTGTGGAAGCAACGCTATGTTAAATAAGGAATTTCTCACAGTGTCCGTCGTGGCCAGCCTAGTCATTCAAAACGATACTTAAGTTACCCTTTACTAACCGAACGCACTGCGTTGTATACTGGTCTGTGATTAGTCCATTTCCGTTGCTAAGGTCTCTTTTGATCTCTCTGGTATTTTACTGACAGACGTGCATATAACGTAAATATAACATATAGTACGAGAGCCTATTACCAAAATTTGGCCTCATCGTTTTACGGTCAAAACCGTATAAAATCGATAAATTTGGTTATTCTAATTCCAAAAATACTAATTTTCTAAAAAGATTCCTGACCTGGTCTGACAGTTTTTTTTATGGAGGTTTAACTACAAAATTTTATCTCACACTTTATGTTAAATTGAACAATTTTACAAGTAGTCAGGTGAGTACCTAGTGTGAAGGATCTCTACCTCTCTACCGTAAAAAAGAACTTGAATGAGTGTACCTTTTATCATTGGTGTGCTTAGTTTATAAGTAAAAATAAAGCTAAAGGGTTTGTTTTTTTGTTGAATGCACTCATCTCTAGAACTTTGCATTTGATAGCTCAATTCTAAATAAGGTTATTGAGCATCCCGCTGCAATCATAAGGAACGAAGCAGGTGATCAGCAGGAGCAATTTAAAGCTGGTAAAACTGTGGGGAACTACTTGTTATTATAAAAGCAATCATTTCATCATCACAAATTGGGAAAAGAGCAGGAAGGTGTTCCTGCTCTTTTCCCAATTTTCATTGAGGTCGGCGCAATGTGTAAACATTGCAAAGGGGTTTGGCTGGTCCCTTTTATGGCCGGACGCCTACCTGATGTCAACCCTCCTTGGGAATGTAGTCGTTTTAAGACGGGGAAGAAGAAAGAAGATAAATTTGTATAAAAACGGGAAGGGTCAATCTTTTTTTTTCATGCGTGTGGAAACCCCCTCGGTCCGTCACCCCACCGGGGCTTTCGGTGGGGCGGTGTGTTGGAATCGAACCACGTAAAGCCATACGGTGTGCCGTACTGCGCCTTAAATAGGAGGAATCCAGAAACTGCTTTTATTAAGACATTAGGATAAGGATACGCAAGTTTCGGATCCGGGAACGGGGCTGAGACTGCAGTAGCTCGCAGAGGCCGGGATCGTGTATCTGAATGTCCTGTATTTCCTGTAACTGGAGAGGCCACTACGACAGAAACGTAAAAGCAATATTTTTTGATAAAATAGCTTTAATTTCTGCACCAACAACTCTCTCTGGTTCTCCCATGTTCAAAAAGGGTTTCAGGGTATCTCATACGTACGTATATTCGCTTTTAGTAAATAGATAGCAACCTGATTATAGTCTGTACGCTATAACAATATGAATATTACATAAGTAGTAGCAAGTGGTGAGACAACTTCGATCAAATAAAAACTAAATACATGCAGTAAGCATATATTTTCACAAAAAAGGGTCATAAAACGCAAACTACGAGGAATAAATACGATAAGATACGCTTACCTTTCATTTATTAGCCAGACAGGGTTTCTAGCTAACAAATGGAAGATAATGTTGTTTTATATGTACGGTAGTCAATTCCACCTTTGATAACCAGAGTAACTACCCAAATCTCATAGCATAACCCCTGGGCCCAATCAGCTATCACGTGCAACCAAATTAATCCAAGCGGGATTTCGCCAACTTAGACCAGATACCATTACGCATCTCAAATGACGTCAGCAATTTTGTTTCTTTATTTTTATTTGCAATTATTTGTACGGATACATTAATTTATGCAGTGAATAAGACAATAATTAGATTTTACTACAGGTAGATTCTTAACTGAAATCACAATATATCATCGAGCCAAAAATCTTAGACACAGTGAAAATCAAAGCCATTTTTAAATATGTAATATAATAAGTATGTAATATAATTGTTATGCCTTATTTTTACTACTTGGACACACGTCTTTTAAGAACAAGGTTTAAAGAAAGTGGATAACAATCGAATTAAAATACTGGCCAAACACAACGAAGTACACTTCTCGTCAAAAATAACAAAACAGTACTGCATGTACTATTTAAGCGGCACTTCAATAAAAAAACAGGATTGATATCATTAAAAAAATACGCTTATAAATAGCTGGCAGTTTAGTCAACACAATGGTTTACCAGAATTCCAAATTTGAATTAAATTTTTGAATTTTCATCTAATTTTATTGAAATTAAAAAATAAATACTTCCTTCTCTGTGGTAGAAGCAATTGGTGCTTGTTGCAAATTGAAATTCGATCCAATTAGTTCCCCAACTATTAAAACAGTCGGCTGTATAACCTCCACGTTTGATTACCGCACAGTGATTAAGTAAATCGCGTAGAACACCATCCCTTAGCCCGATCACCCCTCACGTAGTACCGACTTGATCCACAAGAGATTATAGAAACTTTCTATCCGGCAATTTCTAACAACTGGGTATTAAGCCCACATTGATTGCTTCAAGTTTTGAGCCCTTTTAAGTTGAGGTGTCATTGTTTGGGTTATATCTTGATTAGAAGGCTTTTGCGTGTTTTAACTGGTTGGAGTCAGTTTCAGTTTGATTGGATGTGATAATTACTTAAAAGGTTATAGCATGAAACTCTGTACTAATATGAATTGTTTTTGAATCTCGATGAAGCTTTTTTAGGAAGAAACTCTACTTACACTGAGGATCCGACAAAATTAGCGTCATAAACTTAACCATTCGGTGTTTTAAGGTCAATCACACGGACGACAAGGCGGCGTGGTGTATAAATATATCTCCCAAACCCCGTCATTAGGAAGATTGCGAAGCCAAGCGATTCACTGTTTTTTTTTTATAGTATAGGGGGCAAACGAGCGGACGGGTCATCTGACGGTAAATGACTACTGCCACCCATGGGCACCTGTAACTCAAGAGTCACAAGTGCGTTGCCGCGCTTTAAGGTGGGAATGGAGGAAGAGGGGGGAAGAGCGGGAAGATGGGAGAGGGGGAGGACGGAAATAGAGGAGAGAGAAGGGTTAGGGCCTCCGGTAACCTCACTCAATGCCATCATTGTTTCACTGCAGGTTTTCTGTGAGGCCGTGGTATCGAGCGGAGTCGAGCCGGCCAGTACGTGCCGAAGCATGGCTCTCCCACGTAAAATTTAGATTAGTTTGTAAATTAAAATTCAATATTGGCTATAATTTGTTGTTCACTATTTACAATGTACATGAAAAAAAATTAAGAGCATAGCATAAGCAAATAATTTTGATATTTCTGATTTAAAACCGTTGTTTTCGATATTATATTGATCCAAGACTATTTCAACTTGTCTAAACATCGACGGTAACAAAACAGATGTCTTAAATAAATAACATTACTAGTTTAAATTAATAGAGGGGCTCGTGGCTAAGTGGTAACCGAGTAGGTTAGCACATTACAAGGTTAAGTAATACTAGCCAGGTCAGTCTTAGGATGGGTGAACATTCTTAACACATTGAGACCCCTCCGTGCCTCGGAGAGCACGTTAAGCCGTCGGTCCCGGTTGCCATACGAACATCTGTCGCATTCGTTATGGGTAGTTAGAGCCCTAAAAAGTTCGACATCCTGGTCTAACTACAGAACTTCGATATCGCCTAGTACTTGGGTTGTGGAGGTCCGATGGCAGTCGCTTCACGTAAAATATCGAAGTTCGGCCGTATCGTAATTAGACTGAAAGCCGATCTCTATTTAGTTGGGAAAAGGCGCGGAGGATTTGAATAGTTTAAAGTAATAAAGATTCGTTGAATTACGCATGATTATCGTAATAAACTCAAATTCACTATGTCAATACAATGAAATTACACCGTTGTTTATAGTGTCATGTTTAGTTTATGTTGTTTGTTAATATACATCAACCCTTTTTCCTCACAGTTAACTTTTATGACTTGTTAGGGGACCATACATTGCTTTTATGTGGCTTCTACCAGCCAGTTTAAAAAAGCCTAAAATTCAGATAGTTGCTTGTTTCTTGTAAATGTCCGTTGAGCCATCCATTATATATACATAAAACTTTCGAATTCCAAAACAGAAACTGCTTAATCATTTTATTCTCTCTTTATCTTCGGACATCAACACAACTACTATCAAAACACATAAAATTTTCACAATCTTTTAATACAAAGAAGACCGAAGGGAGATTGTGCTATGAAAAACACCATGAATGGGTGGAATAAGCTCACAATAAGGAAGTATCCCTCTATACCGGTTATATTGTAATTTTATATTAAGGGGAGGAAGGGGCCAAAGTTTCATTTTATTTGTTGAACTTTGTACATACAAACGATTTACATAATTGCAGTCGCGTTTATTGTCTTATAAAGAATTGCGTGAATTTGATCCCCCAGGAAATAAATTACTTTTCACCCCTAGTACACGATAAAAAATATTACTGGCGTAACTCATGTATTGTTTTTCTGTTATGGGAAAATATAATTAAATGGGATAAAACATCAAAAAAATGTCTGATTTTAATAAATTTAGTTTTTTTATAATATTTATTTATTTACACTTCATGCACGTCTAGAACGAAAACGGAGTTAAGAACCTAAGACCTCCAGACAACCTTTGGAGCATATCTCCTTCCTTCTCCTACGTTTAAAAGAAGAATAGATTGAACGTAGAAACAAGAGCCGACAAACCCAGAAGTCTGGTAGGGAATAAATAGAAGAAAATTTCTTGATGAACAATGGGCTGGTTGCTACAAAAAATAAAAATAAAAGAATGGAGGTAGGCAGATGTAGATGTAGTATGTTATTGTTATTATATATGTATGTGTTGACCCACCAAAAGTGTCTAGAACCCTTAGATAAGCTTACCCGATCACTAAACTTTTGTACACCAAACTTTAAAAATGTGCTGCAATACACGGCAGATTCCTAGTGACATAATGTTTGTATGGTAACTGAAGCCAGCTGAGAAACCGGCCCGCTGACTTATTTTACTTGAGTTATTTCATATACAGCTTCTCACTACAACAATGATAACATATTAGGGTTCTTTTCTATTGTAATGCTAGTAGTTCACTAAATGGTAAACATGAAAATTATTTGTCTGGAAGCACTTCGCAACATAATATATTTAAACTTGACTAGAATTCTTCAAATATTGTATAAATGACAATGACTAAATGATGAAGACTAAAAATTTCTTCTTCCGTAATACGTAAAATTATAATTATTATGTCTCAGATCAAGAATAACGAACTTAAACATATTTTTCAGTTCTGAGTCGGTTCGAACTTAGCCTTTATGGTAACTCCGCTTCTATTTATCGACAAAGAGAAAAAAAAAAACGCTATTTGCTTCGTAGTGTGGTGCTTCGTGCTGTACGTGAGCGTGGAATGGGGTGGCATTACACGCTCCACCAATTCCTAATCCAATCAACATAGAAACAATATTTATTTAGTAACACATTTGAACTTTAAATGAGGGTTGGAGCCAAATGGTTATTCATAGTCGTTTCAAAGATACCCTCAATATTTTTTGAGCTTGCGACCCACTTGCGATATTGCATATCTCAACAATAACAATTCTTGTGATGTCCTAACCCTCCGTTTGTAATTTTACGACGACATATCAGGACATAATCTTAAATTTGATTTCAGCCCAAAGTTCATAGTTTAGAGGCGATAAAGAGAAGTCAATTTTACTACTGCTGTCTGTGAGTTTTTCTCTCACGTACAGTCTTTACTGTTTTAAGAATATAAATTGTGGTTGGATTCAAAATTTGTAAGTCTTGTTTTACATTGTAAACAAATTTGGATGGCTTAGGATAAGTTATAATAAAATCCATACATATCAATCGAACATTGATTTTGATTGTAAAATATTTCAAAATCGTGATTTCATATGTAGTTTTAACTACAAAATTTATTTGTCATTGTTTGATCTTGAAGTATTTATTGATCGTAAGAGAGCCATGTTTTAGTACGTATGGCCCGGCTCGGCTTGAGTGATGCCACGGCCTCACAGAAAAACAGCGTGAAGCAATAATTCGTTGTGTTTCGCCGAGTGAGTGAGGTTACCGGAGGCCCCGACCTCCTACTCCCATCTTAAAGACTGGCAAAGCACTTGTGACTTTTGAGTTCCAATAAAAAAAAATCATGTTTAGAAATATAATATCAACTTGAACCAAACTATCAACAATAAATTGTGAAGAGATGGGACACAGATATTAACATGAGTTTAATATTTTTGTTTGGATTGATATATTACATAATTAAAGAAAGGACATATTTTATAACTTACATATTATTATCTTCTACTTTTATTTACATATACATAAATATATACATTGATGGTGGAGCACCAAGTGTTGTGGTTTGAACCCCATGGGAAAATTATTTGTTTTCTGATAATGTTCTGAACTCTGATATAGCCAGATTTAGATTCAGATTTAGAAATGAAACTAAACAACTGGTAATTAATACTAACCTGAGACACCTCACACACAGCCGTCTGATTCGAAACTAGACAGAGCCAGTAATATGGTAACAAGATTGCTGATAAACATTCGTAGATATTACTACATTTGTGGCCCACATCTGTGACACCGAAGTATTAACTTAAGGTTGCACAGCATGCAACCGCAGGAAATACAAACAATCACTACTGTTAGGATCTGGAGTTTTCTCGAAGCCATAAGTCTGAACAGTGAACTATAAGACAAGAGTGCACTACAAAACACTAGAAATGATCAATGAAGCACTAGGCACTTGAAACACCAATAATTATATATTTTACTAAGTACATACACATTATAGATAAGTTACACCTATACACAGAACAAATGATCGTGCTCTTCAAACAATTATTAGTCCTGGGAGAGAAGCGAACCCATGATCTCTGGTTTAATAGTCAGGATCACTAGACCAACAGTCCTGTTAAATAAGTGACACCAGTTGCGAATGTCTTTGGGCTCCAATAATCCCTTACTATTAGGGCCAACCAATTTATAAAAAGATATTATAGTAACTTCAGTAAAATGTTTGAACATACTAGCAGTGTTAGAATTGTCATATATTATACTACTACCATACATCAAGTGTACTAACATTTGACCTACGTTCAGCAATAAAATATCGAGTGTATAGAATATAAACAACGACAGCAAACAAATGATGACAAATTACCGGTTGCTTGTTTAGGAAAACCATTAGCTGGGTCGCTGTAGAAAGCTCCTATTCAGGTTTCTTCCTTGCCTCTAGAAGAGTATTTAAACCTTTTATGAGCAAACAAAACAGTGTTTGTCAAGTCTCTCAGTGAACATATATCAAATTAGATTTAAGACAGATTCTACATTTGACTAAACACATACAACGCTAGTTTACATCAATTTATTATGGAGCGTATTATAATCTATCTATTCTGTTAATATGTTGTCTTTGAGCGTTTAATAGAAAAAATAATATAAAATATTAATTATATACATACATACTCTCACGTCTGGTATCCCCAAAGGTGTACGCAGAGGTTATTAAACACCCACACTATGATTTGGTCCCATTCAATTAATACGGGGCAACCCTATTGTCGCCAATCGGGCACTTTGGGAATTAAAGATGGGAAATGGGAGTATATTCAAAGGGAGAGGTAGGCAATGGAAGGAAAAGGATATTGCTTGTTCGGATGGATTGGGAAGTATAAGGAATATATATATGTCATTATTTTCATATATTGAAGTATTTTTAATTTTGTTTATGCCTAATGAATAATGTTTTTTTTTAGGTATAGGGGGGTAAACGTTCAGACGGGTCACCTGATGCTAAGTGACTACCGCCGTCCATGGACACCTGCAACTCAAGAGTCACAAGTGCATTGCTGGCCGTTGAGGTGGGAGTACGCTCTTTTCTTGAACTCAAAATCAACAAAAGACATTTAGTTGGACTTTGTATGTCTTCTCAATGATTTCTTTAGAAAATAAGTAATAATCTAGTGGAATAAAGTGGATTTTTTTTTTGGTTGAAAGCACTAATCTTTGGAAAATTCCATATGATTAAAAATATTACTTTAACATTTGATGGCCCATTTCTCGAGGAAGATTAATAAACACATAAATACCACGGTGCGAGGGAGCAGTCACTATATACTCGGGTGAAGGAAAGAGAGCGGCTAGTATACTAGTTTATAGACAGCAAAACTCTATCACTTATTGTTGAAATCGAAATAAGAAAGCATAATTATTACAAAGTTCTGCTGCCTGTTTCCTCATTATACCTTTACATATTATAAGTACTGATTTTAATAATAAATATTTTAATTATTTCAGAGGTAAACCATCACTCACCTTTGCTGACAACAGCCAAGAATAATTACGTTAAACAACAAAGACAAATCGAACTCCTTCAACAAGGAGTTTACTTACAAGGTATGTCAGACAAATTTCAACTTTCTTAACAATCAATCAATCATAACGTCAACGGTCTTTGACGCTGGATAATTTTATACGTAGTATTTATCTCTTATCATCTCGTATAAACGATAGACACTTTTCTACAGTATTAAATAGTATGTAGCGTTTAATTCGCTTTATCCAACGAAAAAATGAAGGAGGTTCTCAAGTGATCCCGTATACTTGGATAGGGTATTCTTTGAAGTTGGTGACATTTAAACTTCAAATAAAAATTTAAAAAAAAATAGGGGACGAATGATTGTTTACCCATTGACTTTACACCTGTGAACCGATTTTATTGAAAGTTAGCATACATAATATATAGTTCTAATAACACCACAATATGACGGAGACCTGTAACTAATTTGATGGATGCGGGATCCAGTCATCAGAAGTCCTCGACGGTTTACAAACGGTAAAACGGTCTCAAACAGTATCTATTTCGTGTTTGTTCTTATTAATTAATCGTAATGAGAACTTTAAACCCAATGAAATATTGTTGAATATCTATTGTTTAAATATTTATAACAAATAACAATGAATAGTTAAAGTAGGTAATGATATTATACATAAGTTAGGTAAGTAAGAATTTTACTAAGTACTTAACTATTCATTATAATTATATTTTAGCCACAAAAAACTAAAAAATAAAAAACTTGAAAAAAATACTTAAACCGACGAAGAAAGAAAGGAACTGAAAAGCGAAAAATAAACTTGTTAGCTGAACTAAACTTCTACACTAATGTAAACACTTAAATCATTTTGAGGCGGTGCCAAACATATAAACAAAAAATGAAATTTGAAATCATGCCATCACTTCATTTAACGTATTAATTAATTAGCTTGTTTAATAAATAATATAAATGTATATCTCTGTACATATAAAATATATCTTCAAATCAACAAAACCATGTTCTCCCTAAAGCAAAACCTGTCCCAAATATAACATAACAAAATAAATAAGACATATCAAAATATTATTCTATGGATCGAAAATTCAAATAACTCGAACCGATTTCCACCCTTTAGCAATCGCACCCTACAAACTTGTAACCGGATATACGCCGCAAGCATCACGTGACCTCGCTCTTCCGTCTGTGATTCGCCAAAACTAACGTGCTGTATCTACTCCAATATAAAATGATCTACCTACCCTCTTTTAACGCCTCACTAAGTGATAAGTTCAAGGGAAATCAGAAAAATATAGGAAGATCAGATTAAGTTGGTCAATTGTATAACCGAAAACCAATCCATCTGCTTGGGCAAATAATTCGACAATATATTTTGGGAAAGTGTTAGTTCTTGTACTTTTTTTGGTCTCATATAAAAATAAAGCAGCTGTGCGATTTAAAGATGTTCCGATATAATTCCTGCCTTGTTTTGTTTTGATGACCTCATACGAACAAGTTATTCCCTAAAAAAAAAAAAAACAACTTCCCTGCCTAAAAACGAGTTACGCGTCATACAGCAGCAACATAAAAAATAATTCTAGCCAGTGTCACTCGGGATGATGTAAAAATTCTAATGATACCCAAAACATCAAGCTCTGTTCAGGTATTTAGAATTTATGTTGGATTAAAGAAACTCACATACAAACATATATACATACATGAACCCTGGCAATATTACACTCCTTTTTTGGGCAGTCGTGTTTAAGCAGTGCATTAAAGTCAAAAGCTGACATGAAAGAACATACAGATTCTTAAATCAAATTCGTAGGTATAACTTTAAAATCCTTGATGGTGTAACGTAGAAGACCCACAATTGATATAATGTTTAGAATCAAAGACAAATCAATCACTAAACTTACAACCCTGATGTCTATACATCAAAGTTTATAGTTTGATAAAACAAAATTTCTGATAAAGGGCCAAGTTACGTTAAATCAGCAGCAACTGAATATCAATCTACAGCTATCTTAAGAATGAGTATTCAAGCGGGCATAAGTGGGGTACAATTTTCAACGCCGATCGTGTTCGATGGCCTCCAAATAACGTATAGCAATAGGGTTCAAGGGCTATGTGATTAAGCACCCCTCTGAGAAATCAATACCTGGATAGCCTACGGCCGGTGTAAATATAACTCCAATAACGTGAATAACGAATGTAAGCACGCGATACCATTAAAAAATCACTTTAATTGTCAGATTGAGATATAGATTGGACAGTTGGTGTCTGCTACTTTTTTATGATATTGGGGGCAAACGAGCAGACGGATCCTGCTGAACTCAAAAGTCACAAGTCCCTTGACGCCATTTAATGTGGGAGTAGTGGGAGAGGGGGGGAGAGAGGGGAAGGGCGGGAATAGGGGAGAGGGTAGGGTTAGGGCGTCCGGTAACCTCACTCACACGGCGAAAATCAATGCTTCACTGCCGGTTATCTGTGAGGCCGTGGTATCACTCCGGTCGAGCCGGCCCATACGTGCCGAAGCATGGCTCTCCCACGAATAGATAATTATGTTAAGATAGTCTGTGCAGCCCTATTTTCATTGCTAAGATTGTTACTAGATTCTCGGTGAACAGGAAAATATTTGGTGAGTCCAATAATGTATGACCTAATCATTATGTTTAAGAACAATGTAACTAACACTCTTCTCTAAGATCTCATAAGTTTACTTTTAGATTTTTATGACTGTCGTATTCCAGCTGTGATTTAGAATATTTAAATAATTTTAGCACACTTTTATTAGCTCGGTACGAGTACATATATATATATGTAACGCAATCTGATTAAATTAAAACTTCGCACATTTATCAAGGACTGATGACAATACAATATTAAAGACTAAAAAAACGATAATAAAAAATAGTTTAAAAAACTAATAAAACACGCTTTTCTAACCAACTGAACTAAAGAGTAGAAAATAATTTTCTATAAGTAAAAAAAAATAGAGTGATTAAGAAAAAAAATATTTTATCGTAAAAGGCGTGGGGTGCTTTTTAAAATATTATAATATTAAAATATTTATAATAATTGACTTCTATCACCCCACGCATTTTTAAGATAAAATGTTTTTTTTTAAACACTATTATTTTTTAACTTATAGAAAATTATTTTCTACTTTTTAGTTCAACTAGTTACAAAAGCGTGTTTTTCTTTTAGTTTTTTAAATTATTATTTATTTAAATAATAATGATACCAAGAATAAACCTTTCGAAGTAGGTAGGTAACCCTAAACTGCAGATTCGTCTACATAATTCAACCAAAAAGCACGGGGTGTCAGAAACGCACAGTAGGAGGTGTGCTAATCAATACTACCAGCGTGAGGTAGTAAAATAACTGTTTTTAAGTAGGATCAGAGCTCCATTATTAGGTGTCAACACACGAGGAATATGGCATCAGTATTTATAGGCATCAGGAAAAGCTTACCATCAAGCGGACACTGAGTTTAACGGACCCATAACAACTTAGTTGTGTAAAAAAATGCCTTCTTAATAACTATAAACGGGTTTGCGACCAGTAAAAGATTCAACTGTAGCTACTGAATGATAATCAAATGATAATGAAATAAAAACCTTTTAAACTAGCAAAAACGCTTAGATTCTACTTCACTTCTCAAAATTTTTACTTTGTTTTAATACGTAGGTATCAACGGTCTTTGAAATATCGGAACATGAAATAAGTGTTTGTGTATTTGAAATTACGAGCTATACATAACATAATACAAGGTTATATAAACAATTTAAATATAAGCAATGTACACTCATACTGTTAATATTAACTATTAATGTTAAAGGTAGGTAATTAATCAAATTAAATAAAATTCTATTGAACAGAGCTTTTGAGAATAAAGGTAGGCTGTTTCGAAATTTATTGGCAGGCATTGCAAACAAATCTGATTTTGTAAAAAAATAATTGATTATAGGTTTTTTTATGGCATAGGGAGCAAACGAGCAGACAGACAGGTCACCTGATGGTAAATGACAACCGCCGCCCATGGGCACCTGCAACTCAAGAGTCACAAGTGCGTTGCCGGCCTTTAAGGTTTTAAGGTGAGAATAGGGAAGAGCGGGAAGAGGGAAGGGTTAAGGCAATTAAGGTTAAGATGAAACTTAGAATTTATAAAACAAAATACAATATATTCACTCACAGCAAACATCGACGATATTGAATAATATATTTAAATTTAATTTACAACTTTTGTCTCTCATTTGCGATAGGTATTCCAGAAGTTTTTAGGTACTAAAGCCTGCTTGTATTATATGCCGGTCCAATAATCATTCCCCTATTATTATAGTCTCTTACCGTTTAATACACTTCTTTTATTGAGCCTATCTGGATACTAATATAACCTCATAATGTTATTAGACATTAGAGATAGGCGATAACGACAATAATTAATAAACTACCGCCACGTCTATAAAAGCGAATGTTACTATAGCCCTTAAAGCCATAACAGGCAAAGTGTTTTGTATTAGGGTAACTGCACACGAGTCTGATTAATCCAATCTAGTGTTTTTCGTTTCAATGATCAGCCATGTGTAGTTCATATTTGTATTGAAGGTAAATAAATAATGTAACGCATTGGTTCTGCACTACAATCTATCAGTAAATAAAAAATTCAAAACCACAATTGTAAAGGAAATAAATTGTATAATTAATTGTTAGACAATTCCTAGATGGCGGAATTATTTCAGTTTCACAGGGTATATGTTACCAATCCGGTTTGATCAAATGGTTCAAAAGAAAAACAAAAAAATACGGTGAAGATTTCCTTGTAAAATATAAATGTTAACAACAAACTTCTTTCATTTTAAATAGTTTAAGAATTCCCACCGACAGACAACTCGATAATAGCCCCACGGTTAACGGTGGACGATGAGCTGAAGTAGTAGATACTTATGTCGTATTAAAAACGATTTAAGAATGCATTCGTGTTGAAGAAAAGGGTATTTGATTAGTAATATTCCTTAGAAATAGTAGGGTATTGGAAGAAATATTACTATAACTACTTTAAGAAGAGATGAAAAAGACCATTAAGAAGAAAAATAAATATAAGCACTACAGCTAAAATTAAATAATATATTTATAATATAAAATGTGTTAAACTTAACTAAGATGTATTTATTGCTGCCAATTGGCTCGAGGTGTGCATTTTAAACGTAATCCTGAACGGAATTGGAATTGTTTGTAGTGTGCGGTCTTCCTTCCTTATTATTTACTTTTATTTTCCATCTTTATTCCGGTCACGTCCGGGAAGGTTCCACCTAGGGAACAAGGCCTTTATATTGTTTTTGCTTCTTTTTTCTTTAATTAGGCTCAAGTCGTGGAATAATAAAATATTTAAGTGATTTTAACGAAAGTAGAAACTGGAAAATAAAAAATGAAAAATAATATCATCAATACAAATAAACAAAATTGAAGTATCTGTTTGTAGTGTCAAAACAATAGTTTTTTTAAGCTCATGCAGTTATACACATTACATATGTCTAAAAATCAGTTTTTAAATTTTTTTGTCTGTGGTTGAGATTAGCCGGAACATGGTATTCTATCACGGTAATATTATCTATACAGTATTCTATCTTCATTCAAACGGTCGGAAAGCGAGTTATACCAACGCATCTCAAGTTCAGTATACAGTCGGTACACAACCAGTCACGAATGCACCGAACGAACTGTGTGATGGTTTTGTAAGCAGTACCTAAGCTTGTGATGTGTGTATTTGATTGAAATAAGTACAAGTACTTACTTAACATGGCAATGTATTTTTTTAAATTACTTTTAAATTTAACAATAAAGCTTTTCGTACGTTTCAGTCGAGGCCCAAATATTTTTCAGTCTTAAAAAAAGGGTGTTTTTTATGAAATCTACTAATCAAAAAACACAACATGTATTTTTATTGAACACTTCCTATTTCATCCACAACGAATTTCAATTTTTTAAAAACAAAAAATATACTTATTATAATATTCACTATCATAAAACTAGAAAGAAACTCTTCAATCTACTAAAAAAAACAACATATGTTTTTATTGATATTTACAATAATATCGTTACATTACACAATTAAATATCCATACACAAATAAATAAAATTGAAGTGTCTGTTTGTAATGTCAAAATAATAGGTTTTTTTTAAGCTCATACAGTTATTTGCACGATACCTATAAGTAAAAATTAGTTTTTAAAATTTTTGTCTGTCTGTTTGTTTCGGCTAATCTCCAGAACAGATTGACCGATTTCCACGGAAATTTCACAGGCAAATAGCTGGTGTTATAAGGAGTAACTTAGGCTACTTTTATTTTGGAAAAAGAATTAGGGATCTGCGCAAAATATACAAATAACTAAACGCGAGCGAAGCCGCGCGGGAATTATTTATAATATTTACAATTACAAAACTAGAAAGAAACTCAAATAGGTAGATGAAATTAAAATACTGTAGGTGGATAGCCCTTTCACGTGATTACGTACCGCGCAGCTGTAGGTCGTTATTTCGAGGACAGTGCCGAGTCGCAATACTGGATAGATAATATTCCCATGGTTCTATTTAAGGTAAACTTGTATGTCAACCACCTCTATTTCATATTTCGAGGTTGCTAAACAACCATTGGGACCAGGTAATGTAACACCTGGGGTTACATCACGTGTATGGTGTAAACGTGGATGTAGGGGAGTAATACCACACACACATTGAAAGCCATATTTAACTTTCCAAACACAATAAATCCACAAGTCTACTTCCGCTAATGCGTTAGTTTTCCTTTTCGGGTATTAATCTACCGATCTTTAATTTATCACCTCAATACATGAGATATTACTGAAATCAAGCAAAACAGTTCATTAGTGGCTTGTATATCCAATCATAAATATAATTACCCAAACCCAGTTCAAAAACAAACACGTATAAAATGTATTTTCTTCCTACAATTTATCCGGTGATCATCAAACGCAACGATAATCCTTCTGACGTTTTGATAACAAACACGACGAATTTTTCGGTGAAATAAACACGTCCAAATACATTATAATCACACATTCACCGTTAAAAGGAAACCTTATATTTACTAGAAGCATATTTTGGAAGCTTTTAACATGAATATTTTCATCATCTACAAAACATTATTTTATTTATTTATTTTCAACAGTGAAAAGACCTAGTAGACACTAGGTCTTTTCGCTGTTGTCAATTCAACACAACAGCGAAATGACCTACTTAATGACAATATTCTTTTCCGATATACATTTTATTAGCTCAGCAGTAATTGCTATGGAGCAGTAACGACCCACATTTAGGTTTTCATCGCCTTGTCTTGTTTCTTTTCAAAATCATTGTAAAATATTTGAATAGAATTCCTCCAGGTTACAAAAAATACATGGTAATAAGTTACCATATTTTTTGTTTAGTTTATACTTTAACAGCTACAGTATATACATAAATATTGATGCCCAATGATACGGTTTTACATTATGTCCTTTATTATTCATTCTTAAAGTGTTATTTCCCAACTTTTTCACATTAATAAAACAGGAAATTATTTTGTTTTATATATTCTGGGATATTATTAAACAGCGCTATCTAGCACATTCATCCACACAAATATTAGACCTGAGCTGGAATTGAACCTGTCATGGGATCAATTTCTGCTCAGGTCAGAAGTCTCTCGTCAGAAGACGCGGATCGTAGAGAGGTGGCAGTAAAATGCTCACATTGGTCAGCGATTAAACATTTCAATCTCGGAGAATATTTTGATCCATAGCGTTAAATTCTTGAATGATATGTGCATAGAAATATGAAAGGAAGACCGTAATGGCCGTGAATCCGCATCACCGCGACGTGTTCAAATTGAGTCAGTTACTGAGAAATACGACGAGCAGAGCGGACCAGCCGATCACTATCGTATTCATTCTTATTATGTCTTTGTATCTGTGAAAGTGTGATCTTGTTTTTTTTTTTAAATTGATTCACGTCTGGTACAAAATATTTATAATATTATGAACGTCAAAATATACGTTTCTATTCAGAGTAATATCTGCAATGTAATAAGAAGAGCAAGTGATAAAATAACTAGGCACTTAATAGCACGTATAGAAAAAGAACAGACATTTTAGCCTCGACTGGAATAAGCACAATGTGTTCCCATTGTCACTTACTTTCTGTGAAAAAAGCTTCAGAAGCAGTGGTAACTGCGATAACTGAAAGTACCTATATTTTGAACCACATACCATATTTTCGTCAGGAAGAAATATTTTTATGTGTGATAGTTACGCATTAAAAAAGAAAACAGGAAAAATGTCTTAATAGGCTTGCAAAGAATATTCGGCTAATATTCGGTATTCGGCCTATTCGGCTATTTCATACTATTCGGCAAAATACCAAATACTACAGTTTTTTTTTGTTAGTGGCTGCTCTGAGTGGGTGAGTAGGTTCGGGTAGGCCTTGAATGACGTACACTGTCCGGATCGGCGGTATACTGAAGAAGGATGGTCTGATGACAGCAATAAAACGTGAGAGGTGTATTACTTATGCTGTATACATTTTTTATTTATTGTGGTTTGTTTATTGGTAAAAGAAAACGATTAATTTAATTTTTTGTACTGTTCTTTTCACAACAAAATACTCATACATAATTAACTTCCATAATGTGAAAAAACAATATCTGTCCATGCATTTGAATCGTAAAAATAACGAATCGTAAAATTTTGCACTGAGAAATTGTATTGCAGGGAACTAATATTACTAAATTGTCTTGATATGGGCTATGCTTTCTTTGCAGAATATTCATCGTAGCAATCCATAAAAGAAGATAGATGCACTTGGGTGGGTCATTGGTCACGGTCGCGGGAGACGTTGCAACAGTGGAAAATAGGAACAATAAACAAAAATGTCGATAAAAGTTTCCTGCCATGCGTCAGCCGAATTCTTTTGCCGAATATTCGGCTATTCGGCTAGGAAGCTTTCATAATATTCGGCATTCAGTATGTGGCCGAATAAACTATTCGTTGCAAGTCTACTTAAGAAGTAATGTGCTATAATGCAAAGAAAGTCTATGTCTAAAAAAACAGTATGAAATGTAAGGCAATTCAGAAATAGCGATGACTAAGCTAACGGCTTTATACATATTTTTAAGCTTTTCTTTAACCAAAGGAAGATTTCCCTTTTAATACAAATTAATACTTACATAATATATAACTGTTTAGCTACGTGATGTGTGAATACGAATGCAGTATTATTAATTATATCCTGGGACATACATCGCTACCTAAGACCAACAAGCAGAGCTTGTACGGTAGAACACGTATAGGCATACATAGATATGTATTTCTTTTTGTAATTACCTACATATTATTATACATAGAAACACCCAGAAAAATGCATTTCAAGCATACAAATATTTGAACTGAGCGGGAACCGAGAAGGCGATCAGTGGCAGTCGAATGCCGTTGCGCTATGGAGGTCGTAAGGTCGTTACGTTAACATTTTCTTTAAAACCAATGGTCTTCTTGAATATCTAGCATCTTCAAACTGTTTCATGCATCATTTCAATACCAACACCGCTACACGAATATCTGCCAACATGTTACGCGACAAAGATTTCCGATATCTCTACCGGAACCACAGGAAAGTCTCAATACGAGCACGGCTTGATTAACCGCTCACTGTCGACGTCACCACATTTACATAATACCAACTGATGTCTCTACATAGAAAGTGCCGTATTTACATACAATTTGAATATCCTCCCAATGTACCGAATGAAAAATTCTTCCACTTTTACTGGTTTGTGATTTCTTGGAGTGCCCATTAAATATTTATTGCAATCATCTTTTAAATGAATTAATGTTGTTTTCATAACAGAATTAGTGAAATGAGTTCAGATTTTTTTTGTATTGCGGTTTTTGTGTTGTAATAGTAACTTTTGCAGTGGTAAAATATGCCAGTTGTTAATCATGATATTATAATTAATAATTAATTTGACGGTTATCATAATCCTAAAATTTCTTCTCACAAGAAGTACAAACACAAAAAGAAATATATTTACAATACGCTTGTTAGTATGTACTAGCAGCGCCCCGTGGTTTTATCCCTCGTGGGAATATCGGGTTAAAAAGTAGCCCATGCGTTAATCCAGGTCTCCAGCTATCCACATACCAAGTTTCCTCGCAATCGGTTTAGTGGTTTTTGCGTGAAAGAGTAACAAACATCCATACATACAAACTTTCACATTTATAATATTAGTGGGATAGTGGGATTAAACACCCACATTTTGCCAACTATGATTTGGTCAAACTGATATAATAGGGGGCAAGCCTATTGGCAAGGTAATCATCCTGGCCTGGACGGAGGATTCTTTCTTTGTGATGGAGGGCGAAACACCTGTTTTTTTTATGGGTGAAATTTTCAGTGATGTTATGTTAGAAGAGTAACTAAGACACGCGAGCCAAAAATATGCAGTTGCAAAATCATCTTTTTCCCAAACTGTAATTATGAAAATGATGACAATTATATTTTTAACACACAGCCTCTAGTCTAAAAACCAAAGACGTCTGTGATGACGTTCGAGATCCCTTTCACTGTCCCAAAATCCTTTCTTAGCTGACTTTTCCTACCTTTAAACTACTTCCCTGCCAAATTTATAAACCTATGGGCCTTTACATAAAGGGCCATAGACGTCCTTGATCTTACCCTGTCTCAAAATTCGTTGTAAGCTGACGAGCTCTACCTATAAATTACCTCCAAGCTAAATTTCAGGCCTTTGGTACAAGATATCAAGAACTTTCATACACACTTGCGAGGGCCCTTAGCTAGTCTAAATCCTTTTACAAAATCTAGTAGTGTCAGTTATGAATGGAGTAACTTAAATACTCTATTTATAAAAATAATCGGTGGTGGTGATAAATCAATAGTTACTCATAAATTCTTTCAATTTGTTACGAATTATTGTGACCTATATACGTTTAAGACTTTTAAAGTTGAAATGAGCACGACGCCGGTTGTCAGTTTTATTAAAAATATTTGCTCATTATTTGCTGGTAATTTATTAATTGTACAATATGCCTGCATCGAGTACACTTTCAGTCAGCCTGGTGGTTTTAGAAAATACAAATAGATAATAGATAATTCACGGAAAGTACATTATTGTATACTTAGCTTACTCCTTGTATTTTTTTAGATAAACGAATTGAGTTCATATTTTTTTCATCAAATTTTTATCAGAAAAATAAAAAAAATAATAAATATTTATATTAGTTTATTATTTATATGCATTTTTGAGATAATTACATTATGTACTACTTGCGACGTATTAATACAATCATTATATGAGAGAAGAGAAAAAAATATATTGGTCTTATATAGAGAGAGTAAGACCGAGAATTATTTCCATAAGTCAAATAAAAGGATATTTAGGATAAAAAGTTCACACAGAACGGGACAATATGGTGGCAGCTGCATCGTTAACGAGAGTGAAACCGTAATATTTAAAAATAAAAATTAACTGTAATTATGCGATTATAGTACGCTAACAGTATATTGAAAATGATTTTTCATTTAATTATGCAAGAATAAAGTTAATTATAATTAAATGTAGTTGCCTCATGACGTGAGAAAGAAAGTGAAAGTAATTTAGTTTGAAGGGAAAACGTCGACTTAACAACTTTCCGACTTACCAAACTGTTGTCTGGGTACCAAACTGACTTGAATATGTGGCACATAGTAGCTTGTGAGCCTTTGTAATTAAGCAGAAAGCAAGGATTAAACTGATTTGATAGATAGTTCAAATACTCGTGTTACATTTTGTATTTTCATCAACAAAACAGATTTCCTATTATTGGTATTTTTTCCATTTAAACGAATTGCGTATGGACGAATATTATGCTAAAGAATATTAGTTATAAATTCCTTTTAATAATAGACATTGACAATTGACATCAATTTTCCTCAGACGAATCTGCTAATACATTTAGCTTTTGACTACGCTCAGTAGTAGTAAAAGAACACCATAAACAATATTTGCGAGTGTGACGCAATCTATCACACAAGAAGTAACACGTAGATGGTATCACATTTCACCAACACACTCCAGTTACTTAGTAAACCACCA
This sequence comes from Euplagia quadripunctaria, assembly GCA_963859945.1. NCBI lineage: Eukaryota > Metazoa > Arthropoda > Insecta > Lepidoptera > Erebidae > Euplagia > Euplagia quadripunctaria. The sequence goes on from OY982565.1 coordinate 20,766,961, forward strand.
AATAAACCCAACCACGTGTCAAACGTAATAATAGCCGTACGAAGACTGACCTCTTGGTCTAGTGGTTAATGACCCTGACTGCTGAGCCAGAGGTGGTGGGTTCGATTCCCACCCAGGACAAATAATTGTGTGATGAGCATGATCATTTGTTCTGTGTCTGGGTGTAATTTATCTATGATATGTATGTATTTAGAAATATATAAGTATGTTTATCAGCAGTCTGGTTACCATAGTACAGGCTCTGCCTAGTTTGGGATCAGACGGCCGTGTGTGAGATGTGTGGAGTTATTATTTAAAAAAAAAATAATAATAATAAACCTCGGGATGGGGACATCATTATGTACCTGCACTACAGGAAAACAGGTCAACCCTACAGATATGACTGGCTGGCTTAGTAATAGTACAAACAAACAAATCTTTATTGAAAAAACAATCCCTACTCCTGTCTGCCACTCAGATACTTACTAAGTAGGAATCATACGTGCGTGTGGTGTGATGTTCCACGGCTCGGACACTATGAGCGAATTAATGGCATTAAAAGCGTCAGCATCATCATAAAATAATGTATCAGTTATGAACACATGGATTGCGCGTGCGACCTCTAGGTATATCTATCTATTAGGAGTGCGTTGGCATTCGATCAATATTGATGTTTTTTTACGATAGTATTTATTATTAGTTAAAGTAAGACACAAGACATATTCATTTAACTGTGGTACAGGGTATTCTTCTTCTGTAAGGAAATTTAATGCAAGGATAATTGCTTAATAGTAGTATGACTGCTTCTCTATTTTATTTAGACTCTCTTGAAACATAAATAATTTATTGTAACATAATAATATATATATATATATATATATATATATATATATATTTATATTATGGTATAGGGAGCAAACAAGCAGATGGGTCACCAGAATTATTAAATGACTACCGCCGCCCATTGACATCTGCAACTCAAGAGTCACAAGTGCGTTGCCGGCCTTTCAGGTAGGAGTACGGGAAGGGGGAAGAGGAGGTGAGGACGGGAGAGGGGCAGCGGGAAGGATTAGGGCCTCCGGTAACCTCACTCGCTCAGTGAAAAGCAATGCAATCATTGCTTCGCTGCCGGTTTTCTGTGAGGCCATGGTATCAATCCGGTCGAGCCGGCCCATACGTGCCGAAGCATGGCTCTCACACGATCAAACTTTCTCAATTGAACTAGTGCGTAATCCGTTCAGATAGTATTCTATCTTAAAGAGGTAGTGAAATATTTTAGTGTTCCGAATCCGATAGCATAGGGGTTGAAATTTAACAAAAAATACTTGCGAACAAAAAGCTACTTTTAATAATAATAAAAAGGTATTAAATACCTATAGTAATATATTAAGTACAGTAAAATTAAAATAGTGACATTTGTGAGATTGAAGAGAACACAACGTTTGCAATGTTATCATTATTTTATGTTTCAATGAGTTTCACGGATGCTTACAATAGCGTTATGATATTAATTACATTCTGAAAGCCGTTTATTTTAACACCTTATTGTTTTAAAGGCGTGTCGGGACTACTGAGTTATTATTACTAGCGTACATAAAATATAGCTATTGACTTGTCGCTGACTGTACATAAATAGTGGAAAAGGACTATTTAGAATAAGTTTAGCCTAAATTTAAATAAACCTAAATATAAACATTGAAAGTTTAAAGTGACTAAAGTGTATTGGAAAAGAAAAAAATACAAATAATGGCATTTTAGAGTTTTACAATTGAAGTTAAATAACAATCTACTGTTAAATTGGCTGATAACTAATTTTTGTAATACTTAAAACTGTTATTTGTAATAATGTAAAATTGGAATGAAATTGGTCAAATACTCCTCTTTTTTTATATCAGGAGTAAATAAAACAATTACAGCACATTTTTTTCTTTTCCAAAATTAACTTCAATCAAAATTCGATTTATTTCAAGAAGTACATTTACAAAAATATTTTCTGAGCTTCACTTTAATTTTGAAGCTATTATTTATCTTAATTTGAATCTAAAATAGTAACAGTTCTGAAATAAAGCAGTTCAAATTAATATTTAAGGGAATCGTCAAAGCGGTCAACAATTTTTCAATATAAATCACAGCTAACTTATTCATAAAGTGACAGCCCTATTATTACTTTTGGTATTCGTCACTACTCGTTATATCAACGTATCCATTTGCTACCAAAATACACGCGTACACTAAAGCTTAACTATTGATATGAATAATTAATATGACAGGCGGTTGTAGCTTCGGAAAAGTGATCGATATGTAAATGAAAATAAACATTTGAATTAGTAATATTTGAGCGCTATTTATGAATACAATCAACCCCAAATTTAAAGTTTGAGGGGAACAGAAATAAAACTAAAAAAAGTAAAGGAACACTTACTTAAATCACTGAAAGCACATGACTATAGCAGACATGGCAGTTACAATAAGAAAGAAGAAATTTAAAAAAATAAACTATCCGTTTACAAGTTATGGCTGTTTGAAATTCCAGGTATTTTTACCTCCGTTTCTAATAAATACAGGTGCAAAGTGTAAAGTTAAAGATTTTAAATGGTACTTTTCTTTTTTTATTCAAGAACCTTTTACTCAGTTTTTGAGAAAATCCTAACTTTAATTTTTTTCACTCTACTTTTATGAAAAACGGGGGCAAAAATACCTGTAAATTCAAACGGTTATAACTTGTAAACAGATATTTTTTTCAAAAATTGTACTTATTGTAACTGCATGCTACAGTCATGCTCTTTCATCGATTTAAGCAAGTGTTCCTTTTTCAAATACACCCTGTGTATTGGGAAAGTCCTTCAATCCACCGTGATCTACATCTAGCACAACTGGCATATATTTAGTAACTAGTACTTTATTTCTGTTTATTTATTGTAAACAATAATTTTACTTTTTTTATGTTATAGGGGGCAAACGAGCAGACGGGTCACCCGATGGTAAATGACTACCGCCGCCCATGGGCACCTGTAACTGTTACCGCCCTTTAAGGTGGGAGTAGGTTAAGAGGGGGACGGGGGAAGAGGGGAAGGACGGGAATAAGGGAGAGGGAAGGGTTAGGGCCTTTTTTTTTTTTTTTTCTGCGTGTGGAAACCCCCTCGGGCCGTCACCCCACCGGGGTTTTCGGTGGGGCGGTGTGTCGGAATCGAACCGACTAAAACCACACGGTGTGCCGTACTGCGCCTTAAATAGGAGGGATCCGGGAACAGCTTTATTAAGACATCCGGACCCCCCCTAGCGCCTGCCCGCTAAGCGCGGGCACCACCTCCGGGTAACAACCTCTCAATTAGGCAACGTCCAGGCACACGCGGACGCCACCTCCTCGCGGGGGGCCACTACAGCGGGTGAAGGGGAAAACCCGTCCCATCCACCCGCGGCCATACTCAGGGCGGCATGAGGCGCTGGTACGCGCGCCTCCGCCGCCCGGTTCGCCGGCGGCGAATTAAGTCCGAGTGGAGATCGTCCTCCCGGACCCTTTCCGCCGCCTCCTTCTGCAAGATGACGTCCTCACAGAAGGTCGCGACCGCGGTAAAATTCCTGTCGCTACCGGCCATGGAGCGTATGATGGCCGGTAGCGAGAGATCCCCTCCGATGACTGCAGTGAGGGCCCGACGCTGCGTTACCCAGGCGGGGCAAACTGCCAGCGTGTGCTGAGCCGAGTCCTCACTGCAGTCGCAGTGGTGACAGGCGGGACTCAGTTCCCTCCTAGCGACCGAGTGCAGGTACTTCCCGTGCTGCCGCCCTGCCCACTCGACGATGACCGGCTGGAGCGCCTCCACGGCGGCAAAGCCAGCACGTGGAGCCTCCAGCCGGGACGACCAACGAGCCATGGTGGCTCGGCGAGCGGCCTCACGCCATTCGCGTACCTCTTCGGGCGGGGGCCGACTGCCGCTTCCCGCCCCGAACTCAGCCGTTCGCCGATATACTTCGGCGAGCACTTCCGCCTCCAAATCCCACGGGAGAGTCCCAGCTAACGCGCACGCTGCCTCCGTCGACACGGTGCGGTATCCGCGTATGGCTCTAACCGCCATAACCCTCTGAGGGCGCCAGAGGCGCGCCCTATTCTGGGCGGTCAGAGCCTCCGCCCACACCGGTGCACCGTGCAGTGCCATTGACCGGACAACCCCCGTATACAGCCGTCTCGTAGCTATGCTAGGTCCGCCCAAATTGGGCAAGAGTCGCCCAAGGGCGGACGCAGCGCCGACAAGCTTTGGAGCAAGCTGTAGGAAGTGCTCGTCGAAGCGCCACCTACCGTCGAGGATCAGGCCCAGATATTTTATGTGGGCCTGAACCGGTACGAGGACCGAGTTAACCTCGATAGAGGCGCCAGGGGGTGGACCACGACGGGGCCCATGAAATAAAAGGGCCTCCGTCTTATCCAGGGCCACCCGCAAACCAAGCGCCTCGATGCGCCCGACCACCAGAGAGACTACCCTGGTGCCAGGCGCGCCGCCTCCTGAAAGTTCACCCCCCGGGCTGTGACCAAAGTGTCATCGGCGTAACAGATTACGCCGAGCCCGGGAGGGAAGTCGCCTCGAAGGGCCCTGTCGTACCCCATGTTCCACAAGAATGGTCCAAGGACAGACCCCTGCGGAACACCGCACGACATGGGCCGACGACTTAAAACTCCATCTCGGTCCTCGTACATGACGGTACGCTCCTCTAAATAGTCTGCCACTAGCCGCCTCAGGTACCCTGGCACTCCGTGATACTGGAGTGCTTCCCTGATGCGAAGGGTTAGGGCCTCCGGTAACCTCACGCAATGTAAGCAATTGGTTCACTGCCGGTTTTCTGTGAGGCCTTGGTATCGAGTGGAGTCGAGCCGGCCCATACGTGCCGAAGCATGGCTCTCCCACGTTATTTTTGCCGTAACATTGTGTTATCTTTAATTTTTATGTTCAAAAATAGATAATTCCTAGCAATTTTCAAAGAATTTTATTTAATAAGGGTAGGGTATAGGATAAGCATAAGCTTGACATAGTGTGAGCGACACCGTTGATGTTTACTACGAGGACCGTGAACTGGTTTCCTATTTAGAAAAACAAATATAAAATAAACTAAAAAAAAACAGCCAATTGCGAGTTGAATTCGAGTGGAGAGGGTTCTGTACAATGAATTGCAAATAAAAGATTTTACGCAAAATATTGAAAGATTTACCATGAACTTTCTTGTAATCTATTAGCAAAGAATTAATGTTTGTATTTTTTTTAAATTTTATACCATTACCTACCGTACCGTTTTTCATTAGGAAGTGCGGAATTCTAAAAATAGTACGTACTACGACAATTAAAAAATGTTAAGGTAAAGTGATTTAAGCATGACTTTAACTAAGTATTTGTATAAGTTATAAACATACTTTCCTTTGAATGATTCAAGAGTGAAATGTTAAATGTTAGTGAGGTGTAACAATTGCATTTGTATTGATCGACATAACTAGTCTCGGGTCTTTTTTTATGGTATAGAGGGCAAACGAGCCGACGGGTCACCTGATGGTAAATGACTACCGCCGCCCATGGGTGGAAGAGGAGGAGAGGGGGAGGGGGGAGGGGAATGAAAGGAAATTACTTCGCTGCCGGTTTTCTGTGAGGCCGGGGTATCACTCTGGTCGAGCCGGTCCATACGTGCTGCCAAAGTATGGCTCTCCCACGTCTGAATTCAATTCTCTGCAGCTTGACTATGCTGAGTGCCGCATAGTGTGGGGACTTATCAGGACTCCCGGAGAATAAATTATAATGTTAATGCAATGTTATTTCCCTGACCAAAGTTATAATAGTTGCACTATCAACAAAGAGAGTCTTGAAGAATAACTATAGATATAGCGCACGTGCTTACAGACTGTTGAATCATAGATAATATTTCATTTCGTTAATATATTTAAGTCGATAATCGTTAATATGTTTGGAGTATAAACAATCAATGCTCACAATAGCAGATAAACAAAAAGGACACCATCTTAACTATACACTTTCGCATGCGAAGTTCAGCAGCTCAGGAGACCACTCACGGCGTGTAGGTTGAGAAATCCACTATTCGGCACTATACAAGGTGTTTGATGCTCCAATTAACAATAGATAGCACTCAACACGGTTGAGAAGATAGTAAAAGGCGAATTGTCCTTGTGAAACGTTCACAAGCCACCATTTTAGCGAGATGGAACAGGTAGTACCATACACGCGCGGCGTAAGAAGACAAGTGCACCGACGCATTCACAATCGTCGGTATCTAGAAAAAGGCGGTGTCACATAAATTCATGCTTACCCACCAATAAATGAGCAAAGATTGAACACCCCGTTTAAGGTAAAATTCCTGGATAGAAGAATGTGAAATTCGGAGTACTAAAACATGATATGTAGAAGAAGTTTAGTGCAAATAAGCTAAAAATTTAAACAGTATAAACGGCTACAAAATACATGTTTAGTATAAACGTTGACCAGTCATAGTACGGAAATATTATGATTGGGTCATAGCAGTTCTAACCTACTCCTTTATCATACTTAGATGGACTCAAACTGAACTAGATACTCTGAATAGAAGAGTTCATCGGTCATGACATTGTATATCACATACCCGAAGCAGAGCGCGGCACATTAATAGCACTGATAACAATAACAGTTCAAGTTATTTTGGACAATGAAATAAAACAAAACAATCAAAACTTAATGAATTACGGTCAAACTCGTATACCACCAGGCGATACCGCCTTCGTGGCTTGTGATAATAACACTTAAGTAGCAGATGGAAATTAAATAATATGGAATATCACACTAAATCTCATTCTACGTCACTATTAATATTTAATATTTTCATTCCATTATTAGACCAGCTTACACCTATTTAATTGTTTTCTGTTATTGGATTTTACTCCAACTGTGTAGAGATACTAATGATTGAACGGCATCGTTGTATCCATATAACATTTTCCATCACTAATTTTTTCGTCATAATAAAGCTACAGCAAAAAGCGAATTTGTTTGTTTCATTTTAGTACCTGAAGCTGACACAGTGTGCATGTGAAAGGAAACGCAAAAAGAAGATACTGTTTTATTTTCATAATTAGGAACGACAAACATTTCCTTTATGAACTGTACACATGAAGTAAAACTGAGAGAATTATGAAAAGGATAGGAAATAATAAGATATATATTTTTTTTAAAACTCGTATTGCACATTTAGAACAAAGCGCAACTTATACATAGATAGATAGATGGATAAACTCCTGATTGTACTGCAAAGAAAGAAATTAATACAAACTTGTATACATTTATGTAGATTCTTACCAAACTAAAGCCTGAGTACTGAGTGATGAGATGAGGAGTTGCAGTGTACAATTAATTAAACACTTTGGATTAGTTTACTTATATTTAATAATATATACATTTGCCAGTTTTCTATGAATGTTATAAACTTAAAATTATAATCATATATACATACATATAATATATTTACACACATATGAACAAATACACATATATACATTAAAAATATACGTACATATAGATAAAAAGATGCAAATACAAATACACGGCATTAGGAGCCTTTATTAGTTTCTTGACGCTGGGCAGTGTTTGTGCCCATCTAATGGACAGTGGTAATGCGTTCCACAAACGGATGGCCTGCACTGTATATGATTTATCCGTAAAATTTCTGGAATAACTGACATTTTTAAAGTCAAATTCTCCGACGACCTTAGGAAACTTGAATGTGTATCGTGTAAGAATTTAAAGCGTTATTTAAGATAGGAAGGCGTATTGGGGTTGGAAAGTGTACTGTATAATAGTGAAAGAATATGAATATTCCGGTGAAGGCGTATAGGTAACCAGTTGAGCTTATTACAATATTCAGAAACGTGGTCAAATTTGCGCAGTCCAAAAATGAACCTTATACAGTAGTTCTGAAGTAGCTCAAGTTTATTAAATTGGTACTCGGTAAGATCAGGATAGCTGGCATCTGCATACTCGACAATTGAAAGAAGAAGGGATTTTGCTAGCGCAATTTTGGTCGCAACCGGTAGCATGTTACGCAACCTTATCAAAGACCCTGCAGAAGCAAACATTTTCCTGCTTACTTCTTGCAGCTGCGGATCCCAGGATACATTTTTATCAATATAATATTCCTAGATTTTTAATATCATTTGCAATAGGAATAAAGTACCATCATGGTACATATTATCTAAGGCTGCAGTGACCAATCGATCTTAGCTCTAATTCTGGAGCTACCGACAACAGTTACTTGGGTTTGCAACTTATTTACATATAAACCATGCTGCCTTCTCCACACACAAATCTGCTCTATGCCTTTGTTAATGATAAATATTACCTCTGCTAGCTGTTCTACAGGAGCTTGGGTATAAATCTGTAAATCATCTGCAAAAACGTGATAGGTAGTAGTTACTTTATTGGAAATAGAGTTTAGAAAAACTGCGAAGAGCAAAGGAGATAGAACGCCACCCTGTGGAACACCTGCAGACGTAGTGCACCAATTCAAGAACCTCTCCTAGACACGAATACGCTTCTGGCGCCCACACAGGTAGGTACGAAACCAGTCAACTGCCGTTGGAGATATGTTAAGAGAACACATTATACCAAGTAAGACATCAAAATCAAAGGTACTAAAGGTATTACTGAAATCACAGTTAACTTGCAGTCTTCCATGCCTGATCGTGTATCATCCGTAATATGAACTAGTGCAGTCGTGGTACTATTAACCAGATTGGAGAGGATTTAAAAGGAGGTTTTTGGAGAGAAAAGGACTAATTTAGTTGTAAACCAGACGTTCGAGAACTTTAGAGAGAAAGGGTAGAATTGATATAGGACGATAATCGGAGAAACAGATAGGATTGTTTGGATAACAGAGTCACTTGTGCCTCTTTCCAGGCAATGGGAAAGCTTCCACTGGTTAATGAGAAGTTAAATACGTGAGCAAGAACGGGAATGATTTCATCTAGGATTAGCAGGATCATATTACGGCTGACATTGTCACTTCCAGCTGCATTGGAGCCTGAAAGTATGCTCTTTTTAACATCACAATTAGAGACTTGACTAAAGACGAATGTTGAAGAGTTGGGCGAGCAGAGAGGAAAGATATTGAATCATATTTTATTTTACTGTCCTGTCAAACTTGGATGACGCAGAGAAGTGTTAATTCGTTAATTTGATATCTAAGTCTTTGGGATCAATGTTTTGTCGTGATTTTCCAACTCCTAGAGATCAAGAAATTGTCACGGGTCCCCATTTTCAAAAGAGAAAATGATGTGTTGTCGTTGTGCTTTTCTACGAGCGATTTCTGATGGCTACGTATTTATCTCAATTAGTGCTTGTTGGACTTCACTTGAACCTCGACTTGGCTACGGCTTTTTTAGACAGGATCAATTTAATATCAGTTGTAAGCCAAGGAGACGGCAAGTGCTGTGTTTTGATTTTACGTAAAGGAGCATATCCGTCATTGAGTTCCATCAGTTGTTCTGTAAAAATATCAACTTTTATATTGCTTGAATCTGAGTCATAAAGAGGACCCTAGTCTATTTTAGCCGCATCCCTGCAAATATCGGTTAAATTCATAGCTTTAAAATTGCGCTGCAGGAGGATTTTTGGTTTGCTTTTGGTGTACGGATTTTATAGGAAAGAAATAGTAGGTTGTGAAAGGAAAACCATCTTATGTTCATTATTTTTAGTTGTTACCTCTGTTGTGAACGAATATCCTTACTCGTTCACAACAGAGACAACAACATAAATAAAAAAAAATCTTAATTTGTGACTACACGAATAGCACAACTAGCACTGCTGCGTGGCTACTTGAGTTTGCCTTTTTAACCAAGTTTTAGGAATTCTTCATTATGTGTTATTTTTTTTTGAAGGCAGACTCGACCGGCGGATGATCTTGGAAAGATATATTATTCATGAACTAGGGTAGTTATTATTATTATTATATGAACGCAGTTGATCCCACATTTTAAGTATAAACGAGCATGTTCACTTCTAAGTAAGTGATTAATGATGCTTCCATTAACCTCTAACCGGGTGTACATAGTTTTATAAAAGATGATTCATTTACCTGTCCTTAATAATATATATTACTACACATGAATAAGACATTTTTGTCTTAGTTGAACCTTAATAACTCTTCAAACCTAAGAAGCTTAATTGACAATGAACACAAGAATGTATACAATATTGTCCATATTTTGTACCTGTGTGATCAAAACGTTATACAAAGCAGTCCACGCAAAGCTGTTTTTTTGTGGGAGTAGTTTTTTAAGTCTTATTTCAGATCGTCACCCGAAACAGTTTCCACCAAAAGAATTTTTCACTCGAAGTGTAAACCGATTACCTTAGCTCACTCACTGACAATAGTCGCTCGGCATTCATAATTACATTTGCATAAAGGCCAGAATCGTTTGTGCCGTTTGTCAGAACGACTCGGGTGGATTAACCCGCGTAAAATCTAATGAGCTCCGCTGATAATGGCTTTGCCTCATTAGATACTGCGAAGTTCAATGTTTAATGGTCCTTTTGGGGTATGACGTCATAGTGTTGGTTTTGGAATCAACGATGATGTAATAGTTTCTTATCACGCAAAGCTAACGATCATCATAAAAATACTATAGGGTTATGTAGGGTAATATCATTTTGCTGAGTCTTTGTTTCTTTTGTTAAGTTTGTACTAGAAGCATCATCTCATTAGACAAATTTGTTTAAGAGGGAAAGAACTTTAAGGTTTAGTAGAGGCCACTGGATTTAAAAGAGGATACGACTTTTAAGGTCTGAACATATTTATTTAGAACTAGCAGTTCCCGCGCGTTCGTACATTTATTTATGGTATTTTTCATAAATAAAAGTAGCCTCTGTTACTGCTTAAAACACCAGCTGCCAGTGAAAGTCCGGTGGAAATCGGTGAACCCGTTCCGGAGATTAGCCGGAACAAACAGACAGACAGACAGAACACTAAAATTTTAAAAACTGATTTTTAGCCATAGGTGTCGTGCAAATACTAAATGATAACAATTATGCCATATCAATTAAATATAAGTGAATTCAATACCAGTATGAACTATTTTCTTTACTTATTGTAAAGTCCTACAATTGAATTTAATTGTACAGGAAGTAGGTAGTATCAGCCAGTCCAGCAGTTCACTTACACACACTATTTGGATCACTGTCTTGAATTAATATGTACCTATCTCCTAATGTTTCCTGTCATGTATTGGCAGTAATCTTTAAGCGTACCTTTCAGAAATAAATAAATAAACATGAAATGTTACAAATGTAAATAAGTGGATATATTTGATGGTTCTATTGTATTGATAAACCCCAAGCTGATATAATTATTATTAAAATTAAATCTCATTTAGTATTGTCTACTGCCAAATACGAGATTGTAGATCAATTGTGTAAATAATCAAAAAGTTATAGTTTTAGTATTATTACATACATACACTACATACATACACTCATGCCAGCATCTTCAATAGGATAGCCAGAGTCGTATTAAACACCTACTATAATTATATTTTTTGTCGTGGGAGAGCCATGCTTCGGCACGTATGGGCCGGCTCGACTGGACTGATACCACGGTCTCACAGAAAACCGGCAGTTAAGCAATGTTTGTATTGCTTTTCGCTGAGTGAGTGAGGTTACCGGAGCCCCTAACCCTTCCCCTACTCCTTAAAGACTGGCAACGCACTTGTGACTCTTGAGTTGCAGGTGCCCATGAGCGGCAGTAGTCATTTACCATCAGGTGCTCTGCTCGTTTGCTCCTCCTTCCCATAAAAAAGACTATAATTTGGTCCCACTTACGTAACAGGAGGCCTATTGCCTTCAATCGGGGACTTTTTAAATTAAAAATGGGAAAATTGAGAGTAAGGCAATGGAAGGAAAGAGATATTGCTTATACCGATGAATTGAGGAGTGGAAGCAATATCTCAAGTAGGTCAGGGTCGCATAAATCCAGCTGGCTGTTGCCGGGAAGCCCAAGCCTTCTAACATATTATTACTATAGTAAACGGTTTATGCCCGGTTCCTATAATCAAGAAATGATTCGTTTTGCTTACCGACGTTAAAATTTCGTTGAATTTTCCGTAAGCAAAACGAATCGGGCATTATTAATTTACAAAGAATTAAATATATTTTATTAACCCTTGGTTTGCTTGTTTTTGAATGAGTCTTTATTGTGCAATAGCCTGTTTATCGTGGAACACGAATAGATAAAAAATTAATTACGTTTTCTCTTGCATACAATTTTATACACATTATTCATTTCATTACTTGTGTAATAGAAACAATTAAAATATCAGTATTGCATGTAAAAAAAACATTTATGTGTAAACAGTCAGTCAGGAAACTTTAGAAGATTTCATAGTCTGGTTAGCATACTTCTTGCAAATAATTTAAAAAACAACCTACCACTGGACACATGCTGAGAGTGTTTATCCCACTTTGAATTATATGTGAATTATTGTTATTTATCTATAATATGTATAAAATATATAAGTATGTTTATCAGCAGTCTGGTTACCATAGTACAGGCTATGCCTAGTTTGGGATTAGACGGCCGTGTGTGAGATATGTGAAGTTAATATTATTATTATAAAAACTTAAACATTAGTATTCATTACTTTACTATTACAAGTTACTATTGTTAAGGCTGATATTTTCAAAACAGTTAATCAAATTTTTCAAAACGCACCCAAAAACTTCGTAGTTAAATCGGCTTTATAATCAAATTGAGCCGCATTCAAATCATTTCGTCCATTAGAAGTTACGATGTACCAGATGAACACTGGCGTCAAGCTTATTACATTTCTCTTTTTGCAGTTCTAAAGAACGGTAATGACGAAACAAATCTAAACATTATTTATTACACTCATAGCATCGTTATACACTAGAAATAAGGAATGGCGGCTGTGACACAAATTGAACGAATCCATTTGAAACACTGACATTCCATTAACTTGAGTGTATTTTATATCGGCTTATAAAATGTTATGTTTTGCTCTTTGTTTTGTGATATTAAATTTGATGAATATTAAAATTTTACTTAGTAGCTTAGTATCGTGGGAGAGTCATGCTTGGGCCGGCGGTCGACCGAAGTGTTACAAGGCCCCACAGAATTCCGGCAGTGAAGCAATGATTTCATTGCCTTTTAGTGAGTGAGTGAGTGAGGTTACCGGAGGCCCTAACCCTTCCCTCTTCCTCTCTTCTCCTCTCCCCTCCTCACCTCCTCTTCCCCCCTTCTCCTACTTTTACCTTAAAGGCCGGCAACGCACTTGCGACTCTTGAGTTGCAGGTGCACATGGGCGGCAGTAGTAATTTAATAGCAGGTGACCCGTCTGCTCGTTTACCTCCCCCCCCCCTATAGAAAAATAAAAAAAAAAGCTTCTTGCTCTTGTTTTATTTACGGAAAAGGTTATAATACTTAAAATTTCTCCACTTGCTATAAATCAGATAGGGCAAGCTATGTTTGGTGTCTCTCTGCGGGATCGAATCAGAAATAAGGAGATACGCAGACGAACACAGGTTTGGTAACAAAGCCGATCAGCAAATTGAAATTTTAAGGAGCAAGGTACATAGCATGTAGTGTAGATGGTCGATGAGGCTGAAAAGTTCACGAATGAAGACTACGGACCGGAAGATGCAGATTAGATGGACATCTGTCCATTAACAAGGTCGCAGGCCATCGGGGGATGCAAGCCACTTCCAACCGGCCTTCTTGGAAGAACTTCAGTGAGGCCTATGTCTAACAGTAGACGTCCTATGGCTGAAATGATGATGATCATTGCTACAGAAGAAATATTTCTTTGCTTACAATACAAGAAAAGTCAATAAAATGATAAACATGTCAACAAATCGTACCGCAGCATTTGAGTCATGCGACATGAGTGTAATAAGGGCGATTGTTGAACGAAATAGTTAAGAGTAAGATTGTTGATATGATCGATATACTTCATCATCATTCCATTAATCTTCATTCATAGACGGCGCTGTAGGAATTTATAAATCGTTGTAACTTTTTAAAAAGCATTTTTTTAAAATAAATAGTGTCCTTTAACTAAAGGTTTACTCCATTATCGTTTTTTCATTTTGTTGCCTTGATATTAGAGGAATGTGGTTGCTTGGCAAAGGGGCAGGTACCAGAGCGACTTTGGTCATGGACAAGTTTTTATTGGAGTAAGATTGAGAATCTTTGAAATAGAAGTCTCAAAGATTTCTTCTTCTGGTGGCAATGGGCCACAGTAAAAATAACATGTCATTGTAAGGAAAGCGAAGGCATGATCCCTAATTCGGTATTGAGTTAAGTGTAACCCATTGGCAGGAGGGAATTTGGATCATTTCTTATCTGATTTTCCATAAAGGTTTCAATGTTACTACATTTAAATAATATTTCTTCATAGGTACACTTCAATATTTCTGCATTTTATTAACTCATTATGATTATTTATCATAAATAATTCTACTTTATTAAAAATTCAAACATCTACATTTGGAATGTTTTGAAATTGATACGACATACTGGCTGGGGCGTTGGCTCGAGTACTAAAACCTGGCAGTGATTGAGGTGCAAAGAGGAATCTACCAAGGTTGTCACTATAAACCAGGTACCATCAAAACTACACTACACTGAGGTACAGTAGCAGATCGGTAAGCCTCGGTGCTCTTGATGCTAATAACTGTTTCGAGCTTTTCTACTCTAGTACTCCTGTCTGATTCCTTTCTATCAATATGAAATACATTGTGCTAAGTCTCACGTATTTTTCTATTAATTTTTCTATATGTTGTATCAAACTTACTTATATTAAATTATGTTAACTTGTTTGTAAAATTAATTCTAGTCTAGATATTTTTATCCCTTCCAGTAAAGCAGGGTTTAGTGGTATAAGGTACATTTTTATTGTAAGCCGGAGTAACACCTTTCAAAACCTTGGCCTCTGGAATCTTCAAACTCTTTGTATTTATAACTGTAGCTATAAAATGTAAAATAACAGCTTAAACAAATTATTATCTACGTAGATTCACCCTCCATAAACACAGCAAAACATGTAAAAACTCCCCACGGTACAATTTAACCGACATCCACTACCGTTGATCGCGTGTCGGAAAGAAGTTATTCTATTTGATTCCCTGTCGAATCATTACAAGATCTTTATCAAAGCTATGAACTTCTAAATTTAATTTTTAATTAAGTAAGCCTGTCGGATCGAAGACTTGAAGCCTTATTAACGACTCCGATTCCGTTTCAAAATGGCCCAAAGTTCTCGGGTATTAAATTGATAGATAAATATGGGTTCTGTGATCTATGGCCCGGTTTAAAATATACAGAGCAACGGAGTTTTGGTTAAAGGGAATATTTTGTTGGATTACATATACCTTTGATATTGTTTGGTATCTTGTGGAAGAGGTATTCTGTTCTGAACTTTATATGCAGTTATATTATGGCCATTTAGATACTAAGCTAAGCCACATTTTGGCTTGCTGTTTTGAAAATGCTGGTTTCAGGTAGTTACTAATTCATAACTTTGACCGTGAACACATACTAAAATTGTTGGATACTTCAATGTTCAATTGTTGCAATTGAAATAATTTAAATATTCCTCTAAATTTGTAAACATTTGATTACGTCAGTGACCAAACAAATAGATTAAACATCTATTTCAGAAGTATGTTGCGTTTAGAATCCTAATTTTGGAGTAGTTACACATCATTTAGGTAAGTGTATATAGTTATAACTGTTATTCTAAATTGTCATCGCGAATCAACCAACTGAAAATAATGTAACCGAAATATTATGATTTGGTAAACTTTTAACTCAGAACATTAAAACTATTTTTCATCTGATATACTTGAGATGTGAATGCTTAAACAAATACAAATTCTCTTTGAAGAGAGAGTCATTCTTATGATAAGTGGGTTTTTGCGCGTTTGTGTGCGTCATTTACGTGGAGAAGTCGAGGTGACAACTGACACAAAAAAAAATTCAGTTTACTATCAAGTCATAAAATCATATTCTCACCATAAAATCCTGCGTCGATATTGTCAGCCACTCAGGAAAACACGAGAAATAAAAACAAAAGGAACATGGTAAACATAAACAACAGATTGCAATGCTTAACAGAGTTCTCATCGTTGTAAATGTTCTTATTTGTTGAATGCTCCGCGGGCGTCTCGGAGGCGGGCGCAATCTTCTATTTGAATAATTTGATTAAGGACGACTGCATACACACGATTGGTCGGGAGTGGATTGTTTGTTTGTTAATTTGTTTATATCTAGGGTTGAGTTGCACTTTCATATCTAACAATATTATGATATCAAAACCTTGGCATCTCATTATGAAATGTAAAACTCAAAATTTTAGTTGAACATTATTTCTAGGTTTTAAAGTCAAGTTCTAAAAACGGTTTAAAAAATTTTCAGTGTTATTAATTCATTTATTGATATTACGTTCACATAATATACATTTTATTGCTCTATAAGGTAATAGAAAGGAAATCAACACAGTTGTTTTATCATCTAACCCTGCCTAGTTCTTAATATTCCTTTTTTTTTTTTTTTTTTACCTGTGGAAACCCCCACGGGTCATCATCTCACCGGGGCTAACGGTAAGATGGTATGTCGGACTCGAACCGACTAAAACCACACGGTGTTCCGTCACGGGGTCCTGATGCCGGGGACTCAGGTGTACCCTAGGAAGGAAGTCCCTGTGAGCCCCGGCAGACTTGGCCGCCTGCTCGACAGCAGGCGACCCCACAATTTGGTGAGGGGGCCTTGCCCCCTCCGATTTACACACACACGAACACACGAACGCATGAACACGTCGCGCCACCGTCTCGGGAGTTCTCAATATGCCTGCTACCAGTGCTATAATCCATTTTTTTATCGCTCAACATCAAACCTTAACCTGGTTGTTAGTTAAATAATTTTATAAAGTGCTAACAACTTAAAAAGCAATAGGTATCATAAATCGTAGTCAAAACATCATAAGATCATCTCCATATTCATATGGGACCTTGTGGCCTGGCTAGTATGCATTGTTTATCGAAATACTTAAGAATACGTGAAGAATAGAGTCCGCTTTTTTAAAATCGCTTCTTTATAACAGGAATGTTTAACCAAGCAGTATTTTCATAAACTTATTTACCCATAAAGGTACCTTTATAAAGGGTGTGCTGCCGCCCTTACTTCAAATAAAATATCCCAAATAATTAGTATTAAAGCAAAGTACACAATGCATTAAATACCATTTCATAAATTCTTATCGGTTAACAATTGAGATGTTTTTAAATCTATCGGTTATCTT
This sequence comes from Euplagia quadripunctaria, assembly GCA_963859945.1. NCBI lineage: Eukaryota > Metazoa > Arthropoda > Insecta > Lepidoptera > Erebidae > Euplagia > Euplagia quadripunctaria. The sequence continues at coordinate 20,784,269 of OY982565.1, forward strand.
AAACGTTCGATTTGGTTCGAACTTAAGTGAACACTGGTTGAAGTCCTTTGTCTCAATTGTCAAATAGACATTCGACAGTCAATAAAGGAAGGAAGGCAGTTTTATGATTACCAGCGAAAGTCAAGTTAATTATGGATACGTATGACCTAATCACATTATAACACTTAAAATTATTGTGACACGTATTGAACTGCTGAAAAATATTTTTGTAAATATTTTTTTGATTACAAACTAAGTTAATATTTACTGTTAGTTAAGTAAGTTATTAAACGCGAGAGGAGAAAACGGAGAAGAAAAAAAACGCGTTAGGTGTCTTTGGCTTTCTTCCAACCGGCTTTGACACCCGGTTGGAAGGAAGTTCCTTTCGTTATATATAAATATATTTAATGGATTGAATAAATTGTATCAAAATATAGTAAATATTGTAAAAACTCGAAATTAAAATTGCATTATTAAGGAAAGTTACCCGAACTAATATATGGATAATTAACATACAACTAACATCAAATATTTACTATAATATTTACGACATCTGTGGATTCTGCGCGATACTACTGTCGTATCGCGCAGAATCCACAGATGTCGTAAATAAAATAAATTAACTCGCGGTCAGCATTTTTTGTTGCGCTAACACTTTTTTTTCCGCCGAGCACCGATAAGCTGAGCATCTGCAGTGTAACCTGTAATAAAAAACTTCAGTCCAATAATATTAATTAAAATTACAGCAGATCAACTAAATACATTAACACAAAAATCCTAATACTGGTTAAGTTACAAAACGAAAAAAAAAAATTGTCTTAAAAAAAACACTAATGTTCTTTTAATTACAAATCAGCATGTAAGATTGCAGGATGATAATTAATTACATAACCGTTTCAATTACAACAGTTCTGCAACTGCGGTCCTAAACATAAACAACATGTAAAATAAACCCAAATACATATTTTCCTTCCACCATTACGTTAGGTGATTGCGTGCTTCCAGTTATTCAACGAGGTCAATGTACTGCGCTACCTACAAAATGCTGAGAAATACTAATTATAGCAATAAATAACGTTTTGGGGCGGCATTTTTTCCTTTCCAAACCCATTTTATCGCTGATTTTATCTTTCAGTGATTGTATCTGCCTGTCTCTTAAGAAATAGATTATGATTATAGGTAAAAAGGTAACATTACGATATTTATTTAAGTATTTTTAAACTCGCTTATTATTATATAACTTTGCTTTATGAAGGAGAATAATCGTTGTTTGTGTTCAAACTGCGGCTATAGTTTTATACCATTTAATTTAATTTGTAACATATCTATACTAATACATAAAGCTAAAGAGTTTGTTTGTTTGCTTGAACGCGCTAATCTCAGGAACTACTGGTCCGATTTGAAAAAAAAATTCAGTAGCCCATTTATCGAGGAAGGCTATTGGCTATATAACATCACGCGCAGTGACCATAAACGCAGGTGAAACTGCGGGGACGGTTAGTCACTATATTTTTTGAAACAAAGTCCTCCGCGTCTGTCTGTCTGAACGTGCTAAACTGAAAAACTAACGAATTTTCATACGGTTTTTTCCAATGAATAGAGTGATTCATGAGCAAGGTTAAGGTGTATAATTCTTTAAGTTTGTGTGTAAATTCACTGAAATATGACGATGATTGTTGATGATGTCGGGAACAAAACATACCGACTGGGAGCTTTACTGCCTTGGACCATGTAAACCAATAGATTTATATACTCTACTACCCATGCGAAGCCGAGGCGGATTGCCAGTACTTTATATAAACCTTCAAGTCTGCACTCCTTCTCCGAATAAATTTCAACTAAGTATGTCAAATATTTACAATGAACAAATGAATACACTATACAGTGAAACATCAAATGATGTACATAAATTAACTCCTGTATTTTTTTGGAGCATTAATAAAATAAATAAAAGACTGCGGTCCTTTAGCCTTACCTGTCAATAAATTTAATTTTTTATTTATACATACGGTTGGCAACATAATCGCCTCGGCATCAAAGGTAATTGAAGGGATCAAATACTTGAACGATTGAACTTCGATATAATCTGCCTTTGTTGTTCTCGATAGACTGTTGCTACTTTCCGATAAACATACAAAGGGAACATAATGAGATTATAATGAGCAGGGTAAACTCTGTTATGTTTAGGAATTAACCAAGTGTAATTAAGGTAATATGGAAGGGGTTTTCTTAAGAGGTAAATATTGTTGAAAACATAATAAGTATTGCAGTCCCCGTATAATAATATTACCATAGATATCCTTTTTTACAGATTTGTCATCTTATAGAACGATTACATCTTCTCATTTAATGTTTTTGGAATTATGTCATTAATATATCAGGAGTTTTGAAATTTATATTATACATTAGGATTATATTCTATAAAAATTGTTCTTAGTTTGCTTAGAATAAGTGTGCAACATCATATAAATGGTAATGTATAAGCCATACTGTTCTCATATACATAATTATATTCACATATTCAATTATTTTCCGTAATAGCCATAATACCATATTATTGGGGTAAAAGTTCATTTTGTTTATTTAGGAAATTGTACTACTTCATCAATAAAATAAATACTACATACTATCGATAGATATAGATAATCAGCATTACGTGAGCGATGCGATTAGTATTTCCAATTCAACACAGAAAATGAACTATTTAAATGTTTTAAAAAGATAATGAAAATACAAATTATTAAAAAACACAATCTAGCTCTGTGAGTGCTACAATGATTTCAAACTGATGCAAATTTAGATAGTAATGAGTTTTAAACAACACTTATTTTAAACCATGATACTCTGAAACCCTATGAGGAAGATACAATAGTACAGACAAAGAATATAGTAACTGAAATTACCATTGATACTAGTCAATGCCGTAGGACGTAGGCAATGATGGTTTCTATACTAATAGTCTTGTCTAGATATAAGGGCCAGTCTGGCTAATTTTGACTTCTGAAACTATCACTGACATAAATCAAACAGAAGTGTTACCAAAGATTCAAACTTCTATCCAGGGTAAGCTAAAAGCACAAGAGATAAAATAAAGAGAAGAATATAAAACCACAACATACAGCTGAATATGGAACCTCCTAATTTTTTTTGAAGTCGGTTAAAAAAAAAACTTTGTACATGTAAAAGTAACAAGAAATAAACAGTGAAACACAGAAGTTAATATTTACACAACGTTATTTTGAAGTCAAAGTTACAATTTGTTTGTTGGCCGATTTCCATTGACCACGCATACGATCACGCAAAGCGTCGCTTAAGATTTTTCAAGTGTTCGTTTCGTTTGGTAAAGTTGGGGCCACTAAAATTGCGATATATGTATTAGTTCTGAGGACAGAGGTATTAAGGTTAACGTGTTAATTTCAGAATGAATGATGATGTCAAAATGAAATTTACTTATTACAGGTTAAGAATGAGATTAACCTTATTTCTTGTATACCATTTTAAAAGTTGAAGAATTTTGTATGAATATATATTTTCTATCGGAAAAGGTAAAATTAAACTGTAATAGAATCACTTCGTTGTATGTCTATTTCTTAAGAGAGTTTTATCAGTGTAATGTAAAAAGTTCAAGCTCCTATGTATATTTATGATGCTCACAAGAATATCAAAATCTATAAATTACTCCCGGTTCTTGTACGTAAGTACGTTTACATTACAAATATATGGAAAAAATTGTAAGTTGTAGCTATGTCACATGCAAAAAAAGCATAATATAAACTCAAAAATGAGATGACATTCGAGGGTCTGGACAGATTTTCTTGCATTACTTTTGCATTATAGCTAAAAACACTCTCGACCAAGTCACTTTTAACTAAACTCACTTGCTAAACTAAATCAAAATCGGTTCTTCTGTTTAGAAGTTATGAACGTGGGAGATCCATGCTTCTCCACATTTGGATGTCGGCTCGACTCCGCTCGATACCACGGCCTCACAGAAAACCTGGCAGTGAAGCAATGATTGCATTGCCTTTCCCCTATTCCCGTCCTTCCCCTCTCCCCCCTCTCATCCCCTCTAATGCCCCTCTCCCGTCTTCCCACTCTTCCCCCCTCTCCCCCTCTCCTCCCCTCTAATGCCCCTCTGCCGTCTTCCCACTCTTCTCCCCTCTCCCCCTTTTCCCCCATTCCCACCTTAAAGGGCGGCAACGCACTTGTGACTCTCGAGTTACAGGTGCCCATGGGCGGCGGTAGTCATTTACCATCAGGTGACCCGTCTGCTCGTTTGCTCATTGTTACAGACATACAGATACTCACGTTAAACTTATAACACCCCTCCTTTCCGGGGGGGGGGGGTTATAAATCTGTTCTAATACAAGTTTAAATTTTGCAATAACGGATCTTTACTTTTCTTATGGATGAATGAACTATATCCTTTCCTGTAGCCGTTACGAAGTATAATTTTGCAAAATTTTTATGATGATCAATTATGCAAAATTGCATATTTCAATATGCAAAATTTCAAGTGATTAAGGCGTGAAAGCGGAACAAAAAAAATGTTAGGAATATGTTACTCGTAATTAAGTTTATACGGAGCTGTCAGATTCTTGCACATGCCCTTTTTTCATTTATTTTCTTCTTATACTTAGTAGCCCGAACTAAAAAAATCTCTGTAAGTATTTCTGAAACACATTTTATGGAATTCCTTTGACATGGCATCCGACCATTATTTCGTAGTTGATTGCTACATATTCGTAGAGGGCTACAGTGTAGTGCTACGTGCGTAGACGTGACCCTTTTGTTTTTATACTTATAGACTACTTTCGGTTTGTGAACAATATTAGGGTACTATTCTACCCTTCCATATAGGGAACAATATTAGATAAATTTACTATGTTTAATATAACTTTTTTTATTAATATTGTATCATTATTTACATTGCAAACAAGCACACGACTCGCCTGATCAGTACAGATAACCGCAAAGGACAGCAAGTACGCTTATAGTTGTGACGTTTTACATCAGTAGGGGTGGAGGAAATTCACAAGTGGGGCAGCTCTAATTCGAGCACACATCTCCTGTGTCCTACCTTGTGACTATCCTATCGACATTGATATTTATGAATAACTTCAAATTTGACTGACGTATGAATAACTGAAATACTGATTCAAATGATTCGGATATATTGAGATAACGATCATACTTTTACCGACGTTTAAATATTATTTCCATACTATTTTACTGAAATATGTTTAATATCGAATGTACTAGAATTCTTGAAGTAAAATTGCATAATAATTTCGTATCCTTATAATTCCACAAATGCCATTGGAAGTTTAATAAAAGTACAAGCAATTTAGAGTCACGCAAAACTGCATTTAGGATCCACAATGCATTTTTTCAGCTGGTATTATTCGTAGGAAATGTTATTACATTTTTAAATCACTCCCAGGTCTGCACAAAGGCCTTAATTTAAATGTAATAAGTTACATTTCTCGTATCTTTTCGAGGAAGCTTTAGCTTGTGTTGTAAGTAGGTTGATGAATAAATTAGATTGATGCAACGTTGTTATTAAAAATACACTGCTTCCTGTGAACGCTACGCAGCTACGGTCTAGGATTAACGAGTCACAGGAGTAGTTCGAGTTTGATTCCCGGTTGTTATCATATACACAGACTCATGGTAACATTAGTTAGCCAAACAATATTTTTAATACATGTCTGAATATTTCATTTAGCTGCATATTGGGGGTGAAGAGCAGACCCTACTGTGATTTCAGAGGTATCAAATATTACGTCATATCATCAATGATACATTTCTTGCTAGTTAATATGATGATGTACAGGACTAGCGGTATAATTATTCTCCTTATTCTTCTCCGGACAGACAAATAGTAAGGTAAAGACTTAAAAACGCAAACTCTTCTGTACATACATAATACAGTAAAATATTTTTTTCTCTTAACGAGAAGTTCAAAACCCTGAAAATCTCATGTCATTCTTACGGTAGCTGAATAAGCTATAAACACTAATCTTAAAATAATATCCGTTGTATACAAAACAGATTTTTATATTATTACATTACTTTATAACCACGGTTCCGAAATCCAAAGTAAAAGATAAAAGGTAAAACCTCGTAAAAAAGTAAGTGGCTTACCATTGTGTACGAGTTGTTTTGTTTCATAGGGGAAAGAACTCAGTTTAGAGCCTTATGGATTGTTCTCAATGATTCAATGAATTATTTTTACTTTGTTTTCCTACAGCCGGATTGCCATATAAAATAATATTTATCTTACCTTAGTTCCAAATTTGAATGTAGATTCTGGTTGAAATTATGAAGAGAGTATAATATATGAGAGAAAATTAACGTCTAAACATGAATGCCTTACTTCACAGTCAGTCTTTTAATATACTTCTTACTTCTTTAATTTTTATCTGTTAATATCCATGTATCATGTCACTATTTTACAAATTCCTAACTAAATACTGTTTGGTATTATCTTAAATGACATATAATTTGAAGGAAGTTCTTGAGATTCCGTCTCGGGATCTCAAGAAGTTTAACTTGAGTTTTATTACTCCACTAAAATGGCTGACATCTCATTGTCAGTTTAAGTGGTTCGATTGTGGAATGCACTGCTAGATGCAAGAAATACCTAGATAATTTTTTTAATTTTTTTTTAATTCATTCTTATAGAGACTTACAGACATATAACAATGTTGCATAATACGAATACAATGATCATATTGCTAATAACAAGTCTCCACATATAGGTACTCTAAAGAGAACTGTCGATTTAAATTGAAAAAAAAATAAAAGTAATATACAACATGCATGCATACATATACAAAATGAAATGCAGATATATAGATATGCTCTAAACAAAACAATCAATCAAAATGGTAGGTACAGTTTGAGTGCCGCTTTAAGTTTCAAAAAATGGTTGAGCTAATACCCTTCTAACCGTGTTCACATTAGTGCAAAACAAGTCTATATTGACATTCCGTGTGAGTTGATTGAAACTATATGCACTTCTTAGAGAAAAAGCATTACGCCTACAGTTCGTTGTTGCAAAAGGTACATTTAATAGGGGCCGTTGTCGAAAACCAATTCTATTTACACTTATTTCTACGTTAGCAACAAGTTCGGGGCAGTCTATGGAGCCTTGAGCAACGTTTATCAAATAACAAATGTCATTTATACAGCGTCTTTGCTCAAGTGGTAGAAAATGGAACCTTTTGCATCGGTGGATGTAATCATCTGACCATTGCTTTGTAGATATGCATCTATTGCCTGCGTTTAATAAATTCAAATGCCACACTTTTTTAATTAAACAAAGTATTTTACATTCGTTCCATATTCTATATATATATGTATATATTTATTCTGAAGGTAAGTGCCTATAAACACAAGTTCCAGCGACTCTTTTGACCAAGAGAAAAAGCTACTAGGTTTTGGTTAAACAAGAACTCTATGAGGAAAATATGCTTCTTTATTTAAACGGCTTCAATATAAGCAAAAATCTTTAATTAAATACTTCTTGCTTGAATTATTATTCTTTTTTAAATATAATACCTAAAAAAATATAATTTTTCATACGCCTTGTATAACTGCAGCAATGATATTATCTTTTTCCTATGGTTGCCTGTAAAAGTTAATTATGGTGCGATAAGGCTGAATATACGAGTATATAACTTATTATATTCTCGTAGATTCAGCCTTATTTATACCTATATTTTTAATATTAAAAGAAACGTAAAATTAACCCATTTTTCGTTATAACATCCTATTTAACAATTTAAACTGTATAAAAGCGTCCACGTGAAATGAAATTTTCTTAAAACTTCTTTACTGTTGTATTTTTGACGACACATAAAATTCTTGAATTTTACAATGCCATAAAATATTATTTCACTCTTTCTCGGAGTTTGACCTGAGATTTTTTGAGGTAGGTAATTTGCAAAATAGAGAACCGGCTAACTTGTGAAATAAACCTGCTTTTTTATTAGTTCAGCTTTATACTCTATTTCTCGGGTTTTAGTAGTCCAAGATAAATTATTTGTGTATATAATAATACAAAAATACAGTATATTACGCAATCATGGCTGGAAAAGTAGACTTATATCCAACGCTAATAAAGTAACTTAATATTAGGTAAGAAATATCCCAACAATATTAAGTAATAGATGTAGAAGCCTATATTAAATTCTAATTTTAGAAATACGCAAATAATGCTACGAAATTATTATCTTAGTATCAGTATCTATTTTATTGTAACGCCATTTCTTCAAAACCGCACAAAAACTACTCCCAAAGATATTCAATACAAACTATTTATAACACCCAAAAGACTTCTCATTTCGGTGTCTATTGTATGGAATATAAAAGAATAAAAATTGACCAAGTGCGTGTTCGACACGCATTATCGAAGGATTATGTTACTGTTACACAGCCAAATCATTTTTCTTGTATTTCCAAAAGTAAAGTCTATTCGCAATATTTGTTGCAAGGAGTCACGCACCGTTTTTTAAAAAAATGATGATAGAGTTTGAGTCTAAATTCAATTGAATTTGTAACAATATAAGTAGGTATCGTAAAATCAAGTTATGTATGGTATGGAGTGTATGACAATCAAAGGCGACTTAAAAATATTCGATTCAAACATTTATAAGATTTGCGTTACATATATCTGATCTGTAGAAAACTTAATCTGAAGATATACTTATCTAATGAAATAGATCTACAAAACGCTATTATACTCAGTAAAATTTATGTGAAGGATTGTTTTTCAGGCTTGTAAATAATAACACTAACAAGAAAATAAAACTGAAAAAACTAAATTCATACAACAGATTTAGTCAAAAATATTACTCTCATTCTACACAAATTCTATACACTCACAATAAATATATAAGTAATACAAATAAATTGATAGAACTAGGTAACAGTCTAGATTATATTTAATCGTAATCATAGTTATAAAGAATTCATGGATTCATTTAAATCCATATTTTGTGGGAGTGACTAGCATTTTTTTCCGTCGTCATAACAAACCTTATTTCTCACTATGAAAGTAAAATAATAGTAGATTCGTTTAAATCCATGTTTTGTGGGAGCTACTTACAATTTATTCAAATCAAAATATCAGAAGAACCAACGCCACTGATCGCCTTCTATCCATTTGCATCGATTTCCTCCATTAAAAACGCAGATCACGTAAGTAACAGTGAACTACGAGCAATTTGTAGGCCGTTACACGAAACCTTAGGATCTAAGACGTCAATATATCCTCTTAAGTACCTTACAAATTTATAGGGCCACGTGTGATTGCCACCCTATATATAATACTAGCTAGTTCCCATGACTTCTCCCTATCTCACCCCGTTGAAGTTGTTATTTTCGCAAAAAAATGCCTAAATCCTCCAAGGTCCCGTCGATCTAGGTCTCGTTTAGGCGTGAAAACATAATAAACAGACGGGCAATACATATATGTGTATATACATGTGTATATGTATAGTGTATTATTGAATAATGTATCATCCGTTTCCGTCCCAATGAGTGTGTGTTGGTACGTAACCGGATATTGGCATAACATATATCTTACACCAAGTCTTTTTATTTTGATACATATTTAGAATATAAATAGCATTCGTGAATACGTTTACATGGTATACCATGTAAACGTAATCACGAATGCCGGGATGGCGATTTGTTTCGGTACATTTGTGTGTCATAATTTGGTTTGACATGGTATTTGAAATTATGTAAGTCTAGCAGAGTTTATTTAATTAATTTGTTTGAATTTCTGTAGAAGAAGCTTAATGACTTTATTTCGCATTAAGGCTAGAAAGACTATTTCGATGTTATGAAGCTAGCTGTTAAAAGTGATCGGTTACTTTTGAATAATAATAACTTGACACATCTCACACATGGCTGTTTGATTCCAAACTAGGCAGAGCCTATACTATGGTAACCAGACTGCTGCTAAACATACTTATATATTTCTAAATACATACATATTATTGATGAATTACACCCAGACACAGAACAAATGATCATGCTCATCACACAATCATTTGTCTTGGGTGGAAATCAAACCCACGGCCTCTGGCTCAGCAGTCAGGATCACTAGCCACCAGACCACCACCAGACCAACAGGCCAGTCAAAAAATATTTTGTTGCTGTTGTTAGCTTTTATTGCTATAGAGATTAAATACACGTTACACACGTGCACACGTTTCTGGTTTAAATATTTTTATATTCAGTTACCTGCGCTGCATGTCATACATGCAGCATATGCTGAGATGGCGGCCATTTTAGACTCGCACAGAATGGGACCTGTTTCTTTTTTTTTTCTTTCTTCTCTATTTTTAAATTTATTGCGTAATTTATTAATAGTTTAGAAATAGTTTTTTTGTTTACTTTTATATCTGTGCGTGTTCTAAATAAATGTTTTTCTTTCTTTCTTTCTTCTTCTTTCTTTCTTTCTTTAAATGAAATGAAATAAAATTTAACGAATTAAAAATTTCGGCTCATTTATTCGGACATTTATTATCAAAACATTACTACGTAAATTTCGACTTAACAGCAGCCACTAGAGAAGAAACTTTAGTTTAAATTAAGTTAGAAGTCGGAATATCCTGTGTTGTTTTTACTTTATTCGTTGAGTAGTTGCTGCAGAGAATACCAAAAACACCTCTAATATCAATGAGCAATCGTCACTAATCTTCGAGCCAAGTCTGGGTATTTTTGTGTATATTGTTAGAATGTTTGTGAAGCGCCCCGCGACACAGGAGTGCTAAAGCGGGATAATTGTCTTAAAAATGAAAAAAAAATGTGTAGCGGCGCGGCGGTAGTGCATTTGACTGCCACCCCGGTGTCGCAAGTTCGAATTCCGCTCAGTGTAAATATTTGTATTCCTCTTTGTTCTGGATGTTTCTATATAATATGTATGTAAAAAAAATATATTTTGATGTATATCCGTGTTCTAGAACCTATTCTACAAACTGCTTAGTTAGAGCCTAGAGAGCGATATTTTATATGTCCCATGTTATTTTTATTATTTACTAGGTGCACCCCGGGGTTTCATCCGCGTAAGTCCCGACATTTCCTGTGGGAATTTCAGTTGTTGTATGAGTTAATCCAGGTCTCCAGCTATCTACATACCAAGTTTCATCGTTCAGGAGTTTTTGCGTGAAAAAGTAACAAACATCCGTACATCCTCACAAACTTTCACGTTTAGAATATTAGTAGGATAGGACTTTCACGTTTATAACGTCACGTTATCAGTCCAATGGAACATCCAGGAATTAAATCCATTACTGTACAATTAGATGCAAACATGAGCGCGTAGTTATGAGAGAAAGAGAGAAAATCATAGTCTACTGGTTTCTAAAATGTACACGAATATTACATTATTTTATAATTTGCATGTTCAAATCAAATTATATTGCTTCTAGGCATACTGCGTTATCGAAATCATATACTGCGTAAATTCTTCGGCAAGCAATTATTGCGAAAGTTGCCAGCAAAAGCTCAAACGACAATAAACTTTTAGAATTTAGTTTACAGTTTGTTACTCAAAGCTTTTACGTGTACTTAGAATTTCGATAAAGAGTTACAAAACTTATATTAACTTACACATTCATGCAGAAATGTGTTACTTATTACTTTTTGAAACAATATTACTTTTGAAATGAGTGTATCCAAAGTAAAATTGTTAGGTTAATGTTGTCTTCTTCAAACGTATACCAAAATATTTCATATATACATGCAAATAAATAAAATTGAAGTGTCTGTTTGTAATGTTAAAATAATAGGTTTTTGTAAGCTCATACAGTTATTTGCATGAAACCTATGAGTAAAAATTAGTTTTTTCAATTTTTGTCTGTCTGTCTGTCTGTTTGTTTGTTTCGGCTAATCTCCAGAATGGAATTCGACGCCAGCTTGGCATCCGGACGCTTCCTTGACAGTTGGAAGAGTGGGAAGCTGGTACTTTTAAGGAACCCGGGTGGCCTACGACTTGGTCGCGGCCTACAGACCCATCCTGTTGCTGGACGAGGCGGGTTTAAGATGGTCTTCTCTGCCCACATCGTCCGGCACCTTTGCGAGGTCGGCCTCGATTTGTCAGACGCCCAATTCGGTTCCTGAGCGGGACGTGTAATGTAAATGTAACGAGCTGTGGTGGCGTGCTATTGGCGGTGTCGTTGGACATCGCCAACGCATTCGATAGTCAGCTGCATTAAGGAAGTACTCCATTATCACAGGGAACCAGAGTACCTGAAGCAGCTAGTGGCAGATTAGCCCATGTCGTGCGGTGTTTCGCAGGGATCTGTTCTTGAACCACTCCTGTGGAACATGAGGTACGATAGAGGTGTCTTCCCTTCCCCCTCCCCCCCCCCCCCCCCTCCGGGTTTGACGTAATCTGTTATGCCGATGACACTCTGGTCACAGCTCGGGGATCGAACTTTCAAGAGACGGTGCGCTTGGCCACCAGGGGAGTCTCAAATTTAAAGTTGCGGAAACTCAGAAAATGAAGTTAAGTAATATTTTGTACATACACATATTTTATATATTAATGTACTTTGCTATCTGCGACCAAACTATACACAGAGAACGTATAAGATTCCAACTAATTGCTTCGTAAGTTCCAAGGCTATCGGTTTACATTTTGGAGCAGTTAGAAGGGGTTTATACCCAACTCGAACTCGCAAATTTACATGGGAATAGTTCGCGTTTCGTTCATACATTCTACCATTAAGACAGCCTTTAATATATCAATAGGTCTATACCAATTCGTTCGTGTCACAAAATAGAAATTTAGGTAAATTCATCTAGAAAGCCGTGGGGCCCACTCCAAAACGTATTCCGTTTATTCACTCGACATTCGCGCTACTTTATTGGAATTGTACCTTTAAAACCCTTTTCGTATCGAGTCCCTTACATATATGTAGATGCTTATTGGAACCTTTCCTTTGTGTTGTAACGCGTGACGTTTTGTATAAGCTCTTTTTATACTCTTTCAGCAACTATTTACTGAGGCCTAACAGTACACCTACATAAATACGTTGCCACATTTCTATTTAACCGTAGGAAATAAGGTTTGTGTAAGAGAAATATCTTTGACAAATGTTGCATTCAGCAGTTTTGATATGTTCAGTAACGCTGAGGAAGGATTGTTTGACAGTGGACCGTGTAATAGGGTTAATGTATAATGTCGATGAAGCAAAATATTACAATATAAGATTATGTTACGATTGTATTCACACTTATTTTCTGAGGATATTCGTTTAGAAATAATACGATTATTTATACGATAACTATTATTTTTGCTGACCAGAATCTGGATTATATTTCTTTACTAGCAGTTCCCGCGCGGCTTCGCTCGCTTGTACTTGTTTGTATATTTTGTAAAATTAATGCAAAATAAAAGTAGCCTAAGTTACTCTTTATAACACCAGCTATCTGCCTGTGAAAATCCCGTGGAAATCGGTCCACCCGTTCCGGAGATTAGCCAAAACAAACAGACAGACAGACAAAAATGGAAAAATGCAAATAACTGTATGAGCTTAAAAAAAACCTATTATTTTGACATTACAAACAGACACTGTAATTTTATATATTTGTATTGATAAGAAGGGTTTAAAAAGGGTCTATTTATTTATTTCTAAACAGCATGCGTGGAATATAATAATGTACCACGTAAGTCTATACATGGGTCTATCTAAAATGTAGTAAACAAAAGTAAAAAGTGGTTATTTAAATATTATAACAATATTAAGTATTATAATTAGATTTATCTCAATAATCATGAATCTGTTAGTAAAATATCAATGTTATTATCCAATAACGATAAAAAAATTTAATCTATACAGCTAGTAATATACTAAAGTGTATCAGTACATATTACAAAACAAAGTCCCCCGCCGCGTCTGTCTGTCTGTTTGAGATAAACTGAAAAACTACTGATCGGATTTTCATGCGGTTTTCAATAATAGACAGAGTGATTCATGAGGAAGGTTTAGGGGCATAATTTGTTAAGAATTTGTGTAAATTGATTGAAATATGTTGATGATCGTTGAAGATGTCTCTGCTAACCGTGCAAAGCCGGGGCAGGTTGCTAGTTATTAATAAAACACTTTATAATCAATTACAACGAGTTTTTCGTGAAAGCGATGTAAAAACTTCTTGAAATATCATCAACATACAAATACTGTAAGATATGCATAATTGCTACTTTATAATCCAACTCAATAGTAAGTAAAACAGTCGTCTAACCTCTCATTGTGATATTAAAATATCCTTTATTGCTACAAATTTCATCAGCTTGCTTGACCGGTAAGTTAATTGTCAAACGATTTGTCGACTCTGACCTAGTTACATGAACAGTGCGGTACGGTACGAGTAAATGGTTGGAAAATAATCTTATGTCGTGCCGGTGAATTTTTCGTAATAAACTTGGGTACGTAATAGTTTTACGATGGCAATGTGCGTGTAAAGGTAGAAATGCCTACACCGCCTTAAGTCTCACGGTAAACGAATACAGGGCAATTTATGCAAAATTGTTATTGTGTTGGATTTTCTTTTGCTAGATAATATAATCATGTTTGCATGCTCTAAAACAACGGATAAAGATAAAATTATAGGTAAAAACTAAACTTGTTACCCCAACTATGTACGTTAAAGTCAGCACCAAACACACAAACAAACAAATTAATTATTAAGTAAAATGAAAAGTTCTATCATTTCATTGCGGAATGCGGTGGGAACGCGCCGTGTCCCTTTGCAGAAATGTTTATAAAATTAATTTTGTTTGTGTTTGGCACCGACTCAAAATTATTTAGATATGTACATTACTATTAGAGTTTAGTTAGGCTAAAACTAACAATTTACAGTGTAGTATACACCGCTAATATTTTGTCGATGTTAGACAGATTAGTTGTATATTTCATTAGCCCAACGGCCTAACCCGGTTTCTTTTCTGTAAGCAGCTATCGGTCTTTAGAAATATTTGTAATATCAGACGTGTCACGTGTATGTTACTTACCTTATTCCTTCTGTCTCTTGGAACTCTGACCACTATACTCAGCGGAAAAAACGATGAAGACGGGATCCCACTCGTAGACTCCCAACACTTGCCTTGAACAAACGGCATATTCACACCACAATGTTTCAATTTTCAATTCACGTTTTTTTATGTTTATCTGGTTACAATTTAGCCTCATGGACCGTCGCGGTGATCACTAAATGGAGGCAAGTAGCTGGCCCAAGGGCAGGCATTGACTCTAGGGAATACAGGATTGTGAGAAAGTAGAACACAAGCCTGCAATCTCAGTGACTCTTCAGTGATATGAGTAACCATGCGGTAACTTCAATTTCAATCTGATCCACTTAGAAGGTGCTTTTCGTATACTAATATTGCAAAACTGTGTTTGGTTGCACTTATCTCAGGAACTGTTCGTTCTATATATTTTTTTTTGTTTTAGACAGCCTCTTCGTTGGACAAAATTAATAAGATGTATAGTAACAATGTTTCGGTGTTGTTGCGATAGCCATAGCTTCCCTATCGGTAGCTGATCTTGAAAAATAGTAACTTTTTTGATAGTTATATCGTAGTTATTTAAATTGGAAAAATAATACTATCGATAGTATTGTAATTAATACTATCGATAATATAGATCTCTGGCAATAATGTTTTCTTAATATTGTCTATCGATAGTATTATCGAAGTATATATTTTCGATTGGACTATCGATAGTCATAACTGATTTTCAAGGCCACGATGGTATCACGATACTATTGACAGGCTATGGCTATCGTATCAACACTACAATGTTCACTAAACCATTTTCTTCCAGTTAAACTGTGACAATTATTCTCCAAATTTTCACCATCCATACCTGTATATTGTTTTTACATGGAAAGTAACAAAACCGAGAAACGCTCTCCAAAACAAACAAGTAATCACGTGGATTCATTGCACCCCACTGTACGTGCAGTACACAATAGTGTCAATTGCACTGCTAATAAACCTCTATTATATTGTCTTTGACTGCATTAGTCGCGGCAACATATACACATTAGATATATACTTGAGATCGATTAGCGGTCAAATTTCGACCGTTTTAAATGTCTTGTTTTATTCCATTATCTAGTACAACTTGAACTGTTGTTATATATACTTTTATAACATGACAGGTCAAAATATATACTGGACTTATATAGCTTGATGTTGCCTTTTTACATAATTTTTTACTTTATAGCCCGTATTGTTTAATTTTCTGCACTAATTTCTACATATAAACTTTAAGTATTTTACATACCTGTCTGTGCGCGTTTGCTTCAACAATGTGTACAAATAATTCTCCTCACGTATTAATATATATACTAGCTGTGCCCCGCGGTTTCGCCCGTGTAGGTCCCGGTGCCGTACGAATAAAGGGATAAAAAATAGCCTATATGTTAATCAAAGTGTTCGGCTATCTACATACCAAGTTGCATCGCAATCGGTTCAGTAGTTTTTGCGTGAAAGAGCAACAAACAAACAAACATCCATACATCCTCACAAACGTTCACGCTTATAATATTAGTAGGATTTAACAGTACTACGTTTAAGAAGTAACAGAATTATTATTTTTCAATCTGAAGTTTTTCATTGGCATGGTTATTTAACTCGAAAAATATCTAATACTGTATGTCCCTTTATTCCAATGGTCCATACTCGTATTTTGATATAAGATAGGTTTATCAAAAAATTGCCAATGCCGTGTCTATTTTTCAGTATTAATCTACAACTGAAATAGTCCTTAAGATAGTGAGCATCTAGGAAAAGATAATTTTTGAAAGTTAGTATGGTAATAAAAAATGAACCTAGTATTTCCAGCCAGCTTTTATTTCAATTTCGGATCTAAAACCGCAACAATAAATCTGCCGTTGGAACCGGCTGCGGTATCCATTAAAATATTATATTGTTAGAATTGTACAAGTTTCATAAAGCACTGTACAACACAATACTTATTAAACAATACCTAAAATTAAACGTTTCGTTTGAGAACCTTATTGCTCTGACTGCTATAATCTAAATACGAATAAAAGGTTATAAATCTTTGGCTGCGAAATTTAATAAACCTGTAGCTATTTCTATGTGACCTAGTTGAAGTTAATTTTTTCCACAGTATTTAAATGTAACATGTTTAATATTTATAGCACAAATTGTCTGACTCGATGTTGACTTAATTCTGAAAGTGGTTTCTGAAATATGGTCTCATTTTAGTATAATATGTTAGACTATTTGCCAGTGTAGACTAATTATATTACTCACCACCTTTATCTAAGTATACAATAATCAAGGTTTAGTAGTCCAAAGCTTTTATTTTTATAATAGGGTTAGGACCAGCGCGAACGACACCATTCCATACTTACGTTTCTGACTGTCAACTGTTATAATACTTGGTGCAAAGACGAGCCTTGAAGAGTGTCGACGTTCTAAAACTCACAGGAAGTCTATTCAAGAGTGTATAGGTTTTTTAAGGGTTGGCACCGCGCCTGCTACTCATTAAGAATTGAAACTTCCATAGGCTACGGTAACCGCTTACCACCAGGTAACCTATTTAATTGTTATTAATTATCTTTTAAATCTTTTTTCTTTTAAAAAGACAACTCCTGCATTAGGAATATTCCTGTGTTACAGGCGGCTTCACAAATATTCAAAAAACGGACAGAAAGAACACCCAGTGTCGGGACAACTATTCGTGGATCACACAAATTTTTGTCCCGTGTGGGATTTCAACCCACAACACTCAGCGCGGCGTAGTGGCAAGGTGACCACTTAAACCATTACGCCATCAGTGCAGTCATCACAGCACACATCCATTATATTTCATTCAATTTTTTATTCAATTCAACAATCTTAGTATTTATTAAAATTAATATTTTCTTTAATAAAGGACAGTTCTCATTCATCTAAATGTCATTTATCAAACAGTAAGCAAACAGATAATTTAAGATCCAAACTAAACGAATAGATAAAGCTTATTAATAAATCTTAGTTGAATACAAACACAATTTTCAAGTTCACCGAAATCAACATGAGGTTATCACTCGATCTCGACATATTCAAGTCATTATTATAACAATCCTGTTTATTATTTAGTTATTAAATATTAGATCTTATGACGTTGGTAATAGGAGTGTTAATGTACGCAAATAATAAGGTGTAAGTACCCTTTGCTTGGTGAGTTGTTGGTTGTTGGTGAGTCGCAGTGTGCTCCCACGCGGATGCTCATTGCTTTCGGTTGGTGTAATTTATGAGGGACGCAATGTCGCGAAGCAAAATATGTTGATGTTAACTTTGTCTTAATTTCAGGTAACTTTAGCTTAATCATAGATTGAAAGTAACATACGGGAATTTATTCATCATATTTTGTAATTACATATAAATTTCTAACAATATTTAGTTGAGCGGTTGTGCTGCGTTGTGGAAAGCCTAAATCAGTTTGGAGCTGAGATGCTAGATGCATCCATTCTGCTTCAGTCGCTTTATAGCGTTATAGTAAATTGCCTGATCAACGTATCACGTGAACATAGTTAGTCTTTTTTAATAAAAAATACTCGACACAACCTTCATTATTTAAATGCACCAAGACTATATTTACTTACCCAAAATATCTTACTAACCCCACTAATATTATAAATGTGACAGTTTGTATGGATGGATGTTTGTTGCTCTTTCACGCAAAAACCACTGAACCGATTGAGATGAAACTTAGTATGAAGATAGCTGGAGACCTGGATTAACGCATAGGCTACTTTTTATCACGATATTCCTACGGGATTGGGACTTACGCGGGTGAAACCGCGAAGCACTGCCAGTATTATATAAGTGAAAGTCTGTGAGGATGAATCGATCGATGTTTTTTACTTTTTCTCGCAAAAACAGATGAATTGATCTGGATGAAAGTTGGCAGATAGACTACTTTTAATCCCGGAAATATGTATGGTTCCCATGGGATAGATTTCACCAAAATTTCCAAGCGATCGAAGTTGCGGACAACAGCTAGTTAATTATAAAACAAAAGATACTGTGCCATTTAAAAACCAAATAATTTGAAGTATCTGAAACCGAAAGTATGTTTTACTTCTCCATATTTTACAGCCTTTACTACATAAACCAACTTATAAATTATAGTACATTTGGACAAGACAATAGATTCGAAAATTAGAAGAAGCTATTTGGTATATCAGACTGGCTCCCCTACCGTAAAGGATCTAACACAACTAATCATGTCTCTCTCCCTAGCCTCTAAACCTAGTATTTATTGATAGCGTTAGTGTTCGATTGTTTATCGCAGAAAATTTACGGCAACTATCTTAGTAGAAATTCTCAGAGATTTACAAAACACTCTGAAATAAATGCACAGCTAGAGTATGACTGGGATAAAACAAAACTGGATTCTTTCCAGATTCGTGCAGGTGTAAGCAAGGTGATCTTTTATTCCCCAAAATATTTGTATCCGTTTTAATATCACTACATATTATAAAACAAAGTCCCCCGCCGCGTCTGTCTGTCTGTTTGTTCGCGATAAACTGAAAAACTACTAAACGGATTTTCATGCGCTTTTCACTAATAGACAGAGTGATGGATGAGAAACGTTTAGCTGTATAATTTATACCCGTGCGAAGCCGGGGCGGGTTGCTAGTACAAGTATATGATAATATGTGATAATGATGAAGGATAGGAGGGTAATGACCAAAGTGTCGCCTTTGCTATAAAGAGGTCACAGGTTCAAATACCACCTTATCCTAACATAGGCGTTTAGCTTAATTTGAGAGATTACTAGCAGTCTTTATAGTATCTATAATAAATAATAAAGCCAGCTGTAATAGTAAAGTTATAGGAGTTCATTTGATTGCATGTAAGCGCTGATCTCAATAAACAACATTTTGATTTGTTTATAACCACCGACGCAAGTAGGAATCGGTGTCTTGTGTCTGTCTGTGGTATCATAGCTCTTAAAGGCATGAACCGATTTTGATTAAATTTGACTTGATTGACAGTGTTTTTAAGCTTTAATCCCCGTTCGAAGATCATCAGCTCTTTTCTAATCGCTAAAGTGATTTTCGAGTTGGGGCTATTTCCAAATTTTAATTTATGTCTATTAGTTATGCAACTGGGGCAAGTATTTTAGACTATAAAAATAAACTTGTTTTAATTTAAAATGAACTTTGTATTTACATTCCAGTCCCTCTTTAAAACGCTTACTCTTGTATATTTTAGCCAAAACCCAAAACTAGACAACACAGAGGGTTTTGCGGCTGGCGTTAATTAACTGCCGACTCAAAACTTATTACAATGGAGTACAGCCATTTAGAAATTGTTAATAAACGAGGCGTTAAACGCTAGTATTACAACTAAAGGTACTATACCTACTGTGTGATGAAGATATATGGAGAGCCAAAGAAACCAAGTAAACAGAATATTTTAGTTATTTAATTTAATTTTTACTGATAAACTTTAATCAATTACATGTTGAGTACGACATGACAGGGCAGAGAAAAAGGGCCACAGGTTAACAATGTCATAGTGAATAAACATACGTAGATTAACTTCAATACCCCCCCAGCATTGAAATAGTTGAACCTGTTTATCGAGGCGGGTGGGGCCTCGATTTCAACTATTTTAATCCAGACATTTTTAAGGTTTTAAATCGCACACAGTTACAAAAACACTTATATATATATATATATATATAAACACCGCAGTAATTTAGAATCTCTTAATTATTGAATATAAATAGCAAAATTATTGAATTTACACATTCCCAAAGGTTTAGTCATTATATCAGCAATGTTATTATCAGATGAAATATAGTCTACAGAAATTATACTCTTGCTGACAATGTCTGTAATAAAATGCACACGCACAAGCATGTGAACATAACATGCTTAGATCTTTTAGTGTTTTCATAATTATTAATAATTTTTATTGCACTCTGATCGACCACTTTCATCACTACACTGCACCGATTCTGAAAATCTTAAATTAGTCCTTTCATCTAGATTAGATCACTGGCACACATGGACGTAGCGAAGTACTAAAACTTCTAAAGAGAATAAGGCAACACACTGTTGCTTTTTAGATAACCATGATATGAGAGTGTGACCATGGTAGATAGCTGAACCACTAGTGCTTTTCTGTTCCTTCTGTCATTTGCCCAGTCCGCATCTGTAAAGGCTAAAATACTATTTGACTCTTCTCGTATGTTAGTTTCTTGTCTCTTGTTCCTTGTAAGTATCTTAAGATTCTCTTTGCGGCTGATTTATTGGTCTGTCAAGGTACCTACTTAGATAACTTGTAGCAAAAGTAATATCCAGGCGTGTCATCATTGACAAATAGTTTGGCTCCCAATCTGCTCTCTATAACGTAAATTCATATCTATTTCAGCTTTTTCATCAACTTTAAATATATTGTAAATAGGAGTTTTAGCAGATTTACACATGTTCAAGTTTTCTAAAGATAACGTCATTGTAATTTTATATATTTTTATATCAATTCCTAGAAAATGATTTACTTCTCCATAATCATTTGCTTTAAATTATTTCTGTAAATGTTGTACGGTTATGTATTCACACGGGAATTAACGCGATCACGAAAAGGTATTACATACCTCTGAATTGCCTGACGTTTCCCGTGTGAATACATAATTATATCATGGAACGCGAAAGTTTAAAAGTTAGTGTACTGTACTGTGTTTTCTATGTTTTCAAAGTTGTTAAAATTATATCATCAACAAATAATTTTAACCAAATTTTTTCTCCTTTATACAGGCATACATCATGTGCAGATCTCTTCATGTTTAGCTTATTTTCACAGAAATAATTAGTTGCACTATTCCAGACTTTTGGTGCTTGCTTTAAATCATAAAATGCCTTGTTTAATTTGGCTATAGTTCTAATCTGGCTTACCTGATGAAGACATATAGGAAGTCAAAAAATACAAGTGGATAGGGTATTTTGGTTATTTCATTTAATTTTTACTCATAAACTGTAATCACTTACATGTTCAGTACGACATGACAGGGCAGAGAGAGAAGGCCACAGATTAACAATGCCATAGTGAATAAACAAACACAGATTAACTTTAACACTATGCACCTACCTTCTATAGTAGCTATTGTAATATCTTATATCGGTATTTTGGATGTCTTTGAATAAATATTTTAGGTTAGGCACTCAATTTTAAATTTACTGTCGTTATATGTGTAGTTACGAAGGTCAACCTTTAAAAATGTTATTCTTTAAATTTAAACGGCATCCACACAATACAATTTTACTAAATGATCAGATTTGTGATACAATTGGCTTACACAACTAAATTGGCAATTTTCATTTGATTTTATTTTCTGTGCTAGACGGACGTTTATAAGAAAGTGTCGTATACCTAATATGTTTTATTTTTTTAAGAATTGCTATATGTATTGATTTTATAATATAATAATTTAATAAATGTAAACACCGAACTGAAAAAACGCGTTCATAACGCATAATATGCCGCTCTTTAATTTTGTGCCATCAAGTCAGGCGGTCCTGACCACCCAAATGACCTTGAATTGGACGATTTACGTCTACACGGTACAATTTGATTGAAAATCTAGTCAAATTGTGCGTAAAATATTATTATTTTACATTAATCTGTAGCTCAACTACTAATAATTTAAGAAGTATATTTACTATATATTTAAAATGGTTAACACATTATTAATCTCACAACTGAAAACGTCAGAAACAATAAAGATAAATTTCTAACTCAAAATCCCACAGTATATCTCGCAAATGAAGGCAATGGAATGAAAATACCCTAGAATCTACAAACAAACACTAACTAAGGAAACCGTTTAGAAAACAATTGAAGAAGCGCGGCTGTTTGCGGGTTGGGTGATATGCTGCGGACATCTACTCCTCCACAATTAAACCCAGTTAATTCTTTGAAAGCTTCGCGACGCCAATGCTTGGACGATAGAGCAAGTGGTTTTAGCAGAACCTGAATGCCCCTACTACGGGCTTTTTAAGTTTAATTAAAATCTATTACAATTATTTTGGAATTCAATCTCATGACTTCAGAAACTTTTTAACTGTAGTAACTTTATATCTGTAACTGTTGTAGGCTCGCGTTCCTTGTTTGAGCTAAAGATCTTATTTACCGCATTTGCATATTCCACAGCAATGATGTTTAATTGTAACAAAAGTGTACGTACAAACCGTGTACATACACTTTTGTCCGTATTCTGTCTTAATCGAAAAACGTAAGTAGGAGCATAATAAAATATTAAGACGAGATTTACTAAAGGTCTAATGTTTTTGAACTATTTTATACCACTAAATTTAGCAAAGACAGCCTGATGGTAGCTGATGCCTATAATCATTGGGCCAACCAACACGGCCACTGTCACCTGTGATCGAACGGTAATGGCCGTCGCATTAACTTTTAGTAAAGCAAAATATAAATGTATCTAAGCATTTTAACTATTTATTAGAGCCTGAGGTATAAATCGGGACTCAATCTTATTTATTAGGTATGAATTTGTTGAATTGTACCATTTGTGGTCACGGGTGGCATAGTTACGTAAAACATCATCTACTCCATTTTACTTTTAAATTCGATAGCTACACACTGCGCATGTCTAGGTTACATGCTTAGTACACCTCCCTAGCTCACACTCTCTACCCTCGAATCCCCCTCAAGCATCCTTAGCATTCATGCCTAGGTTATCTAGTAGGTACAATAAAACAGTTGTATTGAACCTCTTTACACATTTACGCTGAGCTATGAGAATCAAGTAAACTTATGGGCACTTTAACATATTAGATATATAGCTCGGAACTTAATCGCGATAATATTTAAAAAGGTATTGTACATTACAGTA
Source organism: Euplagia quadripunctaria (assembly GCA_963859945.1). Lineage (NCBI taxonomy): Eukaryota > Metazoa > Arthropoda > Insecta > Lepidoptera > Erebidae > Euplagia > Euplagia quadripunctaria. Next base: position 20,808,160 of record OY982565.1, read on the forward strand.
CCTTTTTTTGGTTACCCGTCCACTACATTACCCAGTCCATCCGTGACCACAGTCGGTGCAATTAGATCGAAAGGTCGGGAAACCAAAAAAGGTATTGTACCTTATAATTAATATTATCGAGATTAAGTTCCGAGTTACACATCTAATATGTATCAGTCGCGAAAGTTTAAAATCAATTCTTTAACATACATCCATTATTTACGACATATCTAGTTGAAGCCCTAGCAGACGTCTAGTAACGAGTCCTCTAACCTCACAAGGGCTACCAGCCAACGTTTAAGAAAATAACAAAGTTTAAATAGCCTATTTATAAGTTTACTTCTGAGCCTATTTTGTAATATTTTACTATCCATTTAAAAGCTTTATTCTCTAATCTATTAGTAGTATTAGTATTTTTCGTTTCATTAAGATTCCGTTAGCCTTAATTGACTCGACGCTTTCAGCAAGCCTAATTCTAATTTTCGAGGATCAACCGAAAAATACAAAATAAAAATATATTGAACACTGATAAACGACATAAAAAGTTCAAACTACTTTACCTTAGTGCAAATGAAAAAGTATTGCCAATATGGCACTCAAAGATTTGTCGACACGAACCTGTAGTAATGAAATTGGAGGTAATCCGATGGGTGGAGCGAGAATCGAGACGGAGGAAACCGGCCGTAATGCACTCTACGAAAACAGATAAGTGAGTCGAATCCAGTCTTATCCTAGATAAGTAAAACATGAGATAAATTGCAACGCTACAATTGCAAAGGTTTATTTAATCGATTACAGAACTATGTATCGCGTACTGTGTTGTGTATTATTTTGCATTCCTATCGCAAACAGCTAAATTGATTGATTAATGCCGCGTTCCAATAAACAAGAAACGATTCGGTTTGTTTACGGACGGTAAAATGTCGTTGAATTTTCAATGAAAATTTTACCGTGCGTAAGCAAACGAATCGTTTCTTGTTTATTGGAACGCGGCATAAGAGAAGTGTCTTTACTTTGTGCTACATAATATGCAGTGGGTACTTGTCAATACTTGTAACTGCTTTTAATATATGATCACATATAAAGTTCATAATAGTATTATGATTTAGAACAAAATATTCAACATTAGGTTTTGTATACCCTAAATCTAAAACACCCCAGCTAACTCAGAAAAGAATCCAAAATTATATGAATACCGATGACTCACATAGTGAAAAGGATAAACATTTGTCTTGCTCTTTGAAAAAAATAACCATCGGCATGGTGCACATGAAAGGCGCAAAGTGTTCACGCACTTAATTGCATCCCGCTGGTGTAATTCTTACTTGCGCTAGGTGGATATTTTCTTACATATTTCCCTAATACAACAAGGTCTAAAAACTATTTCAATCGGTTATGCTTTAAATTCTAACAAACTACTCTCTGGTATACTAAAAATAATGTTGTATGTAACAGAAAAAAATATTTCAGACACAAACAAGTGCTAGTGACTTTAGGTGAGCATTATTCGCCGTCAGTTCTTCTCGGTGTGCTATAAACACCCATCCTAACATAAGTTTAGTATCATCATCATCTTTCCACTCAAAAGACGTCTACTATTGAGCAAAATTCTATATAAATACTAAACAAAATTAATAAAATATAAATGAATGTACTAAAATATGGGTGGTAATTAAATTGTCTGTGCTTACAGACAATTTAATTGACCAGCTTTGGTGAAATTTTTACAAAAATATGTTTCGTAGTTTTCGAGCGAATCTCCTTTTTAGTCGGCGATGGATATCATATGGGTTCAGGAATTACTCATAATTAATTTCATGTTTCAGCAGATTAAATTGTTGAACGAATGTTTTAATTGTTGTTGTTCCAATATGTCTAAATCCTCTAGTTTTGCTGTCTATGTGTTTGCTATGTGTTTTTAGTACACACGGGCTTTTTAACTAACTTTCAGTTAGCTAATATAAAAATTGTTCATCATTATATCGTACTAAGAATATAAAGAGATTTTTTTCATTATGTTGTGATCAACACACGTACAATTTCAAAACACGTGATAGATTATACGCTTACATTGATCAAGAGACTAATAGCCGAAGTAAGTAAGATAATTTGACATTTATAACAAAACTATACAGTATATGTAGTACAATATATGAATACTATTTGTTGAGCCAATCTTACCCAAATACATTTAAGAAAATTGAAAAAGAAAGACGACCACATACCATACATCGTATCTAGAATTCCATTTTGTAATACATTACTCGAATAGACTTGTGTACGTTCATTTGAAAGACAGCCGGTGCTATTCAATACAGTCCGAACAGTAGAATCAGATAAGCCCCGCCGCAGAAACTACACGCAATACCATTCCTTTAGGAGCGAATGCTGTTTTTTTAATAACTGATATCGTATCAATTCTACGTTTGCATTACATTACACAACGATCCTTGGTTAAAAAAACAGTCAGTCGTAGGACTGCACGTCAGAAGTGAAAACATAACTTCACAATGTATTTGCATATACATACACACACATCTGTATATTACATAATTAGGTTAAAAATAAAAAGTAGGTAATAACATATCTAAATGTATACATAAGGTTCACTGGACGTTCTGCGCTCCTGGCCGCTGATAAATGGTTGGAATTTCGAATGTTATATTTTTTTAAATATAAGAAACTCGGCTCCGTCTTACGAATTTTCGATCAGGTCACGTGTCGTGACGCGAGTTTAACATTTTTTACCCATCCCAAAAAGTGTACAACACCGCTAAAGAAGTTTTCACTTCAAAAATATTGGCCGTTGATAGTTTAAAAAAATCTATGCACACGTTACTGCACGCTTGCACTTGGTGTTGAAGAAGTAAATTTGTTGTTAAAACTATGATAGTGATGTTTATTGCAACAAGACCACGACCAAATTGCGCGGGTATGCATATGAGTATGCAAAGTGAAACGGATAACCTGAATCTTACTTTCAAGCTCTACTTAGTTTTGCAGACACTAACTTCTGAAAGAGATTGAAAAAAATTAAGTGCAATGGTACGTACAATGAAATCCATATGAAACTGGAAACAGGGCATACACCATACTGGGCATAAAACTACGGCTATTAAGGAGGCCATTGAAGTAGTGAAACGCAAAGCCACAAAGGGAGCAAGCCACTTAGAGACCACTTACCCGTTCACTTTCTTGGCGTTCTTTCAGCTTTATTTGATACCACTCGGATGACGTTTTTATATAATTTTCGTTAATGCCTTTGATATGTGAGTGTTGTTTGAATTCATGGGTATTAATAATGCATATACCCTTTCACGGGCTTAAAAAAAATTTCATGCAAAATCTTGGGCCAAGGTCGATGAGATATTATACCGGATGATACCGTACGTTGTATTTGACAGATACCAAATGATGATAGAATAGGTCTATTCTTGTCTAAAGTTCATAACACGCTACAGCTTTGTGTCCCCCTATCGCCCGCGCAAGTAACTCGTCAGGTTAAGGGACTAGAAGATGCGCCACATTTTAACGCCTTTTTTTACAAAATTTGTGTTGAACATATAACGCTGTGAGTTTTTTTGTATTATTTGTACAATAATCTTGTTATTGTGTGATTTAGGGTTCGATTATGAATATTCATTTCATTTCAATTAGGCATTTTGTGCTTGCCATGTGAGTGTAGTTTAGTCATTTTTCATTCCTCATGATGATTTTTCTTTATTAACTAATAATTAGGATGATAATTAGAACACTTTTTTTCAATTTGAAGATTTTGAGGGATTTTTATAGAATTTCAGAAAACTAAACAATGATTGTATAGTTACTTATACTGGCCTGTTGGTCTAATGGTTAGTGACCCTGACTGCTGAGCCAGAGGTCGTGGGTTCGATTCCCAACGAGGACAAATCATTGTGTGATGAGCATAATCATTTGTTCTGTGTCTGGGTGTAATTTATCTATAATATGTATGTATTTAGAAATATATAAGTATGTTTATCAGCAGTTTGGTTACCATAGTACAGGTTCTGCCTAGTTCGGGATCAGACGGCCGTGGGAGATGTGTGAAGTTACTATTATATTATTATTGTGATTATGTACACACATTTTGCACATGTACTTTTATACCGTTTATTGAAAAAAAAAAAAAAAATAAGACAAAGTAATACACATGATGTATAACACACATACGCGTTTAAAAAGGAATTTTCTTTACAAAATTGTAGTGAATGCTAAAATATTCCTATTATTTTCTCACTAGAATTTTCTGTTTTTTTCAGGGACATAGTGACGTGCATTTATAGAAGAAACTGAATAGAAACTTGAGCTTAACACTTGATGTGAACGGTTTTCAGCATTCTGAGTGTTCTGAGAAATCTCAGTTGATCATTAAATGGGCACGGTGCACCGTTTAATGATGACCAGAGTCAACTCCCTCCAAACCCTTTCTTTATTTTTTGTTTGTCTGTGAATATAATATAAGTGGTAAAAGTGTAAAAAAATATAACTGTTAACTTTGGTTTTCCGTAAGGAATTCTAAGAGCGGTAAATTTCTTGATTGTTGTGTTTTTTTTTAAAGACAACTCCCGCATTAGGAATAACTTCTGTGTCGCGGGGGACTTTACAAACACACAAACAACGGACACATAGAACACCCAGACTCGGTTGGGAATCGAACCCACGACCTACGGCGTAGCAGTCAGGGTCACTAACCACTAGGGCCAGTTATTGGCTGTGCAGTCATTGTTATTGACTGTTATAGTTATACTAACATTGGGTAGCGGTATTTTTTGTTTTAATATGATGAAATTTAAATACCCTTTCAGCCTTGTGAAATACTTATATTAAGCAACTCTTTCCTAAATTCTTCCAATGCTGACCAACATATGCGCTGTAAGTATGTAATTTTTTGAGTTAAATGTACACACCCATCTAATAACTAAACTAAACTTAGGTACAACTAAATAGCGTGGGAGAGCCATGTTTCTGCACGTATGGGCCGGCTCGACCGGAGTGATACCACGGCCTCACAGAAAACAGGCAGTGAAGTAATGCTTGCATTGCTTTTCGCCGAGTTAGTGAGGTTACCAGAGGCCCTAACCCTTCCCTCCCCCCCTCCACCTCTCTCCCACCCTTCCGCTACGTCCACATTTAGGGCCGGCAACTCACTTGTGGCTCTTGAGTTGCAGGTGCCCATGGGTGGCGATAGTCATTTACCATCAGATGACCTGTCTCCTCGTTTGCCCCTTATACCATAAATAAAAAATGTACAAAAATGATAATAGAACATTTCTTTTATTTCAAATAATGCAATAATTAAATTGTACATTTAAAATGTAGCATTCAACTTACATTCGTGGACGTGTGACACGCTCGATAACGCTGTACATGCAAGCCCTTTCTAAAGCGCTGTAGCCTCACGAGGTAAAGTCTAAACAAGTAGTGCTGTAGTAAGCTAATATCAGCTTATCGATATGTTTTATTTATTGTAAATACATTATTAATAGCTTAACATCTTAAGTCTAAGATCCATCTTCGTTATCATTCATCATTGAGCTCGTATAGATCTGAGACTAAAATAGTCAACAAGAGTAGAAAAAATCAAGTTATTTTACTACAAAATCGCGCAATAACAAAACTTCAATGCATATTTTATATATATAATATTCATAAAACTATTTACAAGTTCACTAGGAAAAGTGCATTAAAAGACAGATATGTTCTTGAAAGTTTAAAAAAAAGTCTTCTGTGTGAACCTTTTCAAAAAATTATTTTCTGAAAAAAAAAATCTATAAATTTAAGCGTTCTTAACTTCATAACATATTGGTGCTAATTCAATTACTTCACTCTCTAATTTAAAATTGACAAAATTTTCTTCATATAAGATGTAAACTTTGTACACTTAGAAACAAGGTCTTATTTCAAATTTAAACAAGTAGGTAACATATATCGCTATCGAAATAAGCAATTTATTTGTCGACTAAAGTCTGACATGCTTAAATAATCTTTAATACCGCGTAGCGAGAGCCGCTATCCGTTGAATGCCATCTCTTTTGCTCTGTGTTTTTAGTAAGCGTCTTCGTCGGTGTCGATTAAAATAACGTCATCTTGGGTCATTTTGAACAAGGTTTTATACGGCATTTGAATGATTGGGCACTATCGCTGCGTGGCAATTATACGGTATTTGAATAAATGGGGACTCTCGCTGCGTGGAAATAAAGTTGAGTATACGTTGACAGGTTTTAGTGAAATTTAGTGGCGCTGAGAAATAGATGCCAATAACAAATAGACCTTGTTACGAAGAAAACAAAGTTGATTTCATATTAAGAAATTAAGTCAGGTTTTAGTTTAGTTAGTGTACAACAGAATTAGCACCATTATGGTCTAAAAGTAGATTATCTTGTTTCTAACGTGCTATATAAATATTCTTAGTATAAACTGTATTCATTTACGAGTACACGTTCAAAATATAAACATGTATTCTTGCACTACTGTGTATATTTCGCTATAATTTTATTGTAAAAACATTCATAAAACACAATAAACATCAGTGACACACATCAGTCACACCAAACTGTTAATTTCATTTTATTACATAATACTCACATAACAATTCAGAGTTTCACGATCATTGAATTTGTATCTTATTAATTTTAAATATAATAATCGTTTGATCTATTATTTAAAGTCTTATTATGTACATTCATACAATTAGGGTTTAAGCCCCGAATGAAAGCAGTCCGACTCTTATAAAGTTAGGGTGAGACTGGTGGCAATATGGACTTTGACGGAACACCGTGTGGTTTTAGTCGGTTCGAGTCTGACATACCACCGTACTGCTTAGCCCCCGTGGGGTGACGTTGACGACGAGAGAGTTTCCAAACGTTAAAAGAAAAGGTCATATAATTTATGTTACGGGAATTAACGCGATCACGTAATAGGTATAACATACCTTTGAATTTGACGGCTTAACCAGGTTGCACTGACCGTGGTCGGCCTGCAATGTTTAATATTATCGGTTACATTATTTTGTTATAATATATTTTAATAATTAGATATCAATACAAATAAATGAAATTAAAGTGTTTATTTGTAATGTCAAAATAATAGTTTTTTTAAGCTCATACAGTTATTTGCATAATAACTATGCCTAAAAATTAGTATTTAAAATTGTTGTCTGTCTCTCTGTTTATTCCGGCTAATCTCCAGAACGGGTGGACCGATTTCCACGGGACTTTCACCGACAGATATCTGGTGTTATAAGGAGTTACTACTACTACTTTTATATTGGAAAAAACGATTTGGGTTCCGCACAAAATATATAAAAATGTGCTCGCGAACGAAGCGAACTGCTAGTTTCTTATAAATAGTTATTAGAGGTATTATAGTTATGACCGAATTACCCATCATTTTAATACCTACGTCTTCCATGAGCATTTGCCTGAGGGTGACGTTCGAAGTTATCCCGCCCTAACAGAAGCAGGGCCTAGACGACGGCGCGACGTGTTCCGCGCGCGCCTCTCTGAATTAGAGGAGGGAAAGTTCCTCGCACACCATAGCGGGATAGCCTGTTGTTCAACAGGCGGCCAAGTCTGACGGGATTTTCTTTTGAAGGTACACATGAGACACTCACTGGCAATAAGACTCCGGGATGGAACACCGTGTGATTTTAGTCGGTTCGAGTCCGACATACCAACTTACCGTTTAGCCCCGGTGTGGTGATGACCCGTGGGGGTTTCTACATGTCAAAAAAAAAATATTTTAATGAGTACCATTTCATTTGCTTGATTAGATTCACAGTATAATATGAACACATTAGTTTGCACAATGTTTATGAAAAAGGTTACTAGTAACGTGGGTCACACATTACTTGTAATCTCGTTAACCCCTCGAGCTAAGCTTAACGCTTGTGTTAGGATTGGGTTCACGATGGTAGTGCACTGGATGGGGTTCGAACCCGCAACCACTTGATCGCAAGTCCGACGCCTTAGCTGTTACGCTACCGCCACTTCATATTATTATTGTATAGCGTTTAAAAAATAAAATAAAATTTATGACGGATCTAAAAAGAAAACCATATCACAATACAGAAGTAAAATCTTTAGAATTTAAATGTAATAGGGACTACTTATGTTAAATTACTATTTATATGTAGCACATAACATATACGGAGAAATATTTATGCCTTTGCTAAGATTATATTAAAAGGTATTGTTTTTACTTATAATTAAAAGTCGCTCACAACGGTACACAGTAAGTAGTAAAACATTTCTAACATAATTAAACCTGTAAATACTTTATCCTCCTAATTAACGGGTTTCATTAAAAAAAAAAATATTACAAAGTTTCATTTCGTACTACAGGAGAATACAAAGAATATAAAAAGTGCTAGCTATTAACCGAGACTACTGGAGACGGGCTTGATACCACAAAGAAGACGTTTTCCATTGCTACTTTGTATTAAAACAAAGATACTTTTCCATTTTATTTGAGGCAATGAATAAATAATTTATATTCTATCATTGTATGTAAGTAGGTACGTGCACACTGATTTCTGGACGACTTATTTGCAGCGTAATCATTAGCTTATATAACATTATTTAGTAGGTACGCTTACATTATATAAAAATGTCTATAATATGTATGTATATATATAGCATGGATATGATAAAAGAGGTAGGCACTGTTAGAACCCCATCTCTTCGTCTCTTTTTGGTGAAGCCATTCGACCTTTGAAAAAGATCGATGGACAGCATTGCTCTCTATAATTTAAAAAGTTATTTTGGCGTGCATTTTTGCCAGGAGCCAAGTTTTTTTTTCTCTAGTTGAACTGTATTGAAGTAGTATTCATACAATTTGCGGAAGAATGCAATGGCGATTAGATTAGTCGGTAAGAGTCCGACAGACCCCTTTAGCCCCCCCCCCCCCAAGGGCGGAGGACATCCATGAGGATCTTCCACCTCGTTACAAAAAAAAAGTATTCATACAATTATTTAAATATTCTGTTAAGTAGTTGGTATGTAAAAAAATATTTGATATGTAAATGGTTTACATAATCCATCCGCAGCTACTCTTAGGGTTGTATGATCGTTAGCGTGCCTTTATTGCCCGGGTCGCCTGTGGAAAATCCTTTTCTGCTGGATTCTCTTTGCCACCTGCTTCTATGAGATGACGCTTTCGCATAAAGTCACGTAAAACATAATTTTGTCCCGAGAACGTTTATGTTTTACGTTTTCGAACTGACTTAAAAATAGTTACTCAAATTCTACATTTCAGAATTTGTTTTTCTCATTAAAAATATCGTTAATTTAGACAATGTATTTATTGTTTTAATTCTAACAATTGTATAAAAAATACAATCACAAAATAACGTTACCATGAAAACTTTTTTTTCATGTTCTAGCCTTTCATCGTATCTCGCTTTATTCAAAGGGTTTGGCAATAACTTTTGAAAACACTCTACTTAAGCCGTTTTTTCTAACTTTTCTAGCAGCCCCTCCAATTAACCCGTAAATATTTTTCGCCGATTACCCCGTCACTCCACCGTTATCAGAGACAAATTACACTGTAGCTGCTTCGAAGCATCTTGCATAATTAGAACAGCAATCTCCGGTCGCCGCCCTACACACGACGGTCTGATAGCTGCTCTAATTGAAACTTGAATGCGGTGTTTATCTGAGAATTCGAAACAAGCGTAGAACTCGTTAGTGGGCGGAAAGTGCATTCCATACTAGAACTACTTATTTATACTAATATTATGAAATTAAAGAGCCTGTTTGTTTGCTCCAGTAGTTCAATTTCTAAAATTGTTTTGGTGTTTTAGGACCTGTCTATTGATAAAGGTTACAGGCTTTATATAATCATGCTTCCTAATGTGAAACTGAGTGAAACTGAGAAACAAGGCTAGTATGTAATATGTATAATATTTTCATATGAAATCTAAGGAAACTAATCAAGGGCATATCTAAGGGATATAAAGTTCAGCAGATTACAGCTCTAATTGGAACCACCTGAATGATCCAGTACCTTTACCCAACAGAAGATTGACAAAGGTAAACAGAACTATCAGTCTATTTATTTATTTAGTTTAACATTCAACCTGCTTCAAGAAACAGAATGTGCATAGGAAAAATACAGTGATTTGTATTTTTCCTATGCACATTCTGTTCTCATTAAGAATGAAATTAGCGAACACGAACAACTTACAAAACAAATGAATATTAAAAAAACAAAAGAAAAGCGTACTATTACTATATGAGTGCAGAATACACATGTTAATGTCGTTTAAGGTCGGATAGAGGTTACACGAGCCATTATTTTCGCTTACTATGTTGAGACATGCATACATACGATATATTATCATTATTGGAATTTAAACTCACCTCTGGGTTATCATGATGTTATTAAAACTTGTATATCAGAGTATACATACGGAGATAAAAATCTCTCTCTCTCTCTCTCTATCTTATACGATTTTAAATGAGGCTTTCTCTATAAACTCTGCGTATTGGACTTAGGTAAGTGTATGTTAATTGTTAACGTTTAATTTAAGAAAAAAAATGTAATATAATTATAGAAGAGCGGGGTCTCCTGTCACAAGTATTTCCGTACTTTAAAGAAGGTCTCATCAATTTACATAAATGTGTAATTATGTTACTGAAATAAAACATTTTCATTTTCATTTTAATTGGCTCTCAAAACTGGTTACAACAGTTAATTTGACATAGATATATAATAATACAGTCCGATTAGTGCGTGTGTGTTTGAATTGTGTGTGTGTGTATATGGTGTGTGTGTGTGTGTGTTCAGTAGTAGTGTGTGTAGTCCACTCACTATATAAGAATCGTTAGAAGGTTTTCCACTTCAGTATACTGCAGTAGGGAATTATAAGTTTTTTTACATTGTAGGTATAGATATAATAGTCTAACTAGTAACTTTTTAATAATACAAATGCGAATGTAAGTTTCTTTGTTTTTTTAATGGTACGAGTATATGGGGCAAACGAGCAGAAGGGTCACCTGGTGGAAAGTGACGACTACCGCCGCCCATGGACACCTGCAACTGAAGAGTCACAAGTGCATTGCCGGCCTTTGATGAGGGAGTACGCTCTTTTCTCCAAGGTCCAATACCGCAGACGACTATTTATTCCACAGATTGGTTGTGCGTTACGCTTTTTTCACGTTACAACTACTCCGGAAATAAAAGCCCTATTCCCGAGGGATAGACTGATAACTATTGCACGAGAAAAGTCACGTGCAAGATCTTACTATTAAAAAAGGGTTTACTATAGAATATTTCATTACGGTATCCTGCTAGATGTGAACACAGCATGCATTCTAAGCTTATACAGGTTGTTGTAACCTTTTGATGTGTGAATTCTCACAGATTTCGAACTCATTTCGGTTTTCGTTCATGACATGTGGTCACACGTCCGTTGTTCCATGCCTCTTTCTGTATTTCGTGTTATTTTTCATCAGTTTCCTTTGTTTTGACTCAAATAATAATAATTTAAGAAATTAACCAAAATGAAACCAAAACTCATTCCACAAAAATAAAGTTCATCTAAAAATGGCCATCGTGCTTCCAAAATCAGCAGTAGATAATGTGATTTAACTAATTTAAGCAGACTAGAGGTAGCCTGGTGGTCGAATTTCGACCATAAGGCCATCATTAAGTTTTTAATTTGAATATATTGTTTTATATCAATGACCAGTATAACTAAAACTGTCATTGTATAGACATTCCATACCACGAAATTTCGGCATTTATACTGGGCCTTTGTCCGGGCATTTTATAGATGTTTTCAAATATTTTTTTGTTTAATTTATAACACATATTGATTTAAATTTGTAACTTTCTGCACTTTTTCTACATATAAACGATTCGAAAAGAATTCTCTTCACTTATTATAATGATTAAAATTCAGCCTGTATATGAACTTGTTTTATATATTCAGATATTTATAGCACTAGACTCCCATTTTACGCTAAAGGTCACAGACTCATGGGCTGCACCGTTATTAAGGCTTCGTTGCTTGTGTTGCCTACAGCAAGAATATACATCTATATAAAGACTTTGACGGGCTTTCATTCTTGTAAAACAGTTTTCGTTCACCTTTTTACACAGATTATACCACAGTTATCTAATAATAATTTCTTAACTTTATACATTTCATGTGAGGGAGAGAAAGTCAGGATATTATTGGTGTTTAAACTAACGTATGAACATAATATTTCAGATCAAAGGAAATATTGATGAAAAATCGTTTAAATCCAAACTGATACCAATGAAATACACGCACGTCATCCACAGTCACTCGATACATATTTTCGACAATCGCAGTCCAAGTCTTGATATGAGCATTTGAAATATATTCCAAAAATTTCCATCATAAACTGCATGGAAGTACTGAATTTATTCCATTTCCTTTCGTTCGAATCCAGTTGAATTTAAATGGATATCAAAAATAAAAATATTTAACGTTATTTATGGAATAGAGTGGATTTCATGGGTTGAATATCAGAATAACTATTTACATGAACGAGAAGCAAGTTATGACGACTGTTAATACAATTTCAAACGCCTTTATTTTTAATATGAAACATCAAACCTTAGGAAAGATTTCTGATTGTGTTAGTTACTACTCTATAAACACCTTTTAAGAAATAATAAATCCTTGTTATATTGACAAAATCTTTAAATGCACCTGTACTTTAAAAAATTAACGTATTTGTAATTTTTTATAGGATAGCTTTTTTATTCATTTTATTGCAAATTACCTAGCTACAGCAACGCGTGGCCCGGTACATAGTGTTTTTATAAAACTTGGTACCGTAACTCATTTAGACAATCCTAAGTACGATACGTAAATGTACGTATAATATTTATTCATATTAGCAGTAAGAAGAAAAATAATAAACACTTACTGAGAATATTTTGCTTTTTGTTAAAGTAAGGCTTTAGGGAGGCTTTAGGCTCTTAAGATTTACGTCAGATTTTATTGAATAAAACCTGATATATAAATACATATAAACAAAAACACATTCTTCGTAGGTATTTCTACATCTTACTTTTATTCCGTCGCTTTTAAATGGTCTGTGTTTTGAGATTTATTCTTTAATATAATGACAACTGCTATTTATTTTTTATAATATTGCAGTAGTGGTCCTAGCACGATCTCAAGGGATCTTCATATGATTGTCTTAAAATTTTCAAAATTTATTAAAGACTAACCAGATAATCCTGAACAAATTAATCAGATATATTTAAGGCTTTCAAAAGCAAGTAATTTTCTGAGCCCATATGAAATCATATAATCACACAAAATTATGTCCAAATTACTATGGATAAAACAAAAAAAAATGTGTAGGCATTGCACATCCAAATAGATTGACAAGGACACGAACATCGGCAATTCTAATTATATGCCCTAAAACAAAACCCAATTTTATTCCAAACCCGATTCATGAGTCAGCATCAAAAAAGTAGGACATTGAATTAATTTGAAAAGGCTCGAATGAAGGACCACCTTATCTTGGCCTTCCACTCTTTTCTCACATTACGTAAATTGGATGACGGAGGAGATGTTAAAAGTTATTGAGAGGTCTTGTTAGATTTGGTATGTAGAAGCAAATGAAGCTTGACGCGTCAATGGAGTGAGAAGTGTAATCAATGAAACTACGCTATGTGCTTTACGCACATTATCACATTATTGGTAAAACCGCGCTATTTCTCATTGCTCTCCGATTTGAATGTTATTATCTGCTTAAGTGGAATCTTTTCGTTTCAAGTTCTTCGGTTCTTGCATTGAAGCATCAACTTTCAAGGTATCTCAATAATTGTATCACCAACCTTTTTTAGCTTAAGATTTATTTAAATTGATTTTTGAAGTGAAAACTTTTTAAAGCACGTTGAGCACTTTTTGGGTGAACAAAAAACGTGAAACTCGCGTCATCGTCACCGCACGCTTCACATGAGTCATATGTATACTGTGTATATATGTACATAGATATAACTCCATGCGTTATTAGTATAAATTATATATATATACAAAGAGTATGTCTCGCTACATGTATATCCATATACTCGTATATGTAGCTCATTCTTTAAATATTTATGACTAAAGGGACTGACGGTGGTTGAATGGCTTTATAAATCACCTTTAAAATACTGTAATTAATATTAAGCATATCTAACAGTTAAAAATGAGTAAGTATCAGTCTTTAATGAAGTATAATTAGTGTTGCCCGCTAAAAATCTATGGTTTCCTCAATTATTTTATCCTTTTTATTGCCAGACTTGAAGTATAATAACCTATTAAAATGGCAATGCCTGACATTACCGATCAAAATTTTAAGCCATTTTAGCGAAGGGAGAGTTTTAATGTCGTTAGGATAAGTGATAAGAAATAAACTGGGTCATCTAGTTCAAAAATAATAATCTAATAACTTGACGATACAATTCACAAGTTATTTAGTTTTCATTACAGACCGATTTTAAAACAGTTATCTATGTAGTCTAAAAGAATAATGGCAAAAACAGGACTACTGTTATGCTCAAAATATCTCTGGAATAATTATAACGACATAAATTTACAAATACAAAATGGCAGTGACCTGATCGTTGAAAACAACGTAAGATCGTGCTTTGTTAAGGCCCTTGAGATAGGCCTATGATAACAACTGGACATCCCATGATGATTCTACAAATTACTATAGGATAATAAATTTTATTACACACCTACTCTCAAATGACACCACTGCTTTTCCAACTGTTTAAAGGCACTTGTGACATTTTAGAGAGCCACTTGGCTTATTTATACACGAATTCAGTCCCTTGAAAGAAAATAACTAGTACTGTTTTGTCAATATTTGTACCGTGGGAAAACTATAGATACTTAATTTTATTTATTTTTTACGTACTATTGTCGTGTTATATATGACAACGCATCTTAACTTGTCTTCGCCAATTTCGTAGCGAACAATAAAAAAACATTGTAGCATAGTTGGCACAAATTCTTTGTTTGTGCTCGCGGTGTGCCTTTAATACGTTTAGAAATTCGAGACGTGTAACATTGTTATACACGAGGATCCACACTTTTGGCAGTACCTAAGAGATTGCAGTAAAAACATATTTCTTTTTACGAAGGAATAGAATATAATGAGCTTATGTTTTAATATCGTTAGAATCTTGATGATACATGTCTTCGATATTGCCATAGGTATTAAGAAAGTTTTTCTATTTTTCGTTCTTCTTAATTAGTTTTAGTTGGTCATTTTCCGGCTCAATGCTTTATATTTGCGGCAGACACAAAATACCTGTCTTCAAATATTTTAATGTCTTTATCATCAGTAAAAATATAAAAACTTCTTAAAACTTATACTCAGGCAGCTCTGAAGACATCACTGGCGATGATGCACCTGTGACCATGCAATCAAATCTAATGTAGGGTACAGTAGGGTTAGGCAATAAAAGTACAGCATCACTATAATATGCTCTTGAGATACATTTATTCAGTCGGGCGGTTTTTGAGTTTGGATATCGTTATCCAGAAGTCCGGTAGACGTGTCTGACGGTAAACTGTATCGTCCTGGTACCTGTATCTTGAGCGATAGTTCACTTGTGACCTTTCTCACTAGCAGACGTAATAAAACACTGATACAGAACTGCTATGATACCAAAGTTCAGGTAGGGTGGAAGAAAGTATAAGAATTTAACTTATAACTAAATGTAAATTGTATTACACGTGTTACATCATTCAAGTCTTTACTCTAATGTAAATGTAAACTCGTTAATGGCCCTCAGAACGAAGATTTTTCCATGAGCATTGTATCCTGATATATTTGAGTTAACTACTGAATACCAGTCTTAGTTACTGTATCGCGTGTTATTTGTAATATTTAAATATTCGTATATAAACGAATGTTTAACGGTATGTGGGTGTAAAGGTGAGTTTGTGTTTATTCGGAGCAGATTGTGATAGCTTGAAGCGGTGTTCCTATTAATGAAGAACCTTTATCATGTTCTATCTATCCCTAAAAAATATTTACTTTAGCTTTCCTTAAAACACGTGCTACTGACACAATAAAAAGATCTTACAACATAAGTAAATTTAAAGTATCGAAAATCAATCATTTGCAAATAAACCTTTTTCTTGACCAAAAACACAACGCTAGTTTGGTCTATAGTGCTACAGAAAAAACCTAGTTACTGGTTTTTTTTTCTGCCTCAAACTCTTGTTTGAATGTGCATCTCCCACAATCCCATGGTATGCGAATTTCATGCCAGAAATCAAAATTACTCAATGGAGGAAATATGGCATCAATTAAAATCTTTAAAATGTCCATAAGTTGAACGTGCCAGATGGTAGCGTAATTTGACGTTGCATGCGGTACGAGTATAGTGCATGAAAACCTTCTTTCGAAGTAAATAGAGGATATTAACGGACGCACGCACGCGTGCACCCACACACGTTTGCACGCAGGTTATTAGAATACTCTCTTTGACATTTAAAAATGCATTGAGACCTTTGTCGATAACATAAAGATTTCAAATGACGTCATAGGGTAAATGATCAATACTTTTTATAAATCACACATCAGACACATATGGTGTAATGAATAGTGGGACTACCAGCATAGCAATTAGTAGTATCAACCCCGTAGAAAAATTAATCCGGCCGATTGTCGACTAAAGCCGTAAATGGTAGAGAATCTATAAGTTTTAGGAGATTTTACTTTTGATTTATTGTTTAAGATGAATCCACTACTATTATTAACTATCTCCCACCGCAACGCTTGTCACCTGCAAAGGATTTTTTTATGGTAAAGGAGGCAAAAGAGCAGACGGGTCACCTGATGGAAAATGACTACCGCCGCCCATGGGCACCTGCAACTCAAGAGTCACAAGTGCGTTGCCGGCCATTAAGGTAGGAGTAGGGGAAGGGCGGAAGAGGGGGAGAGGAGGGAAGCGTGGAAGAGGGGGAGAAGGCAGGGTTAGGGTCTCCGGTAGCTTCACTAACTCGGCGAAAAGCAATGCAAGCATTGCTTCACTGCCGGTTTTCTGTGAGGCTGTGGTATCACTCCGGTCGAGCCGGCCCATACGTGCCGAAGCATGGCTCTCCCATGATTAATACGGGTTCCATCCTCACTTATTAAAATCACAAGTTCCTTAGATAATACTTGTCTTCCGTAATATAAAATCAACACACTACAACACCCATCATTTTGTATTTTATGAAATTGGACTTCTCGCAAATTTAGAGTTAAACATGAAAATAGCGATACACACCCATAATTTTCAACTAACAAATCTACTACAGTACTCGGGCCCATTTAATTAATGATGATTCCATTACGAATATATAGTTCATTTATCTCAGTGGGTGGTTTGAAGAGATATTCATTAACGGTTGTTTACAAACACACCAGTCCATGGTAAACACTCGACTACGGGTTTGTCTTTGCTCTGAAATCGTAGAATTGAATACCAAGCATTCAGTATAATTCCGTACGTTGTTTTTCTTGTTTAACGTTTTTAATTAGTTTGCAGTGTGTTCAATGAGGCGGAAAAATTACGGACTCTAGTTTTGGAATTGAGAACAAGTAATGAAATTGGTATTGAATTTATTTTGCATTCCTTTGTGAAAGATATCAATTAGTAAAAGTATGTTCGAATACTTCCTTTATTAACTCAAATTCGGTGTATGTTTAAAATTAACTTGTTGTGATGTGGTAATGATCATAATATGCTTATATTATTATCGTTACCACATCACAACAAGTTATTTTATTTAAAACCAACAACTCGCCCCGGTTCGCACGGGTAGCAGAGATATATTTAACAATCATCATCATATTTCAACCAATTTACACAAACCCTTAACAAATTATATACCTAAACCTTCCTCATGAATCGCTCTATCTATTGGTAAACCTCATGAAAATCCGTTTATTATGTTTGAGTTAAGTTTATCGCGACCAGACAGACAGACAGGCGGCGGGGAAGTTCGTTTTATAATATGTAGTGATATATATTTAGGGACTTCCCTGAATATATTTTTAATAACTTTTAAACTGTCGAGTTTCATGAAATAATTATATATTTATGCGGAAATTTTTACGCGATTACGAAATAGACCGTATTACATACCCTGTGAATTGTCTGACGTTTCGTTATTCCTAAGAAGTGTGGTATATTATGACTTCTCATGTTGTCATAAAACGTAGTATACTTATTGTCTTTACAACGATAAGTTTTCTTACCTACAGAACTTACTTTTACGAGAGTATGTACAAAAACCATCTAGTAAAAAATATAAAGTACCATATCAATTAGGTGAGGAGTTAAAAAGTGAATCTTTTTTTTAACTCAAGAGATTTTGATTGAGTGATTTGTATTACAGCGGTTTAAACTCGATGATTAGCTTAAATCAGATAATAACCCACAAGTTTATATTTATTTGGTAAAATTGATTTATGTTTTGCTAAGGGTTGATTTTTTCTAAATTCTTAATAGAATATTTCTTAATTTTTAATACAGTTTGGTTATTTTGACATCTGTTTAACCAAAATAATACCAAACAGCGCAATGTCCTAGTAGTTAAACCACTTATTAAACAAATAAGTATGCTGCATCTTTCAGACGGCGCGGCGCGACGGCCAAACAGTTCGTTTAAGCCAAACCTTTGTTTAGCGTTTTAAAAAAATGTTTTTTTACAATTTGTTCATTTCTTTCTTTTTTAATTTTCTATAGACATGTTTCTAAGTCGTTTGCCTGTCAATTTACTACCATCGAGTTCTTCAATAAGTATACCTTCCAGTGGCTTGACCCTATTTAACAAGACATAAGCTTGTACAGCAGCAAAGAGCTATACTCAAACCAGTCTCACGCTGTTCAGCAGATTTGAGAGATATGCTTTCGTACAGCGCTTAAACGAGCTTCCAGCTGTTTAGCATTCTCACTGGCCCTCGAGTTGAGACAACGGGAACATATTCCATGAAGGATTCTAGTGAGCCTCTTTCCGTTTGGTAGATTCGGCTGTTCTATAATTACGCTTGTGGTTCAACCACTGACATTTTGCGTTATCATTTTCGGTATCAAGTTATTTCATTTTCCTCTTAATTAATTAAACTGTAAAATTATTTTTTATACCATAATGTCACGTAAAAGATCAACCAAGTCAAGTCAGTAATAGCACAGAATACATAAAAGATAGCAAGATTACTATCATGGCCCTGCGTGATTAAATTATTTATCAAAGCTATAATAATATTAAAAATGAAATAACTGAAATTTTTTTCAACAAAAAATAATAGAGTTGTTATTTTTTTTAAATTGTACACATTTATCAAAAAGTTCTAACATTGCTATAATATCTTCATCTAAAACATCTTGAACTACAATATTTCATAACAAAACTTTCCCATCTTCAAACAATAAAAATGTATCTATAGTTGTTTTAGGATTAAATAAATAAAAACATCGAAGGGGCCTCAGAGGATTGGCGTAAACATAAACAAGTTTGAAAACCACGACATCTTTTTGGCTTTGATTAAACAGACGTCAATCATGGCAGCTTGTTTAATAAATGCTATAAACATTGTTTCTCTTGACTTCTATTTAGTGTATAGTATTCGGAATGAGCTCCGAGCGGTTTAAGACGATTGCGTGAAGTAAACTTTTCTTTGGTAATTAATTGGTGGTTTTTGAGTTTTATATGTTGTGAGTCTTTCATATATCTCTTATACCCTACAACAACAATAAGCTTACACTCTTCAATCCATCCATATAAGCTTTTCCTTCAATTGCTTTTACTACTTACGAATCTTTCCCTGTTATATTTGCCACCATTTTTCCCGACTTTAATTTCCAAAGTACCGGGTTAACGGCAATAGGTTTGCCTCATATTTCGTGAGTTAGATAAATTTATAGTTGGCAAAATACGGGTGTTTAAACACCTCTGTCTACTTCTGCGGGGATACAGGTGTGGGTTTTGTATGTATTATAGAACTATTGACTCTGTGGAATGATGCATCTCCAAAATACTACACTATGAGCAAAGTCTGTCAGAATTTTCGACAGTGCTTTAAGAATTGTAGACATAGATACAACAAAATAGCTCTTGAGTTATTAAAATAAAAATAGATTTATTTGAATATAATTAAAAAGGGACTTTCATCGGTCACGACTCTGATTAATAAAAAGGAGAATTATAATGACGAAAGTCCCATTTTTTCATTTCTAAAAATAGCAAAACCTAATTAGTTAACGTTTACAGAACGAATAAGCAAAGATATTAAATTATTTAGGTTATTATTATTTATTATTCAGTTCCACATTCTCAAATGCTTAAATGAATGTTAAATGCCTGTATGAGTGACTTCATTAGTCAATTGTATTCTTATCTAAGCGTTAAGCTATCTTAAAACAAGACGCTATCGATAAGAAACTTGATCATAAACAAAAATTTTAACGAATTGAACAAAATAATGTCAAAGTCTCAAACTCAGCCCTCTTGCAGTTTATGACCTGGTCCCTCCAGTGTTTCGTCCACCGTCGAGCGACGCCGATAATGGTGGAGCTTAACACGACACTTATTGCCAAAATAAATCATCTACAACCCAACGTGTTGTTCAACCTATTTGTACAGACGTTACGTCAGTTACAGTACAAGGCATTTATTTTTGTTGTTATGATTGAAGAGCAAAAAGTTACTACTATGTAATTCAAATAAAAGCAAAAAGTAGTTTCTTAGATTGCTTTTTACTGCGAGCGATGGTTGGATTTTGTCTATATTTTTGTTCGTTTTGATAACATAGTAAATTAGATTCAAATAAGTGTTGTCACTCTACTAACTAGTTCTTTGTTTGTCTAAATTTAAATAAGTGTTGTCACTCTACTAACAGAATAACGATTTTTTTTCACAGTTCCGGTCACTTGTTTTCTTCTTGCCCATTTTCATTAAACAGATGCCAAGCATTTGAAATAAATTTCATGATTCTTTCATGATTCTTTGTCATTTCTAGGTTTTGACTTACTTGTGAGATTTACTATATGCGGTCATATATATACTTCATTACGCAGTCACAATTAATTTTTTTACAATCCTAACTTGATGGAGACCTTAAATATTTTTATTTATTTATATAAACTTGATCAGTTTGATCACATACACACACGATACGTTCCTTAAACAAGTATAAATAATAAAATTAAAATTAAAATAACACAGACTTGTTGAAATCCCTTCAACGATTAGAAAATACATGATGATTTTCGAACAAATTTTCTTAAATTATACTCTTAGCTAAGCACATGCTTGATCAAGTCACCTTCCAAAAAAAAAAACTAAATTGAAAGTAGGTCCATTGGTTTAGGAGCATAAAGATACACAGACGCATATATACATACGTTAAAATAATACCCCTCCTTTTTGCGTCGGGGATTAAAAAAGAGTGCACATTGTCAGACTCATTGACAAACAGGCATAGATAGATAGATACTCTTTATTATACACCAAAAAAGTATTATACAATCTAGAAATTTAATATTTAGTAACAGTACAATGGACGGTCTTATTGCAGTCTGCGATCTCTTACAGACAACCTTAGGATGGACTATAGGTACTGTATGGAAGTAGATAACTCACGGTGTACAACAACTAAAAATAATAAGAAAAATTTACAATAGAAAGGCATACAACTAAAAAGGTTTTGTCAGGTAAAGCACGTGTATTATGAAAGGGCCATATCCTCTTACTACGACCGTGAAATAAATCAATCTCAAATTTGACACAGTACATACAGTTGGTTTTTATTTTAACAATTTCAATGGAATAACGATTTGAAATAAAACTATTTTTAACGGATACTATCGCGATTTATTTGGTGTTATTTTACTATTTACACTGATCCCGACGTTTCAGTTGCTTTTCAGCAGCCATGGTCACAGGTAGACTAAGATGGTGGCCGTCTCATGTATCGAAGTGCAAAGTTATTTCAAAGTACCCGAAGTTTGTAGATTGTTGGTGTTACTATTTACGCAGAATGAGCTCAAAGTGTCTTGAAGCTTTGCTGTGTTTTGTATTTTCTTGTGTTTAAGTAAGTGAATAACCTTATCCCAAGCTGGTGGTATGTTCCAACCATCTTCTCTATTAAAATTAGGGTGTTTTTTAATTTCAATAGCCTCACGGAGCATCCTTGGTAGGAATCGGTGTTCTTTCGCGAGTACCTGTGGTTTATCGAAACGCAGGTAATGGTTGGTCCCTTGTTGCACGTGTTTACACACAGCAGACTTCATCGAACGTTGGTGTTTTATGTCAGCGATGTGTTCTTCGACGCGGGTGCCAATGCTTCTCTTGGTTTGACCAATGTACGAGAGCCCACAGTCACAGTCTATTTTATAAACCCCTGCATCTTGTAGAGGTACTTGGCACTTGACAGATGGTAAAAATTGACTTATCTTTGTTGGCGGCTTGTAGTATGTATTGATTGAAGCTCGCTTCAAGATGTAGCCAATCTTGTCAGTAACTCCTCGTATATACGGTAGAATGGCAGGCTGGCGCTCGACAGTGGCTGACTTTTCTTGGGATCTGTGACGGAGGCGCGGTAGTGGGGGCTTGTTGTCTTGCAGTACGTGCTTGACATGTGCCAGCTCAGCGTCCAGGTGTTTCTTGTCACAGATCCCACGGGCTCTCAGAAACAAACGAAAAAAAAACTCTTTTATTGCAATGTGTAACATTCGCGTAAACTTTCGACAATATCATGAATAACGATTTTTTATTAATATTAACACCGCTTCAAGCTATCGCAATCTGCTCGAGTAAATACAAAACTTATCTTTACACCTACACACCGTTAAACTTTCGTATATAATGTCAATTACACGCGATACACTAACTTGGACAGGTATTCAGTAATTAACTAAATTATATCAGGGTACAATGCTCATGGAATAATCGTTGCCTTGAGGGACACTAACGAGTTCACGTTTATGTTTGAGTAAATACTTGAATTGATGTAACACGTGTATTGAATTCATTTAGAAGTTAAAGGTCTCATAACTTTCATATAATTAACAATATGTAGGTATATTATACAGAGTGTTACAGAACGGTGTAGTGACTTTTAGTGTCGTGTAAATAATTTTTATAAAATTGTTAGCGCTTTATACGTTATTCATGGGGTCTACCCATGAATAACGTATAAAGCGCTAACAACTTTATAAAAATTCGTGACTTTTAATATATAAATCTTATTTTGAAATGAAAAATAAACTTGATAATTGACTGGTAAAGCTAATATTTCGCATAGGACAGGGCTGACATAAATGAAATTTATGTTGATGTAATGTGCAGATTTTTATGAAAATGCCTGCTGAAAAAAAACAAAACGCTTGAAATTGACATGAAAATTCAGAATGTTTTGCTCAAAAATGTGCACCTGAACTAGAAAAAAAAATCATGCTAAATCAACTATTTGTCGACAACACTTAACGCTTCTAAAATTTTACCATACCTTTCTGTAATAGCCTGTATATTATATAAAATATTAATACTATTAGGAGTACGAGAGTAATAGGAGATAGGACAGTTAATAAGTGATTGGAGGCTAAAGAAACATTTTGCCAATCACAAATGATTGGTACTAAACGATTCACCGTATGGCTAAAGTTCAGCTAGAACGGTGTCCTATTAACTAAAACTAAAGTTATTACTATTCAATAATATAATCCTGTAAAGTTGATGAACATTATAAACTTAAAAGCTTAGTATATATTGAAAATTAAGAATTTTTGATGTATGTAAAATGAAACAGTGTATGTATGTACTAAACCCAGTATATTGCTACCACTTAAAAAGGTCGGCAGCATTTTTAACACAGTTAAATAATGAGTACTTAAAATTTATACTGCGAGAGAAATTTGGTCTCTCGTAGTGTTAAAATTGTTTGAAGCGTACTCAGAAGTCACCCTTTGGATTCGCTAACCTTGTTAAATTATGTATTGACACTAGACATAATAAGTCGAAAATCCTATGGCATGCATTCAAATGTAATCAACTTTACTTCGATTAAACTACTTAAAATACTTTTGTTGATCTTTAATTTTCAATAAAAAATGTAGGTACCAAGTTTTTACACTCTTAAACTAACGCCCAGTCTATAAACATTAAAATATCTTTTGATTGCGAATTCTGGATATTGATATTATTGTCAAGTCTGTTCTTACAAAACTTGTAAACTATTCTAAAAATCAGTAAGGTTTAGTTTTCTATCGAACGACATTTCGTATGCTGAAAACGTAAGGCCGAACCTACTTTAGTTTGAAACTACTAAAATTGGTATTCAACTTACCTCTTGAATTCTAAAATTAAAAATGTTAAACTAAATTGAAACGTCATTTTAGCAACAACAAGCTCGCTGTCAAATTAGTGTTATGAAGGAAAAAAACTGCGTTGCGAGACTACATAGTCTAGCAACCCAGTTTTTCTACCGCAAAAAATCTTGAGATCTAAATGTTGCCTAATTAGTTAACTAACTTAAAAATATTTTATATTGACCGTATTAATATTAGACGTCATTAGTTTTTAATTAAAGAGAATGACTTGGCCATCGCTTGGCAATAATTGTTATACGAACATGCCGCTAGATATTATGTATCTAGATTTTGTTGTATGAAGATACTATTGCTGTGTGTGATTGCCATTTAAGAAATAAAGATGTCTAATATTATTACGGTCACTATAATATGTTGTTTATTTAACTAATTAGGTAACAATTAGATGTCAACACTTTTTGCGGTAGAAAAACTGCGTTGTGAGATTTGTATTTTTTCACATGTTATGCTTTGATAGTATCTCATTTCTTTTTTTAGGTAGATATAATAGAAGAAACATTATCTGTGACTTACTGTACCTACCTAAACTTTTCCAGTTAATAAAACTTTTTCCTCACTGACTTTACCAAAATAAACAAGTAGGTAACCAGTAGAGTTAATTACCTGTTTATTTTGGTAATGTCAGACAATACAATATACAGACAATAACAAAACGAGAGCTTTTAGAGTTCTTTACGAGAAGAGAGGCGGGGGACGGATATTTTTTTCTTCTACTTCTGAACAAGCAAATCCTACATATTTTTTTTATGATGTCTTAAAGGATTAGGGGAATTTGTATTTTAGTATTAATTTTGCAATTATCTATTTAATATTTCTGTATTTTGCGAAAAAGTTGTCCCAAATAAAAAAATAATACTCTATACCTACTTACTCATTTTTTGATTATCTCAATGTTGTTGGTCCTGTTTATATTATTCTCTAACGTATATGCAAATTCAAGAAACGCTAAAACCCTCTTGAAACTCACAAGCTTTAATGTAGATTAGAAGCAAGCAAATCTGCAAATGGAAGGATTTTTGAGTCATAAACGCCGATGCGGTCTAACTACGTAGAGCTAAACACCACTGAGATAGACGCATCCAATTCCCCAGATTTATCTCTATGTATAAGCTACCTAGGAATTGTGGAATGCAGGATAGGAAATGAACTTTAATAAATTTTAAATTCAGAACAGCGACCAAATCTTTAGGCCTTAAAGACTAATCATACACTATCATTCGTTAACATCTCTGAATAAGCATACAGTTTCACACCAGAAACTATTTAAATCAAATAAATAACAATTTGTCTTTGGAATTTTGGTTAAAAATACTACGACTTGTGCGGGTAGTAATATTAATTTATTATATCTAATTGCACCTTTACTAACCTTAATAATAATTAAGCAAGTAGAATCCCCATAACTCTAATCCAACATTACTTTTACATTGCCGAAGTCTTTTGCAATAAGTATTTTTGTCTATGTAAATAAAAATTTCGCATCCTACATTTGATACACTTACTTTTACGACAAAGTACACCCTTATCCTGCCTCATATCGTCTAAGACCGAGCACTAACAATAAAATCCGTCTAAATCATAAAATTTACCATTTCACCAATCCGTTGTTAAATCTATGTAGCATAGATATGTATATATTTATATGTATCCTTTGTTGTATTATATCTAATATGAATATATTATAAGTATAGCATTTTAACTAACTTCTTCTTTAAAAAAAAAAAAAAGTAAAAAAAGAAAAAGGTATCCTTTGTTGTATTATATCTTATATAAATATATTATAGGTATAGCATTTTAACCAACTTCTCTGCATATTATTATAGATATGAGTACTTCTCCATACGACGTATTTTATTTAAGTAGGCCCTTACTTACTAGGTACATTCATTATTTATTTTCTACTTTAGGATTTTTATTTTTTTAACTACCTCAAGGAAAGAGAAAATTCTTAAGAAGAAATTGCTGTAAATGTACGAAGGAAGAAGTGATAATGTTGTTCTCTGTTCAAATCAATGGTTCTTGATTTTTTGGAAAGTATCAAGCCTCACAGAAAACCGGCAGTAAAGCAATGCTTGCATTGCTTTCCGCCGAGTGAGTAAAGTTACCGGAGACCCTAACAATCCTCTACGCCCCTCCCTGTCCCCCTCCTTCCCTTACTCCCACCTAAAAGGCCGGCAACGCACTTGTGATTCTTGAGTTGTAGGTGCCCATAGGCGGCGGGAGTCATTTACACTCAGGTGATCCGTCTGCTTGTTTACCCCCTATACCATAAAAAAAGAACGGAGCTTTATATATTTAATTAATTTCTAATGATTCGTGAGAAAACAATGAAACTCTTAAATTGTGCAGTTTGCGTTCATTACTGCATAACATATTCAACGTGGGGCGCTTATGTATGAAAATTTATTTGTTGGATCGCTAATTGGGTGTTTCTCTAAATTATATAATTTGAAATATCCCCAAATATTGTTATATTCTTTTAACACTAATAATGAATGTAACGTTTATAAAGCTTAGTCCATGAGTTTCTTCTTGCATAAGCTCAATATCGCGGAAACGGGTCCAACTTCTTTTTTCACACGGCGAGATATCTAATAAACATTAATGTTATTTATAAAATGAACGATTTTAATTTGCATTTGCTTTGCTTTGCACCAAATCAGACTTTGCTCAGTGTATAATACACTGAGCAAACTCTGATTTGGTGATCATTACTCGGTACGGTATTAGACAATCTTTAGTCAAAGACTAGATAAACGGTACTGCAGTTTCAATTTAAGTTAAATCATGCAAAATTACATTCAATCTCATTAATCATTTTACTTACATTCCGAAAAAACTCAACCTAAGCTGACAGTGCCACTAACTTGTAAAATTTGCGTAAGAAACTTCAGAAACTCAATACCCACACTGATAAACCGGCCCTCTAGCGCTCAATAAGCATTAATACTAACTTATGCTCAACAAGATTCAAAAGCAAATGTGACAAGATAAAGTAACAAGATTCTTGTAATTAAGTCGATAACCGAAGGACCTATCCGAAACCCTCGAAGGTTTGCTAATGAAGGCCTTAACAAGCAAAGTTTTTGGGCACTGGCATTCGACCGGATAAGTCAAGTTTTTATTAAATTTAAAGATTACGTTATTAATTTCTCGTTGAATAATCAACTTTATTCAACAGTACTAAAGTTTTTTGGCATCTCGGATGGGATGAAAAATTTCGAAATCATAATAATCTGAAGTTAATGTGGACTTTCTTGTCATTTGAAAACAAAGAATTCCAAGAAAATGTTCAAGGAGACACTTATTTATGTTTCAGTGATAAATAGATAGGTATGTCTGTTTCCTCACCCCCATTAAATTAGATTTATCTTATTTAACATACAAATCTGTACCTACTTTGCATGTCTATAATAATATAATAAAGTTGAAGAGTTTTTTGTTTGTTTGATTTAATCGGTTTTCTCTGAAACTATCAGTCAGATTTGTATAACTCTTTTTGTATTGAATAGAATATTCATTGAGAAAGGTTAAAGGCTACGAACAGCACGCTATGATGCTTAGGAGCGCCGCAGTGACCATAAACGAAGGTGAAACTGCGAGGAATGCCTATTTGGAAATATATCCATATAGCTGACTACTGACTATAAAAAATCAACACAAACATAACGAATCAATTATTTGCGATAATAAAAGCTATTTGTAAAACCACATAAAGCTTTTTTATAAGGACGTAGAGCATGGCAAACTTCAGTTCGAATTGGAACCTATGTCCTTCTCAGCTGATTAGCGTAAATCAATAGAACAGAACCATAGAAGGCGTTGACAGAATTGTCAATGCATAAGTGAGATTATTCTTGTTGCACTTGTAACAGGTGTGATGTGATTTTTAAACATATCAATTTAAAAAAAAATTGAAAGGCTCTACTTTGAAACATACTTGAACACAAATAAGATTGGTGACGCATGATTTAGCGAAGCACAGTACAGTCTTTGGCACTCCTGAGTTTGACGTTTGCATCCTTCAGCGATATTAATTAAGTAAAGTGATGGCTGCTATCTACAACTAGTTCCCCACGAACTAGTAGTAGATACTTGTAGATATATGATATAAACATAATTCTACATTTTTCAGAATTTCTACATCAATAGTTCCTCTCAAACTATTTATTACATCAAAGTTGTAGAATCAAAGCCTGCAAAGATGTTTCTTTACAGAGAGATGACTTTGAATAGGTTTCGTTTACGTTTCACACAAGTTAAGTTTCAGTTTAATTATTTTGTTCCCTTCAACTTTAAACGTTTGCATTCACAGATGAAACTTAATCAAATTTGGTCAATAATAAAATGACAACTGAAAAAGCAGGAATTGGCTAGATTCCTATGCTCAAAATAAATTATTTCGCCTAAATGAGGCAATACAAAAATAAGTCGTGACGTCATGCTTTAGTATGTCATACAAAAATGAACCAAACCTACGATTTTGACATTTACTAAAAATATACTAATTTGATTTGAGAGTTAACTACCATATCATGCATTGTATTTTCGTGACATTTTGCAGATAGCCTACTACTACTACTACTACTACTAGGATTGTTCTTACTATTAGAAGAACATCTGAGAATATTTATGTAGGTACACAGATACTTGATACTTGGCCAGCTCCTTCCTATTCTAGTAGCCTCTCTAGTCAAAGGAAATACAGGACATTCGGGTACACTACGCTGGCCTATGCGAGCTACTGCACTAACTTTTAAACTATCGCGTAACTTTTAAACTTGTGGTTTTAAACTTTAGCCTAGGTTCCTCTCCCTAACCGTGTTTCCTTATACAAATTTACCTTCTTCTTTCTTTCCCGCTTTTAAATGACTAATTCCCAAGGAGGGTTGGCGTCAAGCCGGCCATAAAAGAAACCAGCTTAACCCTTAATGTTACACATTGCGCCGACCCCACTGAAAATTGGGAAAACAGCAGGAAGATGATGATGATACAAATACTTAGAGGATGTAAATTTGCTTGTCCATGGATGTCACGTATATATGTTTAAACTTATTGATGTACATTCAACCTCGGGTCATTACTGTTCATCCGTCTATGTACGCTTCAAAGATCTGTCAGCCACAACATTATATTAGACGCAATTAATAATGTCTAAACTAATACTAATAAATGATAATAGCACTGCTGAGATCAACATGAGACGTGGCAAACGATCCCATGTCATGTCAAGACCTAAGATTAACGGAGGTCTAATCAAATAGTTCTCGAAATGAACAT
Source organism: Euplagia quadripunctaria (assembly GCA_963859945.1). NCBI lineage: Eukaryota > Metazoa > Arthropoda > Insecta > Lepidoptera > Erebidae > Euplagia > Euplagia quadripunctaria. The sequence continues at coordinate 20,837,815 of OY982565.1, forward strand.
TATCATTGTTTTGTACTTCTTTAAGGTATAATTTTATATGCGTATGTTGCCCTCTCGTTTTTTTGACAACCCTTGATATTAGAGCACTCAACACCGCAACATCTCGGGTTCAATTTTCACTCGGTGTTAAATATTTGTATGCTTAATGTGTATTTATGAAAGAAAGAAAAAAATGTATTTTATCCTCGTTCTAAAACAAATAACACTATTACTAGCTGTGGCCCGTGATTTTGTTTTGAAACGTCGAAATTTTGGTGAAATCTATCCCACGGGAATAAAAAGATCTTCCGGGATAAAAAGTCGTCAATGTGTTATTCCAGACTATAATCTATTTCTGTGCCAAATTTCATCCATATCCGTATAGCCGGTTTTGCGTGAAAGAGTAACAAACATCTATCCTTCCATCCTTACAAACTTTCACCTTTATAATATTAGTAAAATTATCGAAATATATTAATTAAGGCGAGCGTGGTTGACTCATTATCTAATATTTGTCGTAGAGATTTAATGAAACTATTCAGCCGGTTTCATACGTGTAATATCGGCAGCGAAAGCATTATGTTACATTTCTTTTTTTTATTGTATAGGAGGTAAACGAGCAGACGGATCACCTTGTGGTAAATGACAACCGCTGCCCATGGGTACGTGCAACTCAAGAGTCACAAGTGCGTCGCCGGCCTTTAAGGTGGGAGTAGGGAAAGAGGGAGCGAGGAGGGGAGAGGGGGGAGAGGGAAGGGTTAGGGCCTGCGGTAGTGACTCGGCGAAAAGCAATGCAAGTATCTCTTCACTGCCGGTTTTCTGTGAGACCGTGGTGAATACGTGCCGAAGCATGGTATAGACCGTAGTGATACCACGAATTAAATTAATTTTATATATAACTAATTTATTTGTTAAAAGCATTTTGCTGCTTTTAAACTTGCTGAGTTGACAAGACGGGAGAGTTTTCTTAGGTATTTTCCCATTGGCAGTCTATAATCATAGTGCTTCATTTTGATTTTATAAAGTAAAATAAATGTAAAAAACAGTGTACAATATACATCTAAGAATTTATAGCGGTATTAAATAAAACTCGTTGAGATTTCAATTATACTTCAAAGCACAATGAAGACGTTTTCGGCTGTCGCGAGTGACGCGGGTCGGTGTCAAAATGCCGTTTGACTGAGAATATAACGGGGATCAAGGGCTTAGAGCGTCAGTCAACGATTTTTTCATTTGACAACCCTTTGATGTTATTAGGCTTTTAATTTCGTAATGGGTAGTGATAGATAATTTTTTTAATAGCCAACTCGAACGCTAAATACTCCTTATATAGGTATCAAGTGACGTACATTAAAATGTGTCTTCAAAAATATATTTTTATAACTTTCAGTTTATGACTAACACTTAATAATGTTTTACAATACCTTTTTATTTCAAAATGGACTGATTTTAAGCATATTTTAATAAAACTTTCAAAAAATTTATTTTTATATTTTAGAGGTCAAAACAAACATTTGATAAAATTACTAAATTTCATATTTCTGTTTCTATAGTGATAATATTTTAAAATTCCTTTCCAACTTACGAGCTCAATCAATTAACACTGCATCCACATACAAAAAAAAGCTCTATTTTAGACAGTTGAAATTGAGTTTAAGATATACTTTAAACTCACAATGTTCACTGACAAAAATGTTGTTAAACAACTATTAACTACCTACAATAATACGACAAATCAGTTTTTATGGCGGTTGTAAAATAAAAGCATTTTATAAAGTGTAATGTACGCATATGTTAGTGTGCACAAAGACTATTATTTGAATGGTTCACATTTAAATTATTATTATTAAATATTATTGTAACTTACGGAATAGCCTTGGGAGTTGTGTAATGACATCCATGTATCACAATGATCATTCAGTTATGTAGAAACGGCTAATTGAACAAGGAAAAACATATGAATAAAGAAAAAAGTGTTCAGTATCTTTCATCCGATCTGTCATCCGATGTTTTTTGTATTGTTTAGTTGTTGTTTCCTTATTTGCCACATACATATATAAAATAAATATATATACTCAGCCACCCCTATTAGAATGTAAAAGTCTTATTCGTGGGAGAGCCATGCTTTGGCACATATGGGCCGGCTCGACCGGAGTGATACCACGGTCTCACAGAAAACCCGTTACCGGAGGCACTAACCCTTCCCTCTCCCCCTCTTCCCCTATTCCCACCTTAAAGGTCGGCAACGCACTTGTGACTCTTGAGTTGCAGGTGTCCATGGGCGGGAGTAGTCATTTACTACCAGGTGACCCGTCTGCTCGTTCGCCCCCTACACCACAAGAAAAAAAGTTACATTATAGTTTCATATGATCTAAGTCACAGTTTAATTAGAATATTTTTAAATATTTAGATCGACTTACACCTCAAAAATACTCCGTTAATAAAATTCAAAGACAGCAACTGTCGCCTTACTTCAGCAAATCTACTGGGACATCGTAGACATTTATGTAACCACTCATCTAAATGAAGGTTTCTTGCTGCGCCATTGTGGATGTACGCATGACGTGTGAGGTCGACAGTTTGATTAGTGAAGGCGGTTTGTCTCGGGACTAACCACGTGACGCATTACTGCGAACACTAGTAGGACGGTACAAACTAGATGGATAACCATGAGGCAGCTATTAATTACTATGGTAGGTGACTACTGGTACTAGTTGTAATGGAGAAGTATCACTTTCAAGTACAGAGCACTTTGCAAGAAGTATTGTATGTAGATCTTTAGAATCGACAAACTTGTATCTTGTATAATAAGCTATTCAGGCAGCCTCAATCTGAATGAAGATGTTTCCTTAAAAACTTGTTCTCTAAAAATCTGATCACGTAATCATTTTAGCTCAATAAGCCATTAGACTTTGTATCAGGGTATTGTACTTTTTAAGCCGTTGAGTGGGTTTTTAGATATATTAATTATGATAGATGCCAGTGATACCAGTGGCGTTGTTATTGTTTATAGGCACTGGTTAACTTTAGGTCATCCAAACCCAAGAAAACCAAAAAAGTTAAAGAATGGTTTAAAAGCATTAAAGACTGCACTGCACTGATGATAATTATCATCATAGCTAACTGCTCAGCTGACAATAGCTGAGTAGTTGCAGTAAGTTTGAAAATGTAAAACGTAGGAGAGCCATGCTTCGGCACGCATGGGCCAGCTTGACTCCGCTCGATACCACGACCTCACAGAAAACCGGTAGTGAAACAATGCTTGAATTGCTTTGCGTCGCGTGAGTGACATTGCCGGAGGCCCTAACCTTTCCCCTTTTCCCTATACCCGTCCTTCCCCACTCCTCACCTCTAATCCCCCTCTCCCGTATTCCCGCTCTTCCCCTCTCTCCCCATTTTCCCCTATTTGCACCTTACAGGGTGACAACGTTACAGGTGCCTATGGGTGGCAGTCGGTAGTTATTTAACACCAGGTGACCCGTCTGCTCGTTTGCCCTCTATACCATAAAAAAAAAAAAATGTTAACAACATAAAATGTTAGAAACACTGGTTACAGTTGTTTGATATTCAAACCGCACAAGCTTATTTATGATCTTATGTATGGCTTGGGTATGACCCCCAATAAATAAGTAGAGAATTCCTCATCTCCAAGCACACAAACAATCCACCAAACTAGCAAAACAAAGAACTGAGTTCTCCATTAATTCAAATCATGGAAATGACATTTATAAAAAACAATAAAAACTAATTTCCATATTATTTTCTTTCAAAGAACTGCGTATCCGAAGCATTTTATTCATAGTTCAAATTCTACCATATTACAACGAATTACAGTTCACATTTGCATGTAAGTCAAATATATTGAGTACAAAACGGGAAGCAACATAGTACAGTCACGGACAGCTCACACATATTGTATATGCGCTGAATTGTGAATAGGTGAATACAACGCAAATTGGTGTAGATATAGGATAACATACTATGCATATATCAAACATCCTGTGTACGAACACACGTGGAAAAGATTTGTACCTAAATGTAGTTGTAAAATGGTTTTGTTTTGTTTGAAAATTTGTTTTTCGCTTCTATTTACATTCTCAAATAGGTACAGTTTCTTGTCGGCTCTGATTTATTTCATTCACAATTATTTCTCTCTGTGAAAGAACGGGTGTGATGTCCCTCGAAGGCATCTTTTTTCATAGATATCACCTATGGCAGGATTCACCCAAAAAGCTTTATTATTTGATATTTCTATAAGAATATATCGCACACCTAGGTCTAAAGGGAGCTAACTCAAAACTTTCAATTTTTGAGTTGTGTACTCCATCGAATTCCTTATCTAAGACTCAATACCTACCGACCAATAAAACAGATTTAAATATATGACCACTACACGACGCTTAAGTCACCAATACGGGCTCAACTTAAAATAATAAAACAAATATACACACATTATTAAGTAATAGGGAAATAACTACAAAAATCAAATTTTCAGCCACAAAATATGATTAAAACACAAGATTCCTACAATATCTTTCTTCTTACTGCATATGACAAGCATCTATACAGAACAGTAATAAGTTTTTCGCCTTTTCTGAAAAAAGTTTTGAGTTAATACCTGTTTAGATCTACATGTGCGATATTGGAAGTTTTTCCAAAATGCGTATAATCATAACAATTTGTTTTTACTTAGTACAAAATAGGGATCCTGAAGCTCGAGAATGTTCTAAAGCGTCGTCTGTTTTATGTGACGGTCACGGAGATATGCATAGTGTTAGGAATGTATGTTCATTTACAGTGTTTTATGGCGACATCTCACTAAATGTCGCCCGAAAAGACTAGGAGAAAATAATGTCAGATCATATTTTTTTGTTCATACACTCGCGCCTGCATCTCTAAAGGGGTAGGCAGAGGTGTATTGAACACCCACATCGTGACAATATAATTTGGTCCCACTCAGAACACTTCAGGAGTTAAAGATGTGAAAATTGGACGTACTTGCATTGAAATGGAAAGGTAGTCAAGAAGGCAAGGCAATGAAAGGTAGGATATTGCTGCTAGAATCAATATTGATGTGGTAAGCAATAGCTCTAGAAGACCAGAGTTGCATACCTGTAACTCGTACTGGCTATTGCCGGGGAATAATTTAATTTTGCTTACTAACTAAAATGTAAAAAAGTCAAAGTCACAAAGCCATTAAGTTTCTAAACCAAACTCTCATTACTCATTACTTTATTGCATTCCATAATTACATTGGTAAGGTGTGAAATATAAGGGTAGAATCAATTATGGACCCTGTTGGGTACAGCAAAGTTTTCATTAGGTTTCCAATAGCCTGATATGTGGTCTTTAAAACCGCTGTCGGTATGTAGAAAACTAACATACTAGCGGTATGCGACACTGACCACAACAACAATCGCAACAAGAAGTAAACAGGTAGAAATATTAGACCTATTTTAGTCGGTTCGATTCGATCGCCTCGAAAGCGTCGGTGCTGTTAAAAAGAGGTACAGACAGAGATAGGTATATATATACCTTACCTTACCTATACATAATCCATACATAATCCTTTATTCCTTTTCTCTTAAATTCATATAAGTTGCTACTTAGCTAAACTCATACACCTATTAACTGCCCTATACATAAATCCATTGCATCTGTCCATCTAAAGGTTGTCTGTAAGAAATCGCAACTAGCGATAAGACCGCCGCGCCGTTTGTACCTTTATATTTTTTTGTCTTTGTAAATGTTTTAAACTATTTCTCATGGTGTACTTACAATAAAAATTATTGTATTGTAAATTACACAGAACTATAAACAGTGTTTAAAATTTTATTGTCGGCTAGTTTCACTTGTCTTTTAACTTTTAATTTAACAAACAAAATATATATTCATACTCTAACGTAAATTTTAACAAACATTCATAGCCAATACAAGGAGAAACAAACACAAACGTCTTCTTATTTAGAATGGCTACAAAGAATAATTTCTTCAATTTAGTAGTTTAAAATTCTAGATTTAATATTCAGGGAAACTGGAAAAACATTTATCGATTTTCTAGTTTTATTCAAACCGAAATATGCAATAAATCTTTGGGATATAGGTATTAGGAGACTTTTCTACCTTCCTACCTTAGGAGTGCATAAACATTGTTAATACCTACAGCTTGGCCAACCCTAACTGTGCCCAAAGACCAAGCACATCATGAAATTGCCGTGAAATGAGAAGAGTAATTAAAAGGTTAAAATGAGAATTTCAGACTGTACGTGTTCGTACACTTAACTCATTAACTTGAAAGTACAAAGACAACAAACAATATAATAATAAAACTATAATTCTATTACAAACTTGACATTTGCTTCCATTCCTTAGAATCTAAAGCAGTCACTATAAACTGTCAACCAAAGACCAACAACTATTCAATAACCAACCAAATAACAAGTTAAGCCGGTCACGATCCCAAGTGACCGAACTATCCAGCCCTTGGGGTCCTATTAAATTAATGATTATGTACAGGCCCGCAGAACTGTCGTCGTTATTTGCACGTGGCTCCTGACAGTATGGGCACGTGCTTTGAATAAGCGTAGCGGATAGCGATTTGGTTGTTTAGTGCCCTTACATGTATTTGCTGCTTAGAATATGTCGTACACTCTTGTTATACATATATTTTACTCTTTATGATTATATTTTTCTTTTTCTTTTCGAGTCAATTTTACATTACTCAGTTATCAAAAAAATTAACATTGTGTAAAGTCAATTACTTTTTAAAAAAACTTGTCTAATAGCATGAATATAATAACGTCATGTAAATAGCCTTAGGATCATCTTTTGTACATTAATTAGCCTACCCAGTAAACTGTCATTCTAAAATGAATTTCAATTTAGAATGTTATGTGTGCAACTGCATTTTAAGAAAAAGATAACATAGTCGTTGTAAAAGCTAGTATGTAATCATTGAATGACACACATAAGTTACATACGAGCGCACATAAAAAGGAAACCACTTTAGAATATAACCTTACTTATTGAGTATCGTGTACGCTGGCGTAAAAATATTACCTATAAGACTCTTGCTTGTACCTACATAATTATGTTGTTTTGTAAATTGTGATTAAAAGCGGTGAACATTTAACCTTGACCTCTAGGTTTTTCGTGTGATCGATAAATAGGCACTTATTTGTATTACATTTATTAATCATGGTTACATTGAAGTACAGGTACTTTATCTAAATTATCAATATTTGGGCATCGCATGATCTATTCAAGTACGTTAAATGTTTTATTTTTGTCCTCATCCTAATTAAAGTTCTTTTTGGGAAAAAAGATAATAATATATCGTTTTTTAATAAAATAAGCTATAAGGAAATAATTTTACGATTAAGTGACAACACCGGAAACCGGTCAGTTTCCTTTTCCTTAATATGTCGTTTGCAATTTATCAATAGATCGTGCGCATATACAGAAGAGCTTTGGATGGTCGAATCTTTTTTTCTGCGTTACTAAAGCGATATGTCCGTTTTTTTTATTGGGCAATGGAATAAACTCACCCGATGGGAAGTTATGATGAAAACGAAGATGGAACACGCCTAGATAAATCTATTCACTCTAATCTTGACCGTTCCAGGATTATAATATTGTTTTTATTTGTTTGTTCTTACTAAATAAGGATATATATAAATTTGAAAGCTATAAAGCTTACTGTAGGCTAGTATATATATATACTAGCTGTTGCAAATTTTCGGAACCACGGGAACCAATTTTCTACTCAATTTTCTTAATTTTTCGTTCCGTAAGAACCTTCAACAAAGTATTAGAAAACATGATTGAAAAAAGATGATTGAAACCGGTTAAGTCGCTCTTAAGTTATGGAAATGACCAAAGGAAATAGGGATTGTTTTTTACAACGTAGTTTTATACTAAATTTGTCACAATCAATCACATAGAGAGCAAAAGTGTTTTTGCAGCTATCCAATATTTATGCTTTATTTATGAGTTTAGATGAATAATGGACCCATACATATTTTATTTTTTTAAACAAAAGTTATATATCTGTAAATAAGATTTTTTTTTCCACAATACTTTAAGCAAAAAAATGTTCATGAGCCGATGTTTTGCTTATAAGTGTGCGTCATAAGTTTAAACTTTACCAAAATCACAAATACCTAATCTCATTACCTGATACTATTGCCCTATGTAATGGCAATCCGCTGACCTAAAGTAGCAGCTACGAGTGAGTGAAAATTTTATTTTCGGTAAAAAGGAAAACTAGCGAAGCGAGCAATTTTCAAAAAATAAACATGAGCAGATATTTCTAACTCATAGTAGAACAAAAAAAAATATTGATAATTATTCAAATTTAAAAAAAAAACAAATTATTTTCGAATTTTAATCTATAAAAATCGATCAATTTAAAAAACTTATAATAATAATAATAACCTGACCACCGGTAACTTGGTCCCTGTACCCGATACCGGTGGGACACTATTTTTTATATTTTTAAATTTATTTTGTTTTTTTATTGTAAGTATATATGAAATAACTGAAGAGAATAATAATAATAATAACTTCACACATCTCCCACACGGCCGTCTGATTCCAAACTAGGCAGAGCCTGTACTATGGTAACAAGACTGTTGATAAACATTAATACATATTTCTAAATACATACATATAATAGATAAATTACACGATAATTTGTTCTGTGTCTGGGACACAGAACAAATTATCGTGCTCATCACATAATTATTTGTCCTGGGTGGGAAACGAACCCACGACCTCTGGCTTAGCAGTCAGGGTCACTAACCACTAGGCCAACAGGCCAGTCAAACGACTTAATTAAGTATTATGTCATACTTAATTAGTAATACATACATACATACACTCACTCCAGTAACTTAGTAATCTTCGTAGGCAGAGCACCCAAAAATGAATTATTCTTACAATATTACAATAACCCAAAGTTACACCGATTGTTTCATAGATGGTGGTGGGAGAGCCATGCTTCAGCACGTATGGGCTGGCTCGACCGGAATGATACCACGGCCTCACAGAAAACCGGCAATGAAACAATGCTTCATTGCTTTTCGCTGCGTGAATGAAGTTACCGGACCAACTAAACCTTCCTTATTCCTCCCACCCTCCCCCCCTCTTCCCGCTCTTCCCCCCTCTCTCCCCTTACTCCCACCTTAAAGGCCGGCAACGCAATTGTGACTCTTGAGTTGTAGGTGCCCATGGGCGGCGGTAGTCATTTACCATGAGGTGACCCCGTCTGCTCGTTTGCCCCCTATACCATAAAAAACCATACTGTTTATAAAATTCTCTTATTTTGATTTAGAGATTTCAGACGCTATTATGTTGTGGCACTAACTAAAGTTAATTTAAATTGACAGTGTTGTTACTGAAATAACATTTCACTATAGTTTATCGCTTCTTATTTTATTGACATTTTATTTATGTTCGATTTAACATTCAAGACGTTCAACGGATTATCAATAAATAATTATGGACTAGATTGAATACCTGAATCAATTTAAGCTGTGTCAAAATAAAATAGGTTTGCTGCTACGGTTTTAGAATACGGAACGTCGTTTGACTAAAACTATTTTTTTGTGATACTAATTTTTAAACTTTCACGTTCCATGATATAATATTATTTACGTACGAAAAGGTATTACATACCTCTGAATTGCCTGACGTTTCGACCAGGTTGCACTGGCCGTGGTCACAGGCTGTCTGGCTCAGCGGTGCACGTGCATGCCCTCCGTCGTCGAGACCGTGAGGTAGAGGTTCTTCATCCACCCCCACTTTTTCGATATTTTTGATATTTTCGTTTCGCCATGTACCGTCACATACTATACTAACAGTGTCCCTATTCTGTAAGCAAACCGATGTGTCCCTATTCTGGTGTTCGCCCGACTGCGCATAAAAAACATGCCACCTCGCTTCTATGCGCAGTCGGGTGAATACCAGAATAGGGAGGGACACATCGGTTCAATAATCTGGTCTGTTGCATCATAGCTCTTAAAAGGACGGATCGATTTAATTTAGTTTTTTATTTTATTTGAAAGGCGACTTGATCGAGAGTGTTCGAAGATCTGAGCACCTTAAACGGATTTTAAGTCTGGGGTATTTTAAATCTATACTTGGAGGTTTATATCTGAATGATTTACTTTACTATTACCATCCTGTTGTTAAAGTAAAGACCCGCCAAGTCAACCAAAAAAAAACAAAGGCACAGTCATACCATCCTTTTCTCGAAGCCACTCAGGCCCTTTTTATTTATTTGTTACTAAAAATTATAAAAAAGCTACACAGTATATCTACCACATAAAAAGAAAAAAAAACTAGCACACTAAAAATAATATGCATCTTACTCAATACTAACAAATTGAGGACTCCTAATTTTATTTATTTATTCATACACATTATATACAAAGGTGGACTTGAGCAATGGTCATCAAGTTATGCATTCAATTAAAACAATTCGACAGTTGTGACTAGTTTTCAGCATTTACAGCATCGTCTTGTGCGATGGATGAACCTTAAAAAGTTTGCCTTTTGTCTTATGTTGCATAAGTTAATGAACGAGAGCATTTTACTAAAGCCACATCCTATTTTTGCAGACCTGAGTCTGCAACGTAACGTCTTTGATCAACGAAGCCAACGTCTTTGATCAATACGTGACGTCACGGTTCTGTTGTAAGGACCGCTTCTGTTAATTTGACTTACTCCACATCCAGTAAGTTCAGATGAAACTTGCTAGAAGTTTTTACTGTGTTTGTTCTGTGTCATCCATTCACCAACAGAATGGTATTAAAAAACTCGGTAAAGGCTTACTATTTAATGCACAAGGGTCAATGTAGAATCCCTACCACGTCGAGTGCTGTTTTTCTGCCTGTGTTCCAACTGTTGGTTTGATTCACGTCATCGAACTAATAAAGACGGCAAAGATTTCAAATGATTTGGTCGTTTTAATAAGTCACATTCACTTGATAAAACTGAGGTATGAGACTGAACTGCAAGTAGAACTCGTCGATTGTGTTACGAGCCGGGATTCGTGATTATATGAATACACCAATTTGAAGACACAATTTATTTAAATAATTTACTAGGCTTCCGCAATAAGAGCAACAGTTAGTATATGGAATTAGGTCATATTTAAACAATTCCAAGACTACACACTACATTTGAAAATCAGGTTTTAATGATGGATTCGGTAATAATGATATTTTTAACGTCTTCTTTGATTTGAGATTATTGAATAATAGAAATCAACTGTTCGTACTGTTCAAAACAAATTCTGTTCTAAACTACTGTAGTATGTTTTAGATTTTGTGATTTCTTAAATTACGACTGACTAAGTAACTATACTTAGGAAAAATATGTATATCATCAATTAAAGGTGATATAAAATTGCAAGAACACCGACAAAATTACTATAAATTAATAGTCATATTTAAATATTTTAAAATGTTTTGTGAGTTTCAAACTATCGCAAATATACGATCTAACATCGTCTTCTACTCAATAAAATAAGAAACTGCACTATTATTTGCATACGCTACATATGTTTAAGTACACTTACGATGTCATATAAGCTCATATCACAAGACATCAACAAACAAATGTTACATTATATGAAATGATTGTTCACAATAACATGTACCTGTAACAACTATTTTCCTTATTTGTTACCAAAATGAGGATAGGGAATGATTCCCTCTATAGCCGTTATACGGGCTGGAATAAAATTGTAAGCAACAATACCCAGTCGGGGTTGAATACACTACACTACAATTCACGGGAAATTAATGTTCGCTACTCTAGATGTCGTCGTAGAGAGTAAATTTTCTTACATGTCTCTCTAGAGTTGGGTATATATTTATTTTAAAAGTAGTGTTATTAGGTTAGGTTAGGTTAAGTTAATTTGGCGATAACTCCCCTGTATACTTCTTGTGCCAAATAATACAGTGTGTATTATTTGACACAAGAAGTATATACATAATTACAAGATCGTTTACGAATTCATTACTTCGACTGCTATAACGTACATTTATCGAAATTAAATTTTTTATACGTGCATTACCAGAGTGTTTATCTATGAAACACTCTGCTAATTATAAAGCCACCAAAGAAATAATGTGCGCCACTGCATCCTCGGTAGATATTTTTTTGGAACGAAGTTCCTTATGGGGCGTTGCGGAGGGGTACCCTAGCCGGCAAAAAACGTCCGTAACGTAAGATTTTTATGTAAAATCTATGTATGATGGCTATACAGTATCTAATGTATAGTCTACGCGATGAACTGATGACTGTTATTATTATTATTATATATTTTTATAAATCATTGTAAATAAAACAAAGGTGTTAAGATAATTTTGTAAAGTAGTTTTTTTTATCGATAAAAAAATCATAATAAAAAATGTATACCCGAATAATTATTTTCTTTATACCTCGAATAGAACTTGAAATTAATATTTTTATAATAGGGAACTTCGTTCCTATCTGGTGTCCCACGACACCACACAGTTTTTTTGTTATTTATAAATATAACTGGCGTTTGTCTTCCATCTCACTCTAAGTACATCTCTAAGTGACAGTTGAGACAAAGATGGTACACGCTTATCCAAAAGAACTCTGTTTACTCAACTCTTGAACGTTCCAGGACTATATTTGTCTGGACAAACAGACGCAAGCAGTTCACCATACACTGCAGCGATTCAAACCAAAAAGGATCTGTCAACGCATTCAGTTCGACTTTTTGGTGTGTCGACAATAAAAGGATAGAACTTCTGTCTGCGTCTAGTAGTCCGATGAAGGAATGGTGAGGCTTCAATTAATTCGAAGAGAGCTTTGGGTAACTCATTAAAGTTAATCATATTAAAACCGATAAGCAAGCCGACAACAGGAAGCAGCAATGTTACCCTAAAAGAAAAAAAAAACCTATTGCCACTTGGATTACCCAGAATGCGACATTTTCTAGTAAACTATCAAAAGTGTCACTGAACACATAGTTAATGCATAAATATTTTTTTTCTTTGTTTTTTTATTTAGAATTACAGTTAGAAAACATTATTTTTTTCATGTATGCTACAAAGTAATTTCTAAATATATATTTAATTTCAGCACAATAGGTAATGGCACTCATCTAAAATTTGAAATTCAAATACGGGGGTTATATGCTATATCCACTATTTTCTCTGTAACTCTACATCTAGCACCTCAATTTCCATATTCAACATTATCCGTCAGTAAATTTCAGCCATCCGATAAAAATTTTGGTATAAAAATGTCCCAGTACTTGCAAACACGGAGCGTATAGCTGCAGATCGGAACTTTACGTGCGGAATGCAATTTCCTTTTGGATTCAATTACATACATACCATGCTATTCGGCGTTTCGTACGCCCCGTTATTGCTGGCAAGCATTTGCATGCTTATGTCTTTGTTTTGATTGTTTAGAGTTTTGATTAAGGTGAGCTTAAGTTTTGCTTCGAAGTTATAAGCTGTAGCACAATTTGGATAAACTTCAGTAACTATAAAATAAAAATGAATGGACTGGAATTACTAAACATGTCACACACGCATATACGCAAGTATTTAAACTTCACACCAACACACTCACACTCAACACACACATTTTTATTCTTATTAAATCATGTATTTATACTTTTACTAATAAAGTAATAATTAGTACATATATTTCTAAGAAGAAGACCGTGCTGGTGCCGTGCAGTTATACTACCATAGGGACCAGGTAATTCCCTCCTACAAAATGTACAAAACTTATGTCAATCATTTATGAAGCTGCGTTTGAACTTTAATAAAATCAAATAATATAATCAGCGGCCTTAGTGACTGACCACAATGCCGATAATACTAGACTTACGTTATTCAAAGCGTGTAATATTGCCACCCTATCATGTAATCCGTAGGAACGCTCTTCATCTTCAAGGAAAAAAATATATGTGTCGAAAATTCCCATTCCTAAGTTAAAATGCCCTAATTTTATAATTTTGCTAAATATTACAAAATATAACTCAGAAGTAAATACAGTACACAATTTTCAACTAAAATAAGGATACGACAGAATACAATTTAAAGTAAATGTAATCTATCATCTTGTTCTTATGAATACAGCAATATTATTCGTGTTACTTAATGCATGCATTGCACTGCCAAGCAATTACAGTTACGTTCAACTTTGTTTAATCCATCCAAGTCGGTTTCAAAATGCAATTACAGTAGAAACTTCAAACATTTGTATTCGATTTCAGTACTAGACCACATTTTAATTCAATCTACATCACGCACGAGTACAAATTAATGAAATTTGGTTACCTGAAAAAATTTGGTGTAAGTCGTTTTTAAACTGAATCGATCACATAGTAAATGACTATTTATCGCTGGTTTGCGAGAATATCGACATAATTCAAAATTCAGTCGAATTGAACTAAGTATGCCAAACGATCATAAATCTTTGATATTTTATGGTGAACAAAGATGCAACGCCGATTTCGTGCTAACGTTCGTTAAAAAGCAACAAGTTCATTATATATTTAGAACAAATATACTATAGCGGAAATCACAAAACGTTGCCATTCTCTAAAATCAATATTTTTTTAGTTATGTCGCTATTCTCGCAAACAAGCTATATATGTATAAACTCTTACATTTTTTTAATGCCCATATTTTCAAAGAATATTTTTTTAGACTGATGATTCGAGTCTTTAAAAGTAACAGATGAGAGATAAATATTTAAGAAAAAGTCTAATAATTGTGAATTGTGAGTTTGACACGGGCTGAATGGTTATGAAAAGGATTAAATGGTCAAAAAAAGTGCCAAGTATACACATGTCGAAGAAGATTTTTTGAAAAACGAGCACGCCAGAAAAAGAATGAAAGAAATGTATCAGGGCATAAGATAAGACATACTGACGCGCCGCCGCCCCGGTCCCGAGTTATTGTGTAAAGAAATGAGACGTTGCGATATTTGAAAGATCTGTCTATTTCAGTGTATCAATATTCTGTGTTTAAACCAACATTTATAATACCTATAACTGATTACAAAAATAATAGATGCAGACTTTCAAGATACAAACACAAATCATTTCATTAAGATAATAAAATATCAGAAGTAAACTATTACGGTCACAACATTTGTTACCTAATTTTATCCTTCACAATGCCTAAAATATTTGGAGACTGTATTTAGAATGGATATTTGAACAACAGGCTTAACTTAATAAAGATTAATAATTATTACTAATATGAACACTAAGATTCAACTAATTACATTGGATACTAGATTTTAATTGTTGGTTAAAAGGAAGAAAAAGTCGGTTGTCTGTATGAACGGTATATTTTATAAAATGTATGATAACTTCTTAAACCTCTTTTATACAGTTCATATTGCTAACAATAAAAAAAAAATATGATGATAATTTCAATCCGGGCGGATCCGGTTGGATTGGTGAAAGTACCACCTAGATTGAAATTCGTGCCGGATTGCATGCCTATGTAGGATGCCTATGTTCATCGCAGACAAACAACGTGACACGATTTTTTTTATAAATAAACATATAACAATATAGCGTAAGCTTCTACAGGGTACGGTGACCACTTTCCATTATGCGGATTTTTATCTTATTGGTAATTATCAATATAACTTCTATATTCCTATTACTTAATGTAAAATAACTTGACGCCTCACACACGGCCGTCTCATACCAAGCTCAGAGCCTGTACTATCGTAACCAGACTGCTGATAAACATACCTTTATACTTCTCACTATTCTAATAGATAAATTGATCAAACACACACAGAACAAATGATCATGCTCATCACACAATTATTTGTCCTGGTTGGGAATTGAACCCACGACCTCTGGCTCAGCAGTCAGGATCACTAACCACTAGCCAACAGGCCAGTCAAAAGTATATATTCGGACTGTACGTAAAAAAAACATGAACGGTTGAATAGCTATAAAAACCATCTTGATTCTACCTAAAAAAGTCTGTGCGGCACATTACTTTCGTTCATACTATTGGATTACGACCAAACACATCGTATTAATTCCTCCAACATTCGATTTCTAACACCCTTAACTCAACGAATACGCATGAAGGATTTATTCAGGTCGTTTCAGCGCAAGACCGAAGTCCGAGGTGATGTGATTTGTGGCCGAGTCGTAAGCACAATTTGATTGGACGTCCAACACGCTGACTGGGTCAGTTCATACGCATAGATAAGATGGAACGTCGGACCAATCAATCGTATGACATATCAGAGAGTGATGTATCACTCTAAGCACTTTAAACTTATGTATGTAATTTAAATATTGTCTTATTTTTCAAATTTGACAAACAGACTTAGCACAAATCACTTGACAACTCTGGTCGACAAACCTTGACAGTACTCTGGCAACTCGATTCTACTGCTAACTGTTCTACGAACTACAATTTTTTATGTAATAGGGGGCAAACGAGTAGATACTTGATGATAAGTGAGTATCGCCACCCATAGACACCTGCATCTCAATAGTCACAAGTGCGTTGGCGGCCTTTAAGGTGTTTGAAGGTTGTATTTATTATTGCGACAATTTGTTTCCCTTATTGCTTGAGCGAGGCAAAAAGTTTGAAGAAGCGTACGTAATTGTGCCAATTATCCAAATTATGGGGATGGTAATTTGACGTGTTAAACGATGGCGGAAAGCTGCGGTTAGTATAAGTCCGAACAACGCAACGCCAAGGGGCAAGCCGATCTGAAATATCTTGGCAATCGGCGACAATAGTGCAACTTAACAAGTCAAAGTGGTTCTGCTCTCGGGTGGTTCTAAATCGATAAAATATCTGCTGTAGGAGGTAGAGATCTCTCTCTAAATTGTGTAGATTTTATACATCAATAGAACCATATTAATCTTTAAACACCAGCTAGTATTTAATAAACATTATCTTAAAATATAAATTTAATCTCATAGACGCTTCATCTAAGTATAAGTACTCTTTAAGTCAACAAATGCCTTAAACATTATTTATATATGCTAATGTAACTTCCATAATGGAATTATAATTATATTATTTACGCTATACTTCACTTAGTCATTTCTTTTCCTATTCGCTTCCAAGATTTGAAACCCTATAAAAGTAAATTAATTCAATTTTTTACATAACAGAAATATCATTTAAACATTATTTTGTCGAAGAACCGTACAAAAGTGGCATAGTAATGGTAATTGCCCTGCAAGACAGTGATGTTGCTTTACGTTTCCTTATAGTAATGTCTCGCTCTCGCATCGAACAAATAATATTCTAGCACTCCGCGGAACCCCTGAGACTTATAGGATTACTTCTATCATCGAAATTAAAGGAACATTTTCTTCTATTTCCGTGACGATTGTCAATACATTTTATAGTTTGAAATTCATGAAACATTTAAGGACTGTGATGTACTGATGTTTAGATTCGTGTACTTGTAGATTTAATTGGCTTTTGTGTTCGCACACGCATGTGAGCATAAAAGTAATAGGGTTTTAACTCTTTCATGTTTCATTTGGTAGGTTGTAAACCGACTGATTGTGTACCCTCATATAAAAAGGATCTAATATTACATACATTTTCAAATGCCTTGAGCAGTTTGACTCAACCTTAATAACAAGGCGATCTTAGTGGAATAGAATGATGCTATTAAATACAAAATTTCATTTAAGACGGACAATCCAATTGTGTTTTATGGTTATATATATATATAATATATTTGACTGGCCTGTTGGCCTAGTGGTTAGTGACCCTGACTGCTATGCCATAGGTCGTGGGTTCGATTCCTACCAGAGTCTGGGTGTTATTTGTGTCCGTTGTTTGTATGTTTGTAAAGTCCCCCGCGACACAGGAGTAATTCCTAATGCGGGAGTTGTCTTTTTAAACAAAAAAAAAAAAGAAAAAAGAAAAAAAATATATATATATAAATATATATATATATATGGTGGATAAAAAAGCTGATTTGAGTGAGAATCTTCACCAGAACACATGATTTAAAGAAACCGTGTGGGCTACCGATTTAAAGAGGTTATAATAATTAAATTACAACGAGCCGTAGTACAGTTCCTAGACTTCTTGTACGCACGGTGACTGGTAGCGAAGTGACTCGCTCGGAGTTGCGACACGTAAGCTGACCCGCACTAACTTCAGTCGAGACTCTTTAGAAGCGCCATCGGTTTAAAGCTTGCATCTCGTTATCCAATCAGCTCCCGTAGTATTTCGCAAAATTTCGCCTAAGTAGTTGGCCTAAAGCTACGTTTTTTCGTAGATTTTTTGGTAATGACAAAAATAACATCTGGTACATTTATTTTATAATTTTTTGCAATAATGATAACTCAGACGAATAATGCCGATCACCATTAAAACGTTATTTTCTGCTCATTATAGTTCATCAGGCTATAATGAATACCTACTAAGACTTAATTCAAAATGGTTTTTCTGCCGAAAGTCTGCAATGGTACGTATTCTAAGCCGAAAATATTACATCAATCAGCAAACAATGTTTTGAGAAACTAAATTTAAACTGTTAATCGAAGTTGGAGATTTGTTCATTTATTTTAGTAATGGCATCTGCATTTATCTGAATTTCTAAATGGAATAGAAGAGAATAAAAAAGAATTTATTATTGAATTTATTTATTCACAAGCTATAGGGTCGTATAACAGTTACCACTTTCTAATAATACAAATAGGTATTATTGGTTTCGATCTTCGACAAAACAACTTTAATTAAAATTGAAGGTTTTTTCTTTATTAATGTGCCACCTGTAGTATCTACTCAATAGTTATTGCTATTCTACAATCTGCAGTTAGATATGGTAAACCTAAAAATATGTATCTTCATAGACCCTGTCAGACACGGCAGTAGGTAATTATAAGAGAGAGGAAGAAGGCTTATTATTTCAATGATCACATTACTAAGTAGATGTTAGAGGGTCTGATTTCCCGATATGCGATCCTTGCTACTTGTTCAATCTAATGCTTACGCTTCCCAATCCATCCGTATAAGCAATTGCCTTCCCTTCTTATCAGAATCAGAATCAGAATCATATTTATTTGCAAAAATACTGTGACACACGATTACAATAAAGAATATTCAAGGTACAAGTATTTTGACCAGAATAGTGGAATGCAAAAACAAAATAAAATCAAAATAATTAATTATGTTAAGCAGAGTAAAAACTATTAGATTGATACAAATAATTAAATCCGATGTCATACAGGAGAAAAACATAATAATCTAAGAGCAATAATTACATAATAATAGTTACAAGCATAGTCAATTATAGAACAAAAATAGTAAGTCCATGAATAATTAATAGATGCCTTGCCATTATAACTAAAGCAAGAATTAAGAGCAATGTTCGCAAGGAGACGTTAATATAATTAAAATAATAAAATAAATTAGCTTAAATTTAATTCTCTAATTTGTCATTTAGATAATCCGTTGAAGTATAATAGCATTTGTCTGTTAATAATTCATTTAATTTTTTCTTGAACATATTAAACTCTGCTTCCTTTACTGTTTTTGGCAGTTTATTATATATGAGAGATGCCATATGGAAAATGCTTTTGTGCATCAGGGAAGTGTTGGTTTTACGCACACAAAGTAGATAAACATCTCGTTGTCGTCTATTGTATAAATCTGAAGCTAGCATAAATAAATCTGGATTACGTTTCACAAATACAGCTACTTCAAATATGTATAAGCAGGGCAAAGTTAACTGTTTATATTTAAGAAAATATGGGCGACAGCTATCTGTAGTTTTTATCTGTAGTTTTAGAATCCCTTTTGCTCTTTTCTTAAAATGGCTTGCATTTCCAAATAGTTATTCAGAGCCTCATAGATATATTTGTCAATTATCTTTGAAAATAATGGCACTGAAGTGATATTAGGTTATCCTAAACCACTTGCTTTTAATACATACAATATTATGATAGTATGCGTGAACGGAGTGCAGCAGCGAATACTTGCTTGATCAGCATCAGCAATTAAAAACTATGAGCAATAAGGTAAATAATTATTTTAATAATTCTTTTCGTTAATCGCCTACTTGCTACACCACTCCCCCGGTGAGACCGTGACTACGGGCGATAGTGATCAGGAAATTTGACCGTTCGTCCACTTCTTGTCTTCTTGACAGTGGCTTGAGGTTCAGGATTGGTGGCTGGGTGTTTCCTTACTAACGTACGCCGGCTTCAATCGGTCAATTGAGATTCGCTGTGATGTTCCCTGAATGTCTACATCATAGGTTTTCTGGCCTCGCTGGAGCACCTTGTAAGGACCTAGGTATGGTGCTTGTAGCGGTCTTCGTGCAGGACCTTGGCGAACAAACACGTGGGATGCAGTGCTTAAGTCTTTGGGTATGTAGAAGGTTCTGTTGGAACTTCCGTGCCAAGATGTTGGTTGTGGGGCTAGTCTGCTGATGTGAGCACGAAGTCGGGCAGTGAGCGAAGTCATATCAATGTCTTCATTGGCCTTATAGGATAAGAACTGTCCAGGTAAACGGAGTGGTTCGCCATAGACCAGTTCTGCTGAAGAAAGTTGCAGGTCTTCCTTCCAGGCGCTGCGGATTCCAAGTAGGACCCAGGGTAAGACCTCAACCCAGTTTGATGAAGCATGACAAGTGATGGCGGACTTGAGTTGGCGGTGAAACCTCTCCACAAGGCCATTGGCAGCTGGATGGTATGATGTAGTGGTGTGATGTGTCGCACTGACGATCGCGGCTAGTTCTTTAAAGGTGTGCGATAGGAACTGCCTTCCACGGTCAGTGGTGATGTGTTCGGGGCAGCCAAAGCGTGAAATCCAACCATTTATCAAAGCGACTGCACAAGATTCCGATGTCATGTCCTGTAGTGGATACGCCTCAGGCCAACGAGTGAAGCGGTGGACAACCGTGAGGCAGTATCTATTCCCAGAACAAAGTGGTAGTGGTCCAATTAAGTCCAGGTGTATGTGGCGAAATCGAGCTGATGGCAGCTCGAATCTTTGAAGTGGCGCCGATGTGTGCCGTGATATTTTAGAGCGTTGGCACTGCAGACATTCTTTTGACCACTGTCTACAATCACGCCTGATACCTGGCCAGACAAATCTTTGTGTCACCAGTTTGACAGTGCCCTTTGTTCCTGGATGACTGAGGTTGTGCAGCGTATTAAATACCTGCTTGCGTAAGGACGGAGAAACATAGGGTCGTGGACTTGAGGTGGATACGTCACAATAAACGTTGAAGTCGCTGTCGGGTATTCTACACTTTTTCAGTTTGAGGGTGGAACCATTCTTCAACAGGTCTTGCAGCTCATCATCCGTTTCTTGTTCACGGGCTAGGGATTGGTAATCGAGGGGCATGACGATTTCGTCAACTCGTGAGAGTGCGTCAGCAACGACGTTCTCTGTTCCCGCAATGTATCTAATATCCGTCGTGAACTGACTGATGAAGTCTAGGTAACGAAACTGACGTGGTGAGCAGTTTTCGCGTCGTCCAGAGAAGGCAAATGTCAACGGTTTGTGGTCTGTTATTACTGCGAAAGTGCGTGCTTCTACCATGAAGCGAAAGTACTTTATAGCCTCGTAGATGGCTAATAATTCGCGGTCGTAAGGACTGTACTTCTTTTGGCTTGGACTGAGCTTCCTGGAGAAGAACGCTAGTGGGTTCCACGCGCCTGCGCGCGTTCATGTCGTTGTTGTATGACTGCACCTATAGCTGTTTCTGAAGCGTCGGTATGGATGGTTAACTCTGCTTGCGAGTCAGGATGTACTAGAAGTGTGGCTTCCGAAAGACTTTTCTTGCAGCGGTTGAAGGTGTCTAACAGTGCAGGTGTCATAACTATGGCTTGTGAGCCTTTTGTCTTGGGGCCAGCGAGTAATTCGTTGAGAGGCGCTTGGCAAGTAGCTGCGTTCGGAATCAAACGTCTGTAAAAGTTCAGCATTCCGAGGAAGCGTCTGAGTTCCTTGATAGTCTTCGGTGGAGGAAAGTCTTGAATTGCCTGCACTTTCATGTCCAAAGGTTGTATACCAGCTGCTGAAACTTTGAATCCCAGGAAATTGACTTCTGTTTGACCAAATACACATTTGTTCGTGTTTATTAGAACGCCATATTCAGAAAGTCGTTTGAACACAAGTTTTAGATGCTCCTGGTGGTTGGTACTGTCAGAGCTGCATACCAAAATGTCATCCGTGTATCCATAGCAAAAGTCTAAACCACGCAGAACCTCGTCCATGAAGCGTTGAAAGGTTTGAGCAGCGTTACGAAGTCCGAACGTCATGAACGGGAATTCGTAAAGACCAAATGGTGTCGTGATTGCTGTCTTCGGTATGTCTGCTTCGAATACCGGTATTTGGTTGTATGCCTTTATTAAATCGATAGTGGAGTAGATGGCGCTACCTGCCAGTTGGTGAGTAAAATCTTGCAAGTGCTTAACTGGGTATCTATCGAGGATTGTTCTCGCGTTTAAAGATCTATAATCCCCACATGGACGCCAACTATCGTCTTTCTTGCGGGCTAGATGGAGTGGTGAAGACCATGGACTGTCTGATCTTCGTGCTGTGCCATTCTGCAGTATCTCCTCGAACTCTTGCTTTGCAGCTTTTAAGCGTACAGGGTCTAAACGACGCGGACGACTGAATACTGGTGAGCCAGGGGTGGTGCGTATATGGTGCACTGTTGAGTGCTTGGTAACTGCCGGTTTACCAGCTGGACGAGTGACATCAGGGTACTCTCTTAGCAAGCTGTGGTAAACTGAGTCGGTGGTTGTGCGGACAGATAAAATTGCATCTGTCGACGTCTGATGTGGTGCGTAGACTGTGAGTGCTGTAGTGCCGTCAATCAAGCGCTGGTTACGACAATCGACTAGCAGGTTGTAGTGACCTAAAAAGTCGACACCGATGATAGGCTTCGAGACATCTGCTACTGTGAATCGCCAGGTAAACGCGCGTCGAAGTCCCAGGTTTAATGTGACCAGCAGGTCCCCATAGGTGGATATTATTGTACCATTGGCTGCAAACAACTCATATTTCGATCTCTTGCGTTGCTCCCGAACAGCGGATCGCGGAAAGACGCACAGGTCTGAACCCGTATCTACTAGATATTGCACCTTCGTTTTGCGGTCCGTTATG
This sequence comes from Euplagia quadripunctaria, assembly GCA_963859945.1. Taxonomy (NCBI): domain Eukaryota; kingdom Metazoa; phylum Arthropoda; class Insecta; order Lepidoptera; family Erebidae; genus Euplagia; species Euplagia quadripunctaria. Next base: position 20,860,941 of record OY982565.1, read on the forward strand.
AACAGGCGGCTTGAAATTGCTAGGCAGTCGTTCCCCGCTACTAATGACTGCCTGTGGAGTTTTCCGTCTTCCCGTAGGTACAGGGCTGGGTACATTTGCGTGCACGCTCGCCGAATCGGTAGTGGTACCAACAATGTGGGTGGTCATGCGGACGCGAGCCTGAACGGGATCTACCACTTGGAGTTCTCCTACCTCTGGAGCGTGAACGTCGATGTGTGTCCATACTCATAGCTTCCAGTTTCCGGCTGAGTTCTGCAACTTGCCTTGTCAACATCTCAATTGCGCTTGGCTCTGCTGCAGGTGTTGTTGTACTAGCTACGTGTCCTGGCCTTGAGCTTGTAACCAGCATGGTTGAGGGAACGACGTCGTTGACTCGGTCTGCAAACTCAGCTAGGTCCTCCAGGGTCATCTTCGTCTGTTGAGCAGCTATGCAGGTCTGCAGATGGGGTGGTAATCGACTGGCCCAGATTGTCCGGATGAAGTCAGATGGTACATTTTCTCCAGCCAGGTGTTGCAGGTGTCGAAGAAATTGAGTTGGTTTTCGGTCCCCTATCTCCTCGTGCACCAATAGCTGCTTTATCTTTCGCTCTTGAGAAGCTGAGAGTCGACGTATGAGCTCGGCCTTTAGCGTCTGGTACTTGTCTGCTGCAGGTGGAGACACTATAAGATCTCGAACCTCTGCTGAATGTTGTGGTTCCAGCTGTGCCAGCACGTAGTAGAACTTGGTGGCATCGGCACTTATGTTTGATAAAATGAACTGCCCCTCCAATTGAGCGAGCCACAGTTCAGGGTCACTGGGATTGAACGGTGGCGTCCGTACTCCAACCCGGCAAGTTTCTCCCAGCAGTACTTCTTTCGTGCCCTGAGTGTCTGGCATGATGTTGTTCGTGGGTCAGGAGACACGTCGAGAGCAGGTCAGGAATCAGCGCGGCTCCAGATCAGAAATCACGTCGGGGTCACCAGTGAAGTGCTATTAGGTTATCCTAAACCACTTGCTTTTAATACATACAATATTATGATAGTATGCGTGAACGGAGTGCAGCAGCGAATACTTGCTTGATCAGCATCAGCAATTAAAAACTATGAGCAACAAGGTAAATAATTCCGTTTATTGCCCGTGGTCCGATCACGGAGTTCTACTGATCGATCCATGGGCAATTTTTTTGGCAGTGGTTCGTTCAATCGAATCACGGGAAATTTTGATTTACCGTAATCCTATCGATAGGACTAAGGGCAACTTTGTTTGCCCGTAGTTCTACTAACTAAAATGAGTAGGTAATGATTATCTTTGTATGTAAACTACATACAGTAAAATTGGTCGATAAAAAAAACATACATTGTTACCTACCTATTCATAGGATCCTTGTGAATTAGTTTTCTCTATCCTAGACCAGTGTAGCCTGTGTTTTTTTTAATGGTAGTCGATTTAGATAGTGATATTTGTTTCATTAATAGAAAAGGCGGAACAATACTCTTATTAGACGATTTCCCATATTATAAAATGCGTCAGTATAAAAATGGTTCGGCTGTGTGGCGTTGTGCTAATTATAAGAAACAGAAATGCACGGGTACAATAACGCTTAATAAGGTAATTTTTCTTGCTGGTTGTTTCATAAAAAAAAAGAAGTGCACTTGAAACAAGATGTGACCTAAATAAACTTTCCATTTTCAAGAAAATATTGTACTTAAACATAAAATCCACCAGTGTCTACCTAACAAGGCCAAAAATATTGTTGATAAAACTTTATCTAATTTAAAAGCAACTGTTAAAAATTCCGATCGCCCAATGCCTCAGTTATATAATGAAGCGATTGCAAAACTGGAAGATTCAGGCCTAAATTTTATTCAAAATATACCTTCTCTAGTATTCAACATTGTCTGTATAATGAAAGGAATAAGTTTATAAATTGTTCAAAAACAGTATTTAAAAACCTATAAATGCCATTTCACAAGTATTTCCACAATCTAAAATTATTGGATGTTATTATCATTGGACCCGGGCAATATGGCGAAAATCAAAATCATTAAAAGTTACAAAAAATAAACCACAAAAGCGAATAATTTCGTTAACCACAGCGTTACCGTTATTACCGTCTGAAGTAATTTCTGAAGGATGGGAATAAATAAAACATGAAAGTGAAACTGTTAATATTGAAACATTTGTGAATTATATAGATAGACATTGGTTCAAAAAAGAAATAGTAAAATTTATAAGTATTTTCGGACAACGCCATCGGACAAATAACGTTATCGAAGGATGGCATGCAAAATTAAATAGATCATTAAATAAAAATACGGTAACATTGCAACGACTTCTGACAATTTTACAAAAATACGACAAGGAAGCAATTACAAATTTAAAGTACGGAATAAACAAGAAAAGTAGGTCTAAAATATCGATTACAAATGATGATTCTTGTTCTTGTTTGTTTTTTTTTTTAATCTTTTTTTTTTTCTTAAAAAAGACAACTCCCGATTTTATTATGCAAATCCAAATGGAGCTACTTAATGCCGATATAAATGTTGGGCTTGCATTAGAGAAGTTGCGTTAATACATACGATAATTATGTACTTAGAAGCTATTTTTTTGTTGGAGGTTTTCACTGTTTAAGTTTTAAAAAGATTACAATAAATTTGATTTATGTATTGTTGTTGTTCGGTTCCTTTTATAATATTTATAGTCAGTCCATAGGAAAAAATATTCGTCTTGGTCATACTCAATCAGTAGATCTAGTACCAATGAAATTTAATGTTAGTAGAAGAATGGTTCGATTGAACGAACCACTGCCAAAAAAAATTGCCCACGGATCGATCAGTAGAACTCCGTGATCGGACCACGGGCAATAAACGAATAATTCTTTATTTATGTACCAGGACGATAACAAAAGTCGGAATGTTTTGCTGGATCGTTGTAACGTCTACAGTTACTCGCCTACTTGCTACAGCACCAAAGCTATGGGTCTGTAGTTACCAATATCCTCTTTATTATTCTTCTTATGGATTGGATTAATTAAGTTTATAATATAGCTGAGAGGTTGAGCTATAATATGAGCTACCTGCTTTATAACCCTAGAGCATAGGCCGTCATAGCCCACACTCATAGTGTTTTTGAGTGAATTAATAATTTTTAATATTTGATGAGGGACACTTGGTTTCATTTACATAGAATTTTGTGTAGATGTCAAAAATTGCTTATATTGATATTTATTTGGATGATTAATTGGTGAAATTTTGTCAATAAAATAGTTATTAAAAATGTCACAGATTTCAGATGGATTCTCTTAGTGTATTGGATAAGTTCAATTTTGTTAGACGGTGTAGGAGTTTTTCTATATTTCCATAAAAGCTTACGTTTTCTGATACTGCAGACCTTTATACCTCGTGTAACCCACTTTGGTTTTTGATGTCTGCGCACAGTTATAATTTTCTGAGGAAAACACAGTTTGTAAAATAATTCAAATACATCCAAGAAAATATTATATGCCATGTTTGCGTCACATGTGTTATATAAATCCGAAAAGGTCAATTGTCCTATACAGTATTTAAACTTTTCAATATTTGACTTGCAATAATCCCTTCTAGTAATTTTCCAACTTTTTAACATGCATAGTCTTTTTTTAATATTACATTTCAACATCTGGGCGGTATGGTCAGACAAAGCAAGCTCCATGACTTCTGCTTTACATTTACTTTTAAAATTATGGGCAAAGTTGTCTATGCATGTCTGAGATTTTAACCTAGTAGGTTCTCTTAATTGCAGCCTTAGGTTATAGTTTAAAAGAAGACATTCAAATTCCAATTCAAATTATTTACCTACCCTTTCGATATACTCCCAATTTTCCCATCTTAAATTCCCAAAGCGCCTGGTGGATGACAATAGGCTTGCCCCATATTACGTGAGTGGATCCAAATCACAGTGGGCAAAATGTTGTTTTATACGCTAATAAAATATTGTATTATTTAGCAGTGCACCATTTTTTTAGTCTTTTAAGATTTGTGTACTTGATGTTTTCTGGTAATTAAGAACATAAGTGTGATGTTTAATTTTTTAAACCATTTCATGTCTTAATATTAATTGTGTTCTTTTTGTATTCTGCATGAAATGTAAAATCTGTTTGTTTCGTAATTTGTTTTTGGTTATTAAGTTGTTTATATTTTCAATTTAATTTTTTAAGTTTATTGTATTATGTATTATTATTTGTTATACACTCAAACACAATTGTATGATTATTTATGAATAAATGAACTTGAACTTGAATTTAATTTACTGTGTTATTTATTACTTTTATTTATCTAGATGTTTTTTCATGAATTGTTATAAATATAAACAATTAGGTCTTAAGTTATAGTTGGGCTGAATACAACTCCACTGTGTCTCAAGTCAGATCCATTACCGAGAGAGCCGCAGCCTTAATAATGTCCGTCATTCCCTGCTAGTTTGAAGGCTGTGCTCTGAGTGTTACGGTTTGACCAGACCAGTGTTACGGTCGATTTTCTGTGTTGTTTACTAAAAACTAAAAACGAGACATTCTCAGAACTATTGAAGTTTTTCCGACATTCACGCGATGGTGTGATGAATATTTTATTTTATTTTATTTGGGAGGCTTGCGGCTTAAACAGTATTAAAATAAAATTCGTAGTAGCAGATGCCAGATGATATAGTAGTGATGAAAAACAAATAGCCGTAAAGCGACTCGATGAAATCAGCAAAAAGAATTCTACACTGGCGTAAGTGTGACCCAAATAATTCCTCAAGACTAGAAGAAGTTGCCGAGGTAGATGAAAGAAAAGAGACTGTCAAAGAGCTTGACGAAATAGCGCTCTAAAGAACATAAAGAAGACAGAAAGTCGAGCTATCTATGACTATAGAGTACACAAAATAAATTATTTATTGTTCGCAATATTACATAACATCCCCATTGGGTACAGTAAAAAGATGGTTTTATCTAAACCGCGGCGTGACGAGGCGTAATCGTGCCCAATGAAGCAGTCAAACAAAAAGTCGCTACTCTTCGTTGATGAAGACTGGCGACTTTTTGTGCAGGGTCTGGCACAAGTTGACTTTGGACACTTCCCTCAAAAATTTGAAAAACAATTGCTGTGGGCAGTTTGACATGCAAGAGTGTGCTGGGAATGCAAAATTTCTTTAAAAACATAATTTATCGAAAAAAAGTGTGTTGAAAATTATGAGCGGTAAGCGGCCGCTGTACTTATAAAGAGTACATCCCTCTTAAATCTAAAAAGCTTCGTTTTTCTTCTTAATACGATTACTTGTGTTACTATTAGAAAATGAACAATAAATGCTTAAATTACTGTTAGTTTTGTTTTGGCGCTTAACATTTTAATGAATAACTCATTAAAATGTTTTTTATTTAATTATTTGGTAAGAACATCTATTTTGCTTAATTAGACTCTCCTCTTCAGCGAGAGGTTGTATTACCTACAGAATATTATGTAATAGTTTACTGGAATACAGCAACTGCTGATCCTGCCAGCCATTACACACTAGCCGTCGCCACACAAATATATTTTCTTAGCCCAAGGCATCAAAATACTAAATAACGTTCACCACAATAACTAAGGCCCGATCTCAATTACTGGTCAGCTACTGACGCTAATGCATTGGTCCACAGGTTAACGTGAATAGATGTAGCAATTAATGCAAGTAGAACGCAAATAGCACTCACATGTATTGGCAATTTCAATGTTCATTTATACCACCACAATGTAATCAAGATTGGGTCGACATTTCAATTTTGTTATGGTAAATGTTGTGCTTGCTGTTTATAAATAAATTGACTATAATTTATATTCTAGAGTACTAATCACGCACCATTTAGTGGACTTTTTAATAATAAGCAGCAAAGGTATTTTGGATGCAGACGGCGAAAAGAAATTTCGTACATGAGCATTTTATTTCGGGAGCCCATACTTTAAAATATGTACATTGTAAACTACAATGTACAAGCGTTACAAGAAAATATTACCAAAATACAAATATAACACATCTAAACACCTAGTGCTATATACACTAAGTTGTTACATATGCAATATTTATACAAATAAAAATAAATCATTCACACATACAAGAATCATTGACACATAGAAATAAGTTACCCACCATTGAATTAGGCTTAAAAAATCCTGTAAAGATATTAGATGGTTATAAATAGATAAAATAAAAAAATAAAATAAATAAAAAAAACCTTGAGGTCGTCGGAATCTCTAGAATTGGCTGTACCCACTCATTCTACTAAGTTTTATGACAAATCCTTCACTGTACAGGCTGTCCGGCTATGGAATGCTCTGCCTTTATCCATTAGACGTACGCAGTGACTAGCACTATTCCAAAAGTTGGTCAAAGAGTATTGCTAAATCTAGTTCTAACTTTTAAACTTACGCGTTCCATGATATAATTATTTATATACATGGGAATAAACGTGATCACTAAATAGGTATTACATAGCTATCGTGGTCACAGGCTAAGTCTCAGCTGGTGACCATGGCCAGTGTAACCTGGTCGAAATGTCAGTCAATTCAGAGGTACGAGTATGTAATAAGTACCTACTTCGTGATCGCGTTAATTCCAGTGTAAATACATAATTATAATTTCTAGTTTCCTCCCGTTGCCCAACTTAACGGATATAATATAATAAATATTTATGTATTTGTTCATATATGAATGTATGTATATGTATATGATATAGTGTTTTATGTACATGCAAAAATAAAATATAATATGGAAGTATGTATATTTATTCAGTGTATTAGTATTTACTAAAAGTAGATAAAAGTCTACATTTATTTCCCAAAAATTTTACTGTATATGTTTACGGGCAGCGCCCCGCGGTTTCACCCGCGTAAGTCTCGATCCCGTGGGAGTATCGGGATAAAAAGTAGCCTATGCGTTAAATCCATGTCTCCAGCTATCTACATATCAAGTTTCATCGCAATCGGTTCAGTAGTTTTGGCGTGAAAGAGTAACAAACATCTATCCATCCATCCATCCATCCAAACTTTCATATTTATAATATTAGTGGGATTATCGGTTTTTTCCATCCAAAGGTTGCCTGGAAGAGATCGCTCAGAGCGATAAGGCCGGCCATTGTACATATACATACACTTTGTGTATTTATTTTGGGCTTTGGTGTACAATAAAGATTATTATTTTCCATTCTAAATATACAATTGCCATTTTAATTATGAGCACACTGAATACAATAAAATGGAACAATTTTATTACATTGATGACAGTATTTTTCACTATGCATCTGCTGTAGAAGTACGGACTGGAATCGATGAACTATTCAAAGGTGTTTTTCAACACCTTTTCGGATTTGATATTTTTCCCCTGTAAAAAATTATCCAAGTGCTAAAATCAGCCATGGTCTGGTGATTATGATAGTTGACGCATAGTTTTCAGATGTAAAACCTATAGTTTGGAGCCGTCTCAAAACTACACACTACTAAACCGTTGTGAGGTGTATCCACGAATTCCACGTTACGATTATTAAAAGTCAAAGACAACTTAAACTCGTTTCTTGTTTACTGTTTACTGACAAACATTTAATCTTTGACACTATCGTGGTATTTATTAATGTTAGTATCACCCCATTATCAATCATATAGAGTTTACATATAAACTTTTCCAAATGTACCCATTTGTGACATATCCGGCAACCCGAACATTTTCACATCACCCCTATTTATCATCACAGCATCTATTTATCACGCTCCAAAACCGATGGTCGTCTATAAAGATATAATTTCTACGAAGTTGATTATAAAACTTTTGGGTTGGCTTAGTTGGTAGTTAAATGTGATGTTTTACAATGGATAGTGGTGTTAATTACAGTGGGTCGTTGTTAAAGTCAAAATTATAAGCAACCCTTGTTTGTAGGTTTCGTGTCAATCAAAACGATCCTTTTCATATTGTTTTGTGGACTTAATAACATTGATATAATAGTTTAGCTTTCATGAAGAACGGATTCTTAATACACATGAATATTGAGGTGATATGGAACTTGTGGTTATTCACTAAATGAGTAATAAGGAAGGCAGAAAAGGGAATAAGGTACGCATTAGACGAATTTTGGAATTGTATGGACTACAATATACTTGCTGAATTTGACATACATTTCCTAATTTATAAAATTCTATAAACTTCTTATTTCGTTACCAAAACTGTAAAGATACCTACTACTTATAATTTTTTCCAGCTAGAATTCGCTTTGAAATTACACATTGTATAACTTATTATAGGCTGGGATAGTCTCGTTTTGAAGTTTTTATACAGAAATTGATTGATTCCATTCAATTAGCAAATAATACAAGAGGTATTGAATGAGAATTAACGTTACGCACAGGCGTACTATGAGACTGCAATACAATAATTTCACTATTTTACTTCGCTGTCCATACCAGGTTTTACTAAGCAAGTCTATATCTAGTATTTACAATAGTGTTGAATAAAACTGGTAATGTACAACGAAGTAGTAAATTGAAATTTAAATCTATAGTGATAGTGGTAATATCCTTGGTTTTCTGGTTTGCGGTCAGTACGGAATCAATAGTGGGCCTTTTATCTGGGTTAATCGTTTTTGTGTTTTCGATAATAATTGTTACGTTCATTTTAATGACGGAAGGAACGAATGTACATTGCAAGATAAATATGTAGTACGTTTCCTAGTCATTTAAACCCACCATTTGATAGTCCGCGGAAGTTTCGGATAATGACGTCATGTCGAGTTATTTTTGGGTACCTGTTGACAGTTCGTTATGTTATTGTTATCTTAATGGCGTGATTTGTTGTCCGTGTCTGTGTGTAGGTAAATGTTGATATTGTAACCAAAATAATGAACTTCCCTCAAAAGCGTTTCACTCTTTATAAATTTATGTTTAAAATAACTCATGATCCTATTAGTATAGGAAAACTGAAAACTTATCTGGTATTCTGAACAGAAATTTATACATACATACAATGTATGTATGTATCTGATCTGTATGTTTTGATAAGTTCACTAAAATCTACTCTGCAACTTTCTACGAACAATAAAGAGACAATTTGTTATGCATACGTACTTGAAAAATGTTTTTTAAATTGTCATAAACACTAAAAGAATAAACGTTACATGAAATATGCTACTTGATGTTCCTCCAAGTTTGTCGTTCGTCGGAAGCTTGTTGATGCTACATGCAATCAACGTCGAACTAACCGGGGAAATAAATAATAGTAAACAATAATAAAGATATACAGTATTTAACAGAATGACAGGGAACACTAAGAGTGACATAAGGGTAGCGAGCCATATTAGCTGGTTCATTTGGGCTAGTTCGGCAATAGTCAGATAACAATAATTTTTTTCTTAAATCGTTCAACGATTTTCTTTACAATAATACACTCCTGCACTCTTAAGTTATCCGCCCACACTCTTTATAAGCTACTAGTAATATGATGAGCCACACATATATATATCCTTCGTGGGAGAGCCATGCTTCAACACGTATGGGCCGGCTCGACCGGAGTGATACCTCGACCTCACAGAAAACCGGCAGTAAAGCAACGTTGCATTGTTTTTCGCCCAGTGAGTGAGGTTACCCGAGGCTCTAACACTCTCCCCCTTCCCCTCTCCCTATCTCCCCTTTCCCCTCTCCCTCTCTCCCCCCTTTCCCTTTCTTCCCCCTTTCAATACTCCTAACTTAAAGGCCGGCGACGCACTTGTGACTCTTGAATTGCAGATGCCCATGGGCGGCGGTAGTCGCTTACCATCAGGTGCCGTGCCGCCGGTACCTTCTGCTCATTTGCCCCCTATAACCTAAAAAAAACGTTTTGTTATTAATTCGGTCACCTATTTGGTATTCAAAATGTAACCTTTCGATAATAATGAAGCCTGTTGATAACAAGGAACCTTGGACATTTGACGCGATTTGTGATGGCGACTTCGTTTGGCTTACACACAGACTGTGCACTAGCCAGAATCGCTTTAATTAATTTAAAGTTGCTGCAGTCTGCCGTTTACTGTCACAAATAAATGAAGAACTGGAATAAATTACCCGAAAAATTGCACCCACGCTGGCGCCCGTTTCGTTCTGTGAGTATTAAAACTGAGTCATAACATAATATGGTAGCGCTTGCGCTGTGTCGTTTGTCCGAGCATTTACGCTACCACCGCCACCTTTACAGTGAATGAACATTTTTATTAATAAATTCTACTTGAGTCGATGAAGTGTGTCGCAGCGGTCGAGCATTTTGTCGAGCAGGTTCGCTTCTCTTTCAGTGTAAATATTTTTATGCCTAAACACGAGAAATTGCATTAATTTGGTTGTTTCTATTACCCTAAAAGCTATGCTTAATTTGGGTCTAGAAACCCCTGATAATTCCAGATTATTATTATCAAGTTGTAAATATTTTTATTGAATTTTGGTTTGACACCAAAAATGCAGAGGAGTCCGTATCCGTCCGAAACACAATAACACAATACCAATGTATTGAATAAAAAAAAACTTTACCTTATTAAGTTTATACCCCAAGAAGTGATAGTAGTTATTAAGACACCATAGATCACCACCAGAAAGTAGATGTAAATAGAAATATCATTCACACTGTACGTGAAACCATTACACTACTATGAACTCGCTAGCTTAAAATAATAACAGATTTTAAAGTATTTCATTAAAGTTAAAACTTTTAAATAAAATAATCTCTAAAGCAGCATAGATAACGACAGTGATATGTACCTGAATCCTGAAATAAGATTAACTGTACAGCTCAGCAAAGCTTTTAAGTAAATTGTATTTTTATTTAAATTCTAAATACCTTGTGTGTTTTATTTCAGCACTTAAAGCTATTAAATGCAAGAACGGGTACTCTTTACGTACATTTTCTCTCTTCGTCTATAAGTGGGATAGAATATGTATATTTTTTTAAGTATTTTTTTAAGTGAAACTTCTTTAGAATCGCTGTGATTTGGAATTTGATGAAACGAAAAACTCACACTAAAAAGAGACAAACAAGACAAACATTCTTAAATAGGATTTAGCCTGGGAGAGAATGAGATAGAATACAAGTTTACCGTGTTTCCTATAATCTTTGTCTTTGCGAAAATGCGTTAATTTAATTAATTTATTTTTTAATAAATAATAATGTTTTTTAATGTCAACATGGTGACATTTTTGTGAATTTGTGTATTAAAATTCGTTAATTAATTAATTTATGTTAGTTATTTAACACATCTGTGTTAATTTGACCAATAACTTTTATATAAATTATCTAAAATAAAATTTATTAAAATTAGTAAATTATTTGTGTTGATTTTACTTTTTATTTCTCATTCTCTCGTAGGCTACTTTTCTGAAGTTTCACTTCTGCCGTATGTGAATTGCACACACACACACTTTTTTCTTACGGCTTTATAGCGAAAGTATTGAGTTTGAATCATCCCGGAACAAAATATGACGAAAAACTTTTTGTTACTTTGCATTACTCTTTTGTATTTACATTATTTTGTGTATAATACACTCAACCTACATGTGCATGATTCCAATGAAATTTCTTTCTCGTTGTTATTCGTCTTACTGCCTTTATTCTAACTATTTGAGGTCAGCAGTAACGTGTTTATGCCTACACACACCCATCTGGCTTTATTTCTATACTCATTCCATTTTTCTTCCCATTATCTTCAAACACTATCGATCGTAATATTAACAACTAAGTTCTACAACAACATCTGACTATCCGTCCAGGGATGGACAGTTATGTGTATGCATGATGGACGTGTTATTATAATTTGGGCTACCCTTTCAGTAAAAGTAGCCATGGTATTATATAAGTACTGACTTTTTTCCTTCGTACCCGCTTTAGTAGATGGTTATGAAAGTTGGTAGAGTAGCGTGCTTTTAACAGCTTAACAAGATAACTACAACATCAACAAACTGGTGACAGGTGCTTTCCTTCCCACGCAAGCGGTAAAAGTTAACCCACTGAAAGATTTTATGATGTACTCCCACGTTAATGGCATTAAATTATGCATTAGTCAACTTTTAACGACCTTTTGTGTAGACTAAAATTATGGTTTAATAATGATATTCTATTTTGCACTTTTTAAGATGTCAACAATTTACTCTTTGGCTCTATTTATATTTACACAGCTATAGAATAAAAAAAATACAAAATGAAATGTTTAAATAGCCGACTACGTTAGAACTTTCGAATGAACAGAAATTTCATTTCAATTCGTAAATACACATGTACAGCCCCACCTTTATAATGTATGGCACTTGATAAAAAGGTTATTGTGCATAAATTATATATCGAAATAATTGCTTCGTATAAAAATGTACCTATGGATTCGTTATTTCAACGAAGGGCTCCTACCGTTTCCTTGTGTTGTTAAGTGAAGTTATACGATGCTCAATATTCTAATAACTAATTATATTAGGTCTGACGTCGTAGAAATAGTAATTGAGGAGGCCTTTATTTTCGAGAACAGTACAAAATTTAAATCGTAAATATTCACTCTCAGGAGTAATGATAACACCGCTGAAACAAGCGTTTTACATATTTTACATTGTTTGCAAGCGTAAACAATGTAAAATATGTATTTTTTCGTGATTGAATAAAGATTTTTTGCCAGGTAGTTTTAAGTTCCAAGAACTTATCGCAAAAAAAAAAACAACCAATGAAACACGCAATATGCTAGGAATGGAACGCATCCTTGGTAGTACTAATATTGACACAGCGCGGCGCCACTGCCCTTTTTTCCAATTTACAATGTACGATGTACATACTGCTATTTCCGCAATAAAACAAATATTACATGAATGCTTGCTTTATTGAAAATAATCCTACATGGTAGCAGAGCGTGGTTACGTGATTAATATCAAGTATCAGTTTTAATATTCGTGCAGAATATCCTGTAGTTTGCGGCGTGCAGAAAAGTTAGGTTATACACGTGAAAGTGACCGGCCGGCAAATCGAAAAAACACTGAAAAATGAGTTCACATATGTTTAACCTTGATAAGTTGATCGGCCGTGAAAACTTCCCGACGTGGAAATTTAGTGTCAAGACGTACCTGGAGCATAAAGACTTATGGCCATGTGTCGAGCCCATAGATGTCAAATCAGTTGATTCTAATAAAGATATCAAAGCGAGGTCCAAATTAATATTGTTATTAGAACCGCAAAACTATGTACATGTTCAAAGTTGTAAGACCGCTAAAGAAGTGTGGGATAACCTCCAACGAGCGTTCGATGACCGTGGATTGACCAGAAGAGTAGGATTGTTAAAGGACTTAGTGAATACGACTTTGGAATCTAGCGGTAATGTGGAGTCATACATTAACAAAATAATGACCACAGCCCACAAATTACGAAACATAGGGTTTGAAGTCAACGATGAGTGGCTGGGCACTTTGATGCTGGCCGGTCTGCCCGACGCCTACACTCCAATGATAATGGGGCTTGAGAGCTCTGGCGCGACGATTAGTGCCGACCTTGTCAAGAGCAAGCTCTACAGGAGGTTAGATCAGCAGATACCAGTACTGCTTTATATATTACATCAAAGTCTAAGAAACAGCACCAACATCAGCCACAACAACCAAAGACCAAAAGGCCACGATGCTTCAACTGTAATAGATATGGACACTTTGCTAAGTTTTGTAGAAGTGCTAAAAAGATAAACAAGAATGAGAATGAAAAGGATAAAGGTTTCATAGCAGCTTTTTCAGCGTTTTCAGGAGATAGCCATGACAAATAGTTTGTAGACTTTGGTGCATCAATGCATATGACTGGCAATAGACAGTGGATGAACAAAGTCACAGAACTATCGGTGAAGAATATAACAGTTGCTAATAGAGAGCCACTGTCAGTGGAAGGAGTTGGATACACCGACATCAAACTAGCGCAGGGTAAGAACATTCAGTAAAAAAATGTTTTATATGTCCCCGGCCTAGCCGTCAACTTACTCTCAATGAGTACTATTGTTAATAGTGGTTATAAAGTAACATTTACTCAAAGAGGCTGTGATGTTTATGATTCACATAACAAGTTTATATGTTCTGCAACTCTGAATAATAAATAATATACTTTGGATCCAAAAAATAGTCCTGAAACTGCACATTTAAGTTCCAGCGAAGAGAAATGTAGTGATACTTATTTGTGGCACCTGCGTATGGGTCACTTAAATGTTTCTGATGTCAACAGGCTGCTTGACTGCGTTGAGGGTGTAACTCTGTGTACAAAATGTGTCTCCTGTTTAGAGGGCAAGCAGTCAAGGTTGCCATTTAAGACAATTAGTTCCCGAGCAAATGGACCATTGGAGCTTGTTCATTCTGATCTATGTGGACCCATGGAGGATTTGAGCTGCTCAGGTATGAAATATTACATTGCATTCATAGATGACTTCACAAGAATGTATGATACTGTAATGAATGTATACTTCATGGAGAATAAAACAAAGGTGTTAGACATTTTCAGGGACTATAGAAATAAAGTTGAAAACCATTGTTCTCAGAAAATAAAGGTATTAAGAACTGATAATGGTACTGAGTACTGCAATACTCATTTTGAAAACTTTTTATCCAACAGCGGTATAGTACATCAGACTTCCACCCCTTACACTCCTCAACACAATGGACTGGCCGAGCGGATGAATCGGACACTGGTTGAGAGAGCTAGGTGCATGCTGTTCCATGCTAACCTACAAAAAAAACTATGGGCTAAAGCGGTGGGGACTGCAGCGTACATTGTAAATCGTTCTCCTAATAAAGCTTTACAGGGTAAGACACCTTATGAAATGTGGGCTGGACACAAACCTAACTTGTCTCATTTAAGAATATTTGGCTCTGAAGCCATGGTTTATGTACCCAAGGAAAAGCAACATAAGTGGGACAAGAAGTCAAGGAAGATGATACTAGTAGGATACTGCGACAATACAAAATGATATCGTTTATTAGATGAAAAGACATACAAAGTTGTTAAAAGTAGAGATGTCACCTCCATTGAGAATTGCAAAAATGCAATATTTACTAAGAATGTTTCAACTTCATCTACTAACTGTCAAAATTTACAGGTTGAATCACAGTCACATACAGGCAGTCAACCTACTTCCACAAGTCGCAGCAGCATTCTGGTACATACAGAGGTACCCCTGTCCGAGGTAGAAACCCCTGTGCCATTAGGTGAGGATCCTATTACTGATTCTGCGACAAATGAAGATTGTGATCAGGATTCAAGTAATTATGAGACAGACACAGGAGATTTAGATGAAACATATGTTCCACCAAGATATGTCCACTCTCAACACCAGCAGAACATCACACTGAGGCCACGAAACAGAATAAAAAGAAATAACACAGATACAGATGAAAGCATTAAGTATTGTTTACTTTCCAGTTTCTCCGATCCACAGACAGTTGAGGAGGCACTTACATCACCATACGCCAAACAATGGAGACAGGCAATGGATGAGGAGTATAATTCGCTCATGAAGAACCTCGCTCAGAAGAATACATGGAGTTTGAGGAACTTACCGTCTGACAGAAAGGTTTTACCTAATAAGTGGGTTTATAAGACTAAAACTGACCAAAGTGGTAATATAATTCGCTTCAAGGCCAGGCTTGTTGTCAAAGGATATGCGCAAAAGAAGGGAATTGACTATGAAGAAGTGTTTTCACCTGTTGTAAAGTACAGTACTATTCGCTATCTATTATCTCTAGCTGCAAAATTAGGGCTTGAGATTGATCAGCTAGATGCAGTGTCAGCATTCCTTCAGGGAGATATTGATGTGGACATTTATATGAAATAACCAGAGTTGTACGAACAAGGGCCTCAGGTTTTTGGTTTGCAGGTTTGCACAAGTCATTATACGGGCTCAAACAGGCCAGCAGATTGTGGAATACGAAACTGAACAGTCTTGCTAAACATTGGATTGCAGCAGTCAAAGTCCGACCCATGTGTATATTTCAATGCAGATAAAAATACTTACATTGCTGTATGGGTTGATGACCTTATTTTGTTTACGGCTCATAAGGCGGAAAGAGACATGATTAAAAACAAGCTTATGCAATATTTGGAGATAAAGGACCTAGGAAAAGCCAGTCAGTGTGTGGGTCTGAACATCACAAGGGATGGAGATACCATTATGATAGACCAAGAAAAGTATATTAGAGATGTACTTGAAAAGTTTTGAATATCTGACTGTAAATCATCTAATACACCAATAGAAGTTGGTCTGAAGTTGACTCAAAATACAGATAACAAGGAAATGGGTTACCCATATCAACAAGCCATTGGCTGCCTTCTCTACATTGCTCAAGGTGCAAGGCCTGACATTTCCTTTGCTGTGAGTACTCTCAGTCGGTTCAACAAGAAGCCAAGAGCTGAACACTGGACAGCAGTCAAAAGGGTATTACGATACTTACAAGGGACCAAAGGCATGAAACTCACTTATACCTAACATTGTGAATCAGACGTACGAGGGTTCTGCGACGCAGACTGGGCCAGCGATAATGTCGACCGTAAGTCCTGCACGGGCTATGTTTTTATTTTTCAGGGAGGAGCAGTTTCCTGGTGCTCAAGGAGACAGCAAACGGTGGCTCTGTCGACGGCCGAGGCGGAGTACATGGCGATGTCGTCGGCAGCGCAGGAGGCCCTGTGGCTGCAACAGCTGCACGTCGAGTTCAGCCAACCCCTAGCTAGGGGTTGGCCGAACCGGGGGGCACCGCTTCACATATTTAGTGATAATCAAAGGGCTATAAAGTTGTCTACTAATGATTGTTATCTGCCTCGTTCTAAACACATTGATATTAGATATCATTTTTTGGGAGAACATGTAAATAACTTAGACATAAAGTTTAATTATTGTAGAGGTGACAAAATGATTGCCTCATGCTAACTAAGGGGACAACTGCACATAAAAATTTGTATTATATAACAAAAATTGGTATGCGTTCAGGGGTGGGTGTTAGGAATGGAACGCATCCTTGGTAGCACTAATATTGACACAGTGCGGCGCCACTGCCCTTTTTTCCAATTTACAATGTACGATGTACATACTGCTATTTCCGCAATAAAACAAATACTACATGAATACTTGCTTTATTGAAAATAATCCTACACAATATCACTTGTGTTATACTGATATCCTTAGGTAGTGTGCAAGAGCCGTGCAGTTGTGTGCAGGACAGGACAGGACATTTCATTTAGAGCAATCTTCGGGTCTAACATGTAACGACAAAAATACTGCTGTCTCGCAACTTATTCATAACATGTCTTTTTAAATTTTTCCCTGTTCAACTTTAATCGTGATTTAGAAAAAAAAATTGATCCATCTCTATGCTTAAAATCTTATCTTGGAAAAAATAACACATCTCCAAAGTGGAGAAGAGTTTTAATTTGATGGGATAAAAAAATTTACAAGTACCTATGTCACCCACAGTCAGTTAAAATTGTATTACAGTTTTTTATATACTGCAGCGAAAGTCGATAAAGGTTTATTACTATGAATTTCGATTAACAGATTTTAGTAAGGTAATGTTTTTTACTGTTTCTTCATTACATGAGTAAAAGCATAATCGCAGCATTACAACATGCGTAATTTCGCAAATTGGGTTTTTCATGTGTCGTATAATGTACACAACGAATAATTTCCGAGTCTGCGTGTTCTTTATGTCCGTTGTTTATATGTTTGTGAAGTCCCCCGCGACACAGGAATATTCCTAATATGGGAGTTGTCTTTTTAAACCAAAAAAAAAAATGATACACATCTATTATTAAAAAGTATTAAAGTAAATTAATAACTCTAAAAATAACTTGATTTTTTTATGGCGTGGAAGTAAAATGAAATAAATTTAAATGTTGCTTGTGCCTATATCCTTAGTAAATGCAATGCAATGTATGTCAAATAATAAGAAAGTGGGGTATAAAACAATGTGTTTTATTGTTTATATATTTATGTGTTTCAGTGAAAAAAATAAGAAATTTAGTAAAGTTTATACAACCTTCAAAAGGCGAACCTTTAAATAAGACAGTAATTATTATTAATACAACGATGAGACATCCGTAGAGGGCTCGTGGCTAAGTGGTAACTGAGTAGGTTAGCACATTACAAAGTTAAGTAATACTAGCCAGGTCAGTCTAGGATGGGTGACCATTCTTAACACATTGAGACCCCTCCTTGCCTCGGAGAGCACGTTAGACCGTCGGTCCCGGATGCCATACAAACATCTGTGGCAAACAACAACCTAGTCTAACTACAGAACTTCGATTTCGCCTAGTACTTCGGTTGTGGAGGTCTGATGGCAGACGCTTCACGTAAAATATCAAAGTTTGGCCGTACCGCAGTTAGACTGAAAGCCGACCCCAACTTAGTTGGGAAAGGCGCGGAGGATGATGATGATGAGACATCCTTAAATCGTCACGACGTACTTACGGAAACTCACAGGCAACCATTTTTTCAAATAAACTTTTTATGCGAATTCTCTCTGTAGGGATTAAAAATACTGCTACGAATTTAAAGAGAAAACGTGCCCATGATGGCAGCCTGTAAAATGCAAATATACGTACATACTTAAATGTAAAAAAAAAATTATACGTAAATACCTAAATGAGGGCTTTGTATTTCTTAAAAATAGTATCAGCAATATATTATTTTAATACAATAGTTGTGAATAATCTAACTTGGTCGTGACGTATATTCTGGTAGTACTTACCATCGATTAATATTTACTTAGAATCCCTTTTTTGTGTACCTATAACGCTGGACTACCGACTCGTCGAAAAACAAAACTTAGAATCGTAAGTCACCGACGCGACGTGATGTCAGAGCTAATGTTAAAAAAGAAAAGGCAAGTGTAATTTTGAATTTAAATGTTAAATTATAAAATCCAAATAAATTGCTATAATAATTTGATTATTTAAGTAAACAATATAGGTTTGGGACCACAATACAGCTGTATCAATAACGAATTGTTATGTTACTAAATATGAAAACAATTAAAATAATTACATTCAGATATTGAGACCCAGGCAAATAATTGGTGAAATTTGATCGAAATAACGAGCAGTCAGAAGTATTATTAACTTGAAATACTAATTGCTGTCAAGACACGCGGTCTATAATTTTAAATGAAACTCATCTCTATAAGTTATTTCTAATAATTACCCTAACCGAATATTGAACTACGAATCTTTATAACATCAACCAAAATTAGTAACAAGTTCTACAAAACCTATTATGTTTCATCAAAAGGAGATAATAATTAGCTTTGCTCTAACATTATACAATTAATTTAAAACGCTTATTACGTAGAATTTTCTAATTGAACCGTTTTCTCGATAACCTTTCGTAGCATTTTGTTGTATACTGTTACTGATACTATCTAATTATCCTTTGAATAGAGACTACACACCATTTTCAATAAAATTTATCGAAACAAATAAATAAAATTGAAGTGTCTGTTTGTAATGTCAAAATAATAGTTTTTTTAAGCTCATACAGTTATTTGCACGATACCTATGCCTAACAATAAATTTTTTAAATTTTTGTCGGTCTGTCTGTCCAACCAATTTACACGCGACTTTCACTGGCAGATAGCTGGTGTTATAAGGAGTAACTTAAGCTACTTTTATTTTGAAAAAATAATTAGGGTTCCGCGCAAAATATATAAATAGGTCTACGCGAGCGAAGCCGCACGAGAACTGCTAGTATAACTAACTAGCTTTCGTCCACAGCTTTGTGTTAATG
The DNA here is from genome assembly GCA_963859945.1 of Euplagia quadripunctaria. NCBI lineage: Eukaryota > Metazoa > Arthropoda > Insecta > Lepidoptera > Erebidae > Euplagia > Euplagia quadripunctaria. Next base: position 20,880,683 of record OY982565.1, read on the forward strand.
TAGACTTGGTCAATCAATTCACCAGCCCTCGGGAACAGTATTTTTTAGGGACCCTGTGTCCTTTTCTATAACTATTAGTACATGTATGCAAAATTTCATGATGATCGTTTTAGCCCCTCTACACTACTCGCGAAGTTGCTTCGACGAAGTACTTGTCGAAACTGACCGAAGCCTCGGAAGTACGTCACTAACACTCGTGTAACCTTGTGGGGAGCTCAGTCATCCCCCGGCGTTGGAACTTCGGGACACTGCGAGTCCTTTGACGCGGGCGCAAAAACTGACAACGCTCGAAAGTCACCCGAGGTGAGGCGAGGTCGCACGAAGCGAAGCAAAGCGCCTGTCTACACTCTTGTATTCGCATAACTTCGAGCAACTTCGCGAGTAGTGTAGAGGGGCTTTTAGAATAGTTAAGGCGTGAAAGCGTAACAAACAAAAACAACTCACTTTCACATTTATAATAATAGTAAGGATACTAACTTTTAAACTTTCGCGTTCCATGATATAATATAATATTTAGGGGAATTAACGCGATCACGAAAAGGTATTACATACCTCCGAATTGCCTGATGTTTCGACCACGTTGCACTGGCCGTGGTCACAGGCTGAGTGGCTCAGCGGTGCACGCCCACTTTTTCGAGATTTTTGATATTTTCGTTTCGCCATATACCGTCACATACTATACTATATATATTCGTGATCGAGTTAATTCCAATACATAATTATAATAGTAAGGATGTACAATAGTAATAATATTTTTTACCCTAAAAAGATATTAAAGTACAAATCTTAGCAATATCGCATTGTTAATACTAGTCAAGTATAGACCAAGCTTCTAAATCTTCTTGTCTCTGGACAAGAATATATTTTCAATCACTTTGCAAGACATATTTTTTTAATTTTTAATTTGTATAAACAAATTAAAAATTAAAAAATACTTATTACCTAAATCATTCAATTGTGTCGCTATAAAAAAAATAAACAAAATAATTAATATACATTATGATCTCAAAGTTATGAAATTAGTAAATTATTAAATATAATATGTAGTGTGTTACTTAAGTATAATAAATACTGCGATTTATTTTAAGTCCATATTCATAATTTATTAAATATTTCTTTTATTTTAATTGATACAATTGGAATAGGTGTTTGTCTCACATCTCACTAGATGAAAAGCGATGATGAAGACGAAGATCGTACACGCCTATCACAAAGAAACCTATTCACTCTACTCTTAAACATTAGAAAACGATATTTGTCTAAAAAAAGACATTGACGCAGGCTATTCATTCCAGACTTAGCGACTCGAACCGAAAAGGAGCTGTCAAAGCATTTAGCTCGCCTTTTGTGTGTGCCGACAATAAAAGCATGGAATTTCTGTCTGCGTCTAGAAGTCCAATGAGGGAATGATGAGGGTTCAATTAATTCACAGACTGCTTTGGCACCCTAACAAAAGTGATCGTACAAAAAACCGATAAGCTGACGACTTTACGATGCTTAAGACTATGTAATTCCCTAATTGTAAGCATGTCGTCATTTAAAACCCTACGGATTCTTCGGGCCACAGAGTCCAAAGCTTCAATTTACTATTTAGCTTAGCTATCCCAAAGGGGACTGCAGAACTCCATGCAAGATCTTGGGCTGGGATCTGGCTTGGGATCTTAGATCTTCTTCAAGACTTGGGCTGTTTAGAGATTAAGCAGCTATTCAGACTTGAACTACCGGCGGACCTTTAAAGTGATTCCCAATTTCTTATAAGCTGTCTGTGCCATGAACTCGATTTGTTGAGCAAAGTTAAGTTTGGACGTGACGGCGATGCTCAACAGCCTTAGATGGCCAGTAATCGGTATGAATACACCTTGGAGAGTATATTTTGATATTTGCAAAAAATACCTTTTTAGCAAATATCAAAACATAATTATGTATTATGAAGTAACTTTGGGTAAGGTATACCTTATGTATTTTTAGTTTAGTATTTAGTTCTATATGTTTATTGAATTCTCTTTAACGTACACATTTTGCCTATATTTATTCTTTACTATCCTCTCTTCACTCCCAAAGTTTGCTGGAAGAAAACTCAACTATGGGTTAAGCTCGCCTTTTACATACTATTTTTCTTCCTGTACATAATTATATTACTTTGTGTAGAATAAAGAATATGAACATGAATGAACATATATCGATTTCTAAAATGATTTTCTTCTTATATCCTGTTAAAGTTGATTATAAAATCCAGCCAGTAATCACCAATACAATCAAACCGATCAGCAAATATTAAAATAAAGTAAAACACTAATAACACAGTACAGACGATGTTGTAAGTATTCCGTTGGGATCGGAGGGTACCTGACTTACCTCCACAATTGGACATTACCGTTCAAATTGCTCCTTTATATTCCCACTGCGATGCGGTTTCAATATAACGCTCGTACCAATATAGCTAGCTAATGGCAAATTACTGGATGTAATGTATGGATACTGTCACTGCGTAAGGATAGATCTAGAGAACGAATGTCGAGACTGTAAAATAATATTATTTGAAATTTATATTTAGGGACGATGGTATTTAAGACAGATAATTTTTTATATCAGAAAGCCTTAAATTCTTGGAGAACTCTTGTCTAGTGCTAGGGAAGGTTAAAAATTTTGAGCTACATAAAACAGAAGTAAGAGAGTGACTTTGCTATCAAAACTTTCAAAATGATGATAAGTTCTAATGCTAAAACAGATTTGAGATCTTCTTTACTGTAAGCTATTGATGCCAGTAAAGTCAAAAAGTTGTTTACATATCATTCGTTATTATTTACATATTTATTCTTGTCTACGTTTCTAAATTGTTTCAATTTATTAAGCGATTAACATATCAGGTCTTTATATAATATGAAATTGGCATTTTGTCGATCTAAACTATCTGGCGTTTGGTTAAGAATTCCAAATTCAAATTAATTTCATATTTAGGGTTGTGTATTTATGTTCCGAATTTAGTGATTCATTTGTTTTGGCACCATATGATTTTTCTTTGACATCATTTTGTTCAAAATACGGAACACTTAAAATATCGTGTTATTTACGAATACGACTTCCGCCATGGCACTAACGCTGCCGAAACAGCTCGAAGGATTAATTATATGTGTGGGGAAGCTTTTCTAAAAGAAACCGCGCTACGTTTTTGATTCCAACGTTTTCGTTCTGAAAATTTTAACCTACAAAACAAACCTCGTGGACGGCCGGAGACCCTAGTTGGTAATGAAGTATTAGAAGAGATAGTAGAAGCCACATCAGAATTAGCGGCAGCCTTCGGTGTAAATGTTGAAACAATTTTAATTTACTTAAATCAAATTTGAAAAGTGAAAAAGCAAGAAAAATGCGTACCGCATGAATTGAGTGAAGCACACCAACAAACACGCGTTGAGTGTTGCGTTACATCACTCAACCGTCACAATAACGAGGGGGTTTTGAATCGTATTGCTACTTGTGATGAAAAATGAATCCTGTAAGATAATCAAAAATGCTTGCAATTCAAATGCAATGCCCAATCTTGCCCCAGGCGAAAGTTGACTCAAAAAAAGTTCTAGTGGCCCAGAGCTGGTGTTGTTTACTACAGCTTCCTAAAATCTGGCCAGACAATTACGGCAGAACTGTATTGTCAATAATTGCAAAGAATTATGGAAAAGCTAGGCGTCAAACAACCGAGACTTGTATATTACTGTAGCCTATTGCTAGTTCAGGACAACTAGCCAGCTAGCTAAACCACACACTGCACAACAGACGATTGCAAAATTAGAGAAACTGCAATTGGAATTATGAATTTCCTATAAAATGGCGAGAGTGCACAGATAATAACGGTATATACTTTGATTAATTAAATAATTATAACAACTTAACGATTTCATATGTAAAGACCGTATATGTTTCATATGTAATAAGAAGAAGAAGATAAACGTGTAGTGTACCGAATTGGAACAAGTTCTTAAATACGCTTCTGAGTGCTTTTACAAGTTTACGTATTCACGTTATTCGTCCAATTTTCGTTTCGAATCAAAAGAGTATTATCTCATGTCAATCAAGGACTCCTATAATTTGAATTTGTATTGTCCAATTTAATATTGACAGTTAAAATATTTACAAACTTTCAATTTGCGTCTTTGAAACATGATGGATTTATTGACAGGCTTATAAAAAAAAAACCTACCTATTTTAAGTGGTTTGTAAATAAAACAATGTATCGGTAGTTAAATTCCAATCATACTTATAGGACTGTTGTGGTGTCTGTCCCAAAAATATAAATATATCCTTAATGGCCTCCTCCGTGTTCTCAATGTATAAAAAAATCATTGAGTATTCGAGACTACAAATCGAGTTACCACTCGAACTCGAGTTAGTAAACGGGTACTAAATCGGAATACACAAACTACCATTAGATCTATAAAGTTAATATCACAATAGGGTAATCCGTAATTGATGCAAACCAATTATCTGTTTACAAATCGAAGGCAAAGACTAATTTATAAAGATGCAGACTTGATGACATAATTTGTTAATAGCTTATATCTAAGGGTTAATATGCGGTGGCTAAAAATATTTTTAAAATATTATCTAGACATACAATTTTGTAGTTATTTAATTCAGTATATGAGTGATAGTAATAAAGAGATTTAGATCCGCGGTCGCGCAGTAAGTTATTCTTTTTTTATGAAGGATACAGGATAAGGATAGAGGAGAAAGAAAGTATAGATTCTTGCTATAGACTTCATGATTGTCAATGTCTGTCTTACAACAATTGTAGTTTTTTCCAAATTCAATAAAGGCGAAAACAAAAAAAAATGTCACGCGCTTTATTGTTTGCTAAACCGTAGTTACATGGAAATAAAAAAAAATGGCACAAAGCATCTTCTACACTAACATGTAATTTCACTGACGTTGATGGTCACTACTTTGCTTCTAAAGACCACGCGATGTTAAATAACCTTTCCTCAAGAATTAGGCTATCACTTGCATTTTTTAAAGCCCACTAGTAGTTCTTAATATCAACCAAAAAACAAACAATATGGCTTATAAAATAATCAATTGCTAACAAACGGTTAAAATTTATCACTACATATTATTTATAAAATAAAACACAGTCCACCGCCACGTCTGTCTGTATGTTTGCGATAAACTGAAAAACTACTGAACGGATTTTCATGCGGTTTCCATTAATAGACAGAGTTGTTCATGAAGAAGGTTTAGGTGTATAATTTGTTAAGATTTTGTGTAAATTGATTGGAATATGTCGATGATTGTTGAAGATGTCTCTGCTACCCGTGCGAAGCCGGGGCGGGTTGCTAGTTGTTTTATAATTGCCATATACGTTGCCCACAACTTCGTTTTCGTAAATTCAAATCAATATATCACGTTAATTGGGATGTAGCCTATGTGCTATTCCAGGATATAACTATCTAGATATCCGTTCACATTTTCTGGCGTGATTCACCAACAAACATCCATTCATCCAAACTTTCGCATTTATAATATTAATAATATTTATAATAGTATTAAAATAATTGAAATATTGAGCTTTTAGCGTTGCGAAAATGACATTAAATATAAATGTAACTTCTGACATTCATAGGTCCTACTTTGGGGTACTATTTATAGTCGGTGTTATAAATATAACCTTCTCTTACATAGTCATATTTGTCTCATCTACAAATTGATCTATGACCTTTGATTGGCGCAAATACAACGACGACGGTTGGCATCAATCATGTACCCGGCCACCTGTCGATTCCTTGCAATGCATCTTCATCAGATACTAGACGTTTGCTAATCTGTCCTTAATCTGATACAAGGCTACTATATCATCAGAGGTCTCGAAGGCCTAGTTACTATTGAATTGATATGGTAAAATAGTGAACAGTCCTTCATGATATAATATAATGGTATGGGAACTGAGTGCATGTAATACAATTTTATTACACTACTAGCCGTTCCCTACAGTTTCGCCTGCTTTTACGGTCACTGCTCCGCTCCTAAGTCTCGTAGCGTGATGTTACATAGCCTATAACTTTTCTCAGGAAATACTCTATCCAACACAAAAATAATTATTCAAATCTGACTTATAGATCTAGAGATTAGTGGGTTTAAACAATTGAACCAGAAAACTCTTCTTTTCACCTTTTCTTTACACCATTCTTTTATGAAACGTTAATGTTAAAAAGTAAATTAATGAAAAAGTAAGAGAAACAATAAAACTAATTTCTGTCCCTGTAGTTATATAAAGACTAATCTAACAAAAATGGTACCGCAAACGGAGGAAGGAAGCCTCTACTCATCCTCAACAAATCATGCGCTCATTTTTTAGTTTCCAATAGATTTTTTCAGTACAATTTCGTAGAGCCTGTCTGTTCATTGTAGGCCAAGCTTGCGAGTAATGTTTAATGGTGGTCCATGTTACACTTGTTATCTTTAAACCAACCTAAACTTAAATCTAACAGCCTCTCTAGCCATTATTCGTCAAAGGCGTAATATCTGATGTTAGGAATAGGCTTATATATAGAATTTTGTGAAGCTCTTGCACAGCTACCTCATCATGCAGCATGCCGGCTTTTATTTTTTCGCTGACATGTAAAAGAAATTTTGTTAACATACGAAAAGTAAGTTTGGTAATCTTAAATACTTTTTCTATTATGGTAGTTGCCCATGCATACCTTATTTTTCTTAGAACAATAAAGCTATTTTGTATGATTAGAACTAATTTTTCATATCCCGACATGAAAATATTATAGAATAGAATTGTAAGTCAAAAATCTACGACCAATTATCTGGTACTAAAAAATCTATAAACGACCTCTCGAAAAGCAGTGTTCTCAATGAAATGGGACCATAAATCAAAAGGGAATAGCAAAATGCTATAAAATAAAAATAATACGCCCGTGATGACACCGTAAGGGCCTCTCCAGCTGGGTATCGGGGTTTTATTTGGTTTATGTTTGCTGATTAAGGAACAGGAGACCAATCGGAAGCCGGAAAATAGCCCTAAAAATAAATATGTTCATGAAGCTTTTATTTAACCACATTAACGACACACGTATGATAAAATACGATTCCGACATACATAGATTCCGTTTACATATTAATGAAAGATTTGAGTTTTTTTTTAATATTTCGTATTTTGTCACTTAACATGGTTACATTGTACAGCAAATAATAAAAAAGCTTATGACCTAAAGTGCCAATAAAATGACGGGTATTTCCTAGGAAACTCCGTTAATACGTCTGTGACACAGATAAATGCATAGGTAGACATACAACAAACTAACAGGTCGTAATTATAAAAGGTTTTATGTTGGAATTTAAAATTTAGATGAAACACTAGATAGATAAGCCATCTTTAATGTGTAACGAAACAGTAACAAGTAATGCTTTCTACTGATTCTTTTATCAATAAATAGTAGCGCCCCACGGTTTCACTCGCGTAAGTCCCGATTCCGTGGGTATATCGCGATAAATAATAATAAAAAACGTTTATTCCTCACCACAAACCAAAAAATACAAACAATGGTATATGCAAAAATAAAGATAAAACAGACAATTTCTGGTTGTGGATCGCTGGTGCCTGTGGTAGGTAGTTACAGTTAGGATAAAAAGTAACCTATGCGTTAATCCAGGTCTCCAGCTATCTACATACCAAGTTCGCAATCATCGCAATTGGTTCAGTGGTTTTTGCGTGAAAGAGTAACAAACATCCATCCAAACTTTCACATTTATAATATTAGTGGGATTATTGATACAGGAATCAGTAGAAAGCATCACTTGTTTTGAAACTCCATTTGATTGAACACCCCGCTTTCCCTGAAATCGAAGATGACGTTAACTGGAAAATAATTTAAAATGTTAACTTCTTACGTTCTCCGTTTCAATTTTGAATTGCCCTCTGCAAACTTGTAAAATTAATATGTTTCAAGCGACTTTCATTTCTGAACATAGTTCTGTAGAGCGTCTTGATTTACTGAATGTCACTATATGTTCAAGGATAAGAAATTTCCCAACACTTATTAGATTTGCGGGGAACTGAATGTCTTTTTCCTTTTAGTAATGAAAATTGATTTTCCGGAAATTAAATAATGACGTTTTGCAGAACCTCTGAGAGCCTTTCTACAATGGTAGATCCTTATAGATAGTTTATATTGCAAAAATAGCAAGCGGCCTCAAGAAACTTACAATAAAACATAAAAAACACATATTTCACTTTCCCAGACATTAATGGAAAAGTTAAAATAAAATAAGTAATCATTTTTTGTTCAACTTAAACCTGTATGTAGGTTAAAACTTTAAGTAAGAACTAATTAAATGTATCCCACAATATTATTTTAGTCTGATCAATTCCTTAAATTGATGAGGAGAGTGGTGCGATGACTGGTACCTACCTAATTATTAATTAGCTTTTAATACCTTATCTGCACCATCATTATGTTTCTTTACAACAGCGTTTCAGAAAAAAAAATTGAAGTTTTTCAATTTTTTATTTATATTTTTATATAAATATAACTTTTTTTATGTGGTTATAACTGTAAATTAATGACTTTCGGATTTTTCCTTTATTTGTGCTGTGAGACCTTGGTGCTCGCCGAAAATTTCATGATTCTAGATCAATGGGAAGTTCTCCATAGGTTTTGACTTTGCTGCTAAATCTTAAAATATATTGCTTGAATGGCCATATCTTTTGACTGCGTTCACTTAGAAGCTTGATTGTTTCACATCTTCAAGAGATTGCTTTTTTTTTAAAGGTGACGTGATCGAGACTTTTCTTAGCTCTAACTCAAGAAAGTTTGTTCAGCCCTTCAAAGATATCAGCTGTGTTCTATTTGTTTAAGGGATTTTTAAGTCGGGGGTGTTTTCATTTTTTAATTTATGACATGTAGTTTCTTAAACCTTAACGATCGCAAGAACATAGGTAAAAATAAATTATTGTTCAGACAACGTTTATTATGTATTTTTCTGTTTCGGAAACACAGAAAGTTATTTCTTATAAATAATAACATCGGAAAGATCAGAAAATATACATCTGTTTAGATAGGATATCAAAATGTCCCTTTTGTTTCTTCTTTTGGGTGTTGCTAACCTCTAATATCAAGTAACGAATCATAGTATATGACTGAATAAACAAAATGATGTGTATTTCTACGTAAATATCATTCACTATACGTAATGATTCATAAACCGGCATCATTATGGAGAAGCTCTTTATTGGAGTAATTTATGATGCAAACTGTGGCCAACAGCGGGATATAATAAGTTAGATGAGCTCAAGCAGATGCATTGCGGCATGTTCAAAATATGGTTATTACTTGGTACGAGGAATGAGCGAGGAGCGAGCTTCAATTCGAGTGTATCATACTTAAATACTACTTTCCTTTAGAGACAAAAGCCGTACTTTAATTATATGCGATTGTATATCGATTTTAATTTTGTGATTTAGGTGCAAAAGTAAATCTTCATTTCGTTTTTAGCATGTTGATAGCTATAGGAAATAAACTGTGTCCGTCTGGAACTTAAGTGATGCGTTACCTGACAAGGATCAAATAAACTTCTAGACGGTTGTAATTATGTCATAGTGCAATTAAAAGCATCCACTGTGGCCCCTTCTGAGTTTGAGTTGTAACAATTGATGCAAAAAGGTGCTTATAAAAGCAGAATCAAACATTGCGTTACAATGATATACCGTATCGACACTTTACTTACTTACTAATCTGTGTACAGAAATTCAGTATTGTCAAACAGTTGGTCTGAACATATATGTAAAGTGTCCCAGGTTACAATAATAAATTTCAATTATAGTAATAGGTAGTCAGGTGAACGTGCCGTTATATGCAATGGTTGCCCAAAACACTATTCTAGCTCAGTTTTTTGGGCGAGGAATAGTGTTTAGCAACAATATATACGATTTGTGAGTGTACACAAAAATTCTATTCTAGATCAGAATAAAGCTATTTACATCTTCCATATCATCTTCATGTTTTCGAGTACGTAAACTTAGTGAACTCACTAGACATCTCATACTAATACTAAAATTAAATGCGCCCTCCGGCTATAAAGCCTTTTCTCTCAAGATAGTTTAGATCAGCAACTCGATCGGAACTACAGACATGGCATCACGTAGCAAATTGAAGAATGCGCGGAGGTGTGCGCGTTCACGGCAAAAGGGTCGAATTCCAAGCCATCCCAAGTTACCCTCCAGATAGTTAATTCTATTCCCAGTGAAATTGAATTCATATTTTGGAGTATGATAATGTGACTTTAGCACAGTTTGTAATCCATTATATTACTAGCAACCCGCACCGGCTTCGCACGGGTACCAGAGACATCTTCAATCAAACTACACAAAATCTTAACAAATTATACACCTAAACCTTCCTCATGAATCACTCTGTCTATTAGTGAAAACCGCATGAAAATCCGTTCAGTCGTTTTTCAGTTTATCGTGAACAGACAGATGCGGCGGAGGACTTTGTTTTATAATATGTAGCGATTTAGTTTGGATTTAGCTTGAGTTAAGGCTTTTTAATATCTCAATCTCTTGACATTATTTCAAATAATTAGAGATATGTTACTACTGAAACAACTATGATGTTGGACCCTTATGAACAGAAATCAAATCAAAGGTACACATCTATTTTTAGTATTTATTCTCTATAACGAAAATCCGTAGTGTTCAATTCAGGAAAAAAAAGCATGAGTTTCTAGTAATAGATTTCTATATTTTATCTTTGTATCACAGCCCTAAGGGAATTGACACCCAGTAATTAATTGTGACAGGGTCGTATTATTTCTCGATCAAACCTTAAAAGCGTTCACAGATTTAAGATGTCTGTTATTATCTCGGGTATGCCCTAGGGAGGAAGATTAGAGGCTCATCATTCATTTATCTTGACGTTCATTTTTGATGCTTATTAAGAAATCATTATATTTGACAATATTATTATTATCTATATTTGTAAGTACTCAAGTAAAAAATTGAGATTTAAATAATATTGGAAGGCTTATGACTCATTTCACAGTTGTTAAGTTTTATACATAATTATTTATACATCATTGATTTGACGGGCCTGTTGGCCTAGTGGTTAGTGACCCTGACTGCTACGCCATAGGTCGTGGGTTCGATTCCCACCCAAATCTGGGTGTTCTTTGTGTCCGTTGTTGTATGTTTGTAAAGTCCCTGGCGACACAGGAGTCATTCCTAATGCGGTAGTTGTCTTTAAAAAAAAAATCATAAAACTGAGGAAAAAACAGTGAAAATAATTGATAAAATATTTTGTCACAAGATACTTAAAAAGGCGCATAATTTTATTAAATCCACTTAAAAAGAAAGAAATACACGCTTCTAGAATGTGTATCAAAGGAAGAAACAATATAAACAACAAGCAGACAAATACACATGACATATGTCGATTATAAAAATAATGTAAGTGGAATACTCAAATGAAGAAACGTGAATATACTGGAAACAAGAATGACTTAATAAGTCGTAAATTATTTTCAAAAGACAATTGTTCTATTGAAAAACTGAAAGGTGGGAGTTTTTGTATCTAAGTGTAACATAGTACTTTAGTTGAGTTTCTATGAGCAAAGCAAACCTTACAAGAAGTGGGTTGTACCCACTGTAACAGGTTCGGTATCAGTTATATTTTTTAGTAACTTCCTGTTTCTTCAGAAGTAATATTTCATGTATCTACGTTTATATGACGTAAAATGAGACACAGCTTGAGAATTCTGCTGACACATATTTGTGTGTGTTTCTGTGGGTCTCTGGATGGCTTAGATTCACGATTAAACCCGGTAGGTGGCTTTGGGTTTCAGGTTTCTTATTTCATTGTTTGACGAATTTTGACGAATATGTACTTAAGTGATGACAATTGGGCTGCAACCAGGTTTTAGAAATCATATTATTTTTAACCAAAGTTTTAGTTAGTTTCTTTAGATTTTTTTGTTTTGATTTTAGCGTATTTGTTTTATCGTGAAAATCCCTAACTGATTGATTAATAATTACGTTCGCCAAGGATAGCGTCTGTCGGGTTCGCTATTATATATGTAGATATATGATTGTTAGACCTACCACACACTAAATGTTGAACATTTTATTCATTAATTTAGGTCTTTGAAATTATTAGCCAGTTTCCTGGAAGTGTAAAAATTCTACACTGAACTAAATTCTACACTTTTATTCTTGAAAAAAGATTTGAAATAGATTCTCACTGTTTTGAATTAAGTTAGATTGTATGCCATTCAGAAAGACTTGAAGTGGCAAGAAGTAAACACATTTAAACTTTATATGGTGTACAATAAAGGAATAGAATAGAATAGAATAGAATATTCTTTATTCTAAAAACGAATGCTGAATAATGAGAGTAATTTGCCAGATTTAAACTGAAAAAAAAAAATATATATATATACAAATGGTTCGACACTATACGCGCATAGCAAATGAACCTAACTTCAAATTTTAATGCAATAAATACATTGTCATATTAATTACTATAATTATAAAACCGCTAAAATATCGAAAATACCGCTACCAACTTATGTCTTAAATACTTAGTAGCGTATTCTGACTTCACTAAGATATAGCCAAACTTACTCATATGTTCAAACTAGTTCTTATATTTACAACTTACTTTTAATATTTGGCTCTAAAAGAATAAAACTTCAAATTCAAACTAATGTTTACAAATCACATAAACGTATAAGGATAGTTCGGAGAACAATTTACGGAAATCGAAGTAGTTAAAAGTTTATTATAGAATTTATAGCGTAGAGAAACTTAGGTAGTTTTACATAAATAGTTTGATTAAACTCCAGTAAAATTAAGAACTTGTTCTAAACTCGTTGCAAATATTTTTATTGAACCATCCGTATAATGGCTCCAAGATATTATAATTATACTATGGTGCACTTTCCCTATTGTGCCTTACAACATAGAACAAGGATTGAACAATAATCACTTTTTTGTTTCAAACAAAACGCGGAACCTTAGATTATATATAGGTCCAGATACCGTGACTAGTACAAAAGTCACCGTTTACTTTGAAGCCACTTTTTGGTGCTGTGTGAGTGAACCCCGCCCAACGCGAGTGTCTACGTACAATGTTTATGTTTGTGTGCATTGACGGTTTTACTACCAGTGCATAGAGGTTACCCCAAAATTCAGGGACTTTTTTATTAAACATATATTTTTTTTTGATGTGAGTAATATTAAATAAATACATTTGGAATGTATTTAAATCAGTTACAAATATTCGTTTATTTCATTTTTTCGTTTTTTTCATTTAATTCGTTTAGTTAAAAAGACAAATGTAAAATAAAACTACTTAGTAGAAACTATTTATTTATCACAATATTTTTTGGTTTGTTTTCAAGACATTTTTTTTTAGAGTTTCCTCCTTAAGAATCGATTTTCATATAAGGCCGTATGAAAAAAATATGAGAATAAGAGTAATTTTTTTTTATTGTAAATGTAACATAAAAGCTCTTTTAAGTAATAAAATTAAATGCAACTTTATTCACAGGAACAGAGTAACAAAATATATTTTGATAAAATAAAGTAAATGTTTTGCCTTGTTTTGTAGGACTTGGATATATATATATATATATATTTGTACAAAGTATCAAGAAACTAGCAAAATTTTACAAGTCCTAAGTGCTCTATAGCTGTGTTAGTTAGGAGTAGTAATAATAAGTTATAATACGAGTACAATCCCACAGCTAAAGTATTGTTTGACGGACACATTGAACTCCGGGTGCTAGAGTTTAGAAATTAAGAATATTTGAAGGATTCCAGTTTCGCGAACATTAACGTTAAGCATATTTCTCGTCTTTCTATAAATAACAAGTTTGGCAAAGAAAAATATATATACTGCTAGAATGCGTTATGGGTAAATGAAATTCACGTCCTGGCAACATCTCTAGTAATGGCGTCGTAATTTTATTAATTTGAAATTTTGTTCTATTGTTTATAAATACATTAGGAAATAGAATACTTACATATGAAATGTGATGTTCAGACACTTAAGATTTTTTTTTTGTATAATTTTTACAGAATGTGACAGCACAAGCAGGCATTTTTAAATAATATAAGTAGCGACTCGAGACGTACTTCAGCGGCGAGCGTTCGCTCGCGTGTGACGAGTGAGACGCTTATATTTATATTAGACGCTTGTATTTTTTGGCTTCAGTTTTGAGGCACGGATTAGGCATCTGGACCTATATATAATCTAAGCGCGGAACAAAATTACCCAAATAAGTTTTAAGTACCATAAACTTTAAGTATTAAACTAAATACTGTTTGCTTCGGTTCGGTTTTATTACAAGTTTAAACATATTTGTATTTTCTTTAGATGGTTTGAATTCACCTAAATAACTTTATAAATTACATGTATGAATGGAGCAGTAACCAACCAACCAAAAACGATCCATTGTTATAACGTATAAATATGTTAAGTTCCTTCAAAGCTATTTACTTAGCTAGTTTCTAAGAAATGATGCTTCCAACTGCACTAGAGCCGTTATTCAATAGTTTATTACTTAAGAAACTTGAAATGCGAGAGCAAGCATGATGCAATATAACAAACATGCACGTGCAGCATATTTATTAAAGCTTACACTCAAACCTATTAATAATTATGGTTTGTAATAGTATCTTAATGCTTATACATTGTGTGATGAGCATGATTATTTGTTCTGTGTCTCTGGGTGTAATTGATCTATAATATGTATGTATTCAGAAATATATAAGTATGTTTATCAGCAGTCTGATTACCATAGTACAGGCCTGCCTAGTTTGGGATGAGACGGTCGTGTGTGAGATGTCTCAAGTTATTATTATAATAAATCAGTTCAGTGAAGAAATGGTTGCATTGCTTTTCGCCGATTGAGTGAGGTTACCGGAAGTCCTAACCCTTCCCTCTCCCCTCTTTCCCCCTTCCCCTACCTTAAAGGCCGCCAACGCACTTGTGACTCTCGAGTTGTAGGTGCCCATGGGCAGCGGTAATCATTTACCATCAAGGTGACCCATCTGTTCGTTTGTCCCCTTTACCATAAAAAAAGAAAAAACTGTCAGTCGTTGGACTGCACGTTAGAAGTGAAAACACATACACACGTATATATGTCATCTGAGCGTGACGGTCACGCGAGTTCAGTGCTTTTTCCTCATTCCAAAAGTGCCCAAGGTGTCTAAAGAAGTTTTCACTTCAAATATGTGGATGTGAGTTGTCTATTTGTTCATTACGCTGTAAGCTTTCAGCCTTAACTACTTTCATCCCAATAAGTACTATTCCCGAAGGATACCCGAATTGATTGACAAAATCTACATTAATGTGAGCGAAGCTATTTATACACATGTACCTGGGTGAGTACATGTACATTAATTTTCTTGCAGAGTTAATATTTGTAGCTATTGCTGTGCACGGGGTGGGGTGTGTGTATGGGGTGAAGCCAATTAAAACAAAAGAATCTCTAGTATCCTAGCTTTATTTTAAATGTGAAAGTGTATTGTAATACATGTAAGGGGTCGTCCCGCAGTCCTCTGGCTTCCCCGCGGTTGCCCTATTGGCGCGCATCGTGACACACTAATAAATAATGTTATATATGGTTGTGTGTTTAAATGTATTTTCTTTCTTCTTCCTTTCTTCTATTTAACCCGTTGCGTGTTTCGTGAACATACGTATGTGCATCGATTGCAGGTGCACCACGTGTCACGTGTACATAGGGTGTACAAATTAACTTTGTGACGATTTATGAAGGTATTTCTAACTGAAATATTTTTTTATATAATGGTGGTATACTTGTCTACGCATTTTAACAATTTTTTTGAATGGTACCCTTGAAATAAATATAAAATAAAATGATTTGTTGATTTTTCAACAGTCCGCCATTTTTGCGTCGTCAGCTAAAATTTTGTGTAGTTTGAAAAGTATTTTAAAGCAGGAAACGGTTAGTGTTTTTACTTTATTCTTATATCTAATTACTGATAAATATATGAAGAATAATTGTAAAACTACATAATTATGTATAATTACAAATAACAAGCAAAAAAAAGTGATATACTTTTGAAAACAAAAAAAAAACTTCTTCAAGCGCGAATATTTATACTGTTTTATATTGGAAAATAAAATCAAAAGTATCTAAAATATATATAAGTTTTTTGATAATGTATATACAAATATATTTTCATAAGTAGTTAAATGTGTGTACGCTTATATAAATCGTAATTTTGTTTCCAAAATCATGTTCTTCAAATTTCGGCGGTCGAGGTGCCGGCGGCGGGACGCCATTATGTGACGTCACATAAGTACAGTCATTTACAGTTTATTTTTCAAATTACTATGCAATATTGCACGCAATGGCGTCTTATTATATGTCTCAATTTATATGACTATTAGTATAATAGTAATAATTATGTCAAATAATACATTTAACATGGTTTAATGTTCCGAAACAAAGGAAATAATTTTTACGGAATATTATGTTGATTATGTTATAATATATATCTATCCTAATATTATAAAGCCAATTGGTAGAACGCGCTAATATCAGGAATTACTGGTTCTAATTGAAAAATAATTTTAATATTGGATAGCCCATTTATCGAGGATCGCTATTTATCACCAATAAGAGCGGAGCATCAATGAAAAATATTGCAAAAACGGGAAAAATTTACAATCGCAGACGAAGTTGCGCGGGACAGCTAGTTAAGTATAATACATAGATTTTACAAAACTAAACTTTGGGGCTAGTTCAATGCAATGGCGACCTTTATATTTAAAATCTCACTAGTAGTGCTACTACACAAGAATCATTAAAATGAAATAAAAATGCTTTATTTTTTTATACCACATCGGTGGCAAACAAGCATACGGCCCGCCTGATGGTAAGCAGTTATCATAATCAATGTATTTGTTTATAAAAATTATACATATCATATATAATTTTCATTTAATAATATGATAAAAACAACTTTTAACAATATTTACAGTAATTTTTCATCAATACATATGATTACTTGTCCTGATTGACTGATTAATTAATGCAGAGTCTAAACCGTTACAAGTTACAAACTTGAAATTTTGGCCCTTGATGTTACTTTGATTGCACTTTTATGTTGTAAGCATTTACTAAGAAAGTATTTTTGAAAATTTTACTCCTAGGGGGGTAAGAAAAGAATGAACAGTTGTTTGGAAATCCGACCGTTTTATTTTTTTTTTTGTCTGGTGTCTCGTATTTCACACTCGTCTGTTAACTTTTCAGGTCGTCAGTCCACCTGGGAGGCGCGAGTGTCCTACCTCTGCTTTTTTTCCGATCTATGGCTCTATGCCCAGTAGTTACCCTGCAATAGGCTGATTAATTGATATAACTTATTGATATAAATAGGAATACATTAGGAAACATGTGATTGTGACTTGCATATAATTCGCAAGTAAAACAGACGGCGCCACCTATATTTTATATTTTAAAACAAAAAAACTTCCGACTAACTGTGTTAGATTAATTACCCCAAAATAACAATTTTACGCATATTCCTTGTTTTGTACAAGGAATATGAGTACATTTGTTATTTGGCTTACGAATTTAGTAGCTTTCTTTCAATATAAAATGAGCAGGTAAGTTTAACATGTATATAGTGTTGTTTATTTCATTATTATCATTTATTTTACTTGAGTTACATATCAGAAGAGTGTTTATTTAATGAAAAATCCAATTTTTTTATCTCGGGGTAAAAATACTTCCAAGTCGTTAAACTTAGATATTTGGCCTCCATACCACTGAAATTTGATACCAACACAAACATAGTCTTACATAAAATAATACACTTAAATATACATCTATGAACTAAATATAATATACGATTACGAAATGAACATTAATTAATCAAATGATTGGCGTCAGATGTGACAGATAATATCTATCACTATTAATGAAATTGAAAATTGTATGTTGTTTGATTTTGTTTGAAGAGCCCACATTTTATTTCTTCTTTACTCCCTGTTCCCGCCTCTTCAGCTTTCATTGAACGTTTTGATAATTAATCACAAGTGGCATAAAAAGAGAAACAGATTGTCTATAATTTTGATAAAAAACGAATTGCTATTTCATATTATTTCTATTTTAAAACCAGTTATGAAATCCACTAATATATCAAAATATTAACATGACGTGCTAGAAGTTACTTCAATAATCAAAAATATTCTTTAATACAATGTAAATGTACAGGGCAAATACATTTAAAAAAAAATAAAGTGACGAAATTGATTGTTTAAAAATGAACTAATAAATACCTAATGCATTATATACTAACACATTTTTTGGTTTTTATTTGTCTAATGCTTTTAAAACAAATCGCAGACATACAAACATAGATGCATAAGTACAAATCGAATAGATAACCTCCTTTTCTGAAGTCAGTTAAAAAAAAGACCGACATACAACCATACACACATAGATACAGATCGAATACAGAACCACCAAATCGGTTAAAAAGTACTTTATTTTCTCCTAAACCTTAGTAGCGGGACGAGGATTTGGTAGTGTGGACATTAGGTACTTGGAACTACCACATAAAGTCTGTCATACCAATCGCTGTCTTATAAAAAAATGCGATTATGTTTCTTATGATTAGAAGAGAAGGGTTCAATGTACCTATATATGCAAGTATTTCTTCCAACACATGAAATTAACATGTGACAGTTTGAATTCGTTATGTTTGCAGAGAAAAAAACTTCGAAGTGTTTTGAATCCTGAATTTTAAATCAGCGCTCGAATGATATCACTAATTTTCTTACGTACTTAATATTTATAACTCGTTGAATCACACTCGAATCACACTCGAATCACACTGCAGGTACTTAAGGTTAACGTCAGCGTAAGCGCTCGGACTGCATGCATTTCACTGATTAGACAATATATGTATAAATACATACAGTTGTATAGGTGGGTAAGAAGTAGTAAGAATAAACAAAAATAAACATAAAACCATACGCTGAATTTTCAGGTGGCACAAACATAAATATGAACATTTAAAAAATATTTAGGTAGATCGTGTGCTTATTTGTTTAGAAGTGTAAAAAAAGTATATGTATACCTCTATATAACTTGGTAACTTAACAGCAACTCATTAATGTTCATAGGCCACACTAACTGCTTAGCATCAGGTTGACCGTGTTTTTGTTTGCCTTATTAGTATCAAAACCAGATTAATTATGTTACTAAGTTTAACATTTTAATTTTTTTTTATATTACATATAATACATACATGTAAAAAAAAAGTACATATCTATTTTAAAAATATACTCCGTACTATAATCATATTATTATATCATAATAATATTATTGTTCGCTGTAAGAACACACATTTGTTACACACAGTAATTAAAAACTTCTCTGAACGCTCTTGAAATAGTAACCTTGAACCATACGAACTTCAATACAACAAGTCTTTTTATGGTCACCTGTACTTTGGTGTGCAACTACGTCACAGGATTGGCCGTTTGGCGCGAATTCGTAACCAAGGTCATAAGTCGCGTCGCCTCGGTAAATAATGGCGGACCGAATTTTCGATCGCGATGTTTTTTTGTTTTATTTGTGTAAACAATGAGTTTGAAAGTTAAGTAGTGATCGTTGTGTATGTGTTTACATGTAATCTAAGAAGTTATGGTGGTATTAGAGTGAATGTGATATTAGTTTGGTTTTTATAAGTGAAAATATTGGTGGTGTTAACTGAAAAAAGTTAAAAATAAAATATATTGGATTGTTTCGCCAACTGGTATGTAATTATAATTGTTATAAATAAATTATTCTAGTAGCCCATGTAACTGGGATTAAAATGAGATATGGTGTATTTCGCTAACATAATGCAATATTACGTAATCATTGTTTTTTTGAAGTGTTATGCCGTTAAAAGTCGTTAGCGCGAATTTCAAATCATTTTACGTATTTTGCCTAAAAATCACGCGAACACGTAAAAGGTTAAGGATATAACTAGCTTCGGTTGACTTGGTACAGACTGCACTGTACATGGCGTACAGGTCAATTTAAACTGGGTTCTGTTAATCACACTTAACACGGACGATAAAGTCTCAAGCAAAGCTGAAATATCAGTAACGCTTCCTGTTCTAGAGTTTCTGGACTTCAGCACACATAACTCTCGGAATTCGAAATTCAAAGTTCAACACTTAAACGAACCTCGAAGACCTCCACGTTCGGTATGATCTGTGTTTACATAGCACTATTTCTTATATTTTACAATTGATTCATTAGTCTGAATATTAGTTAGCACATAATTTTTGCGATCATTTAAGCGTACAATAGCGAGGTCTTGGATTTCCGGTTCGAGCAAATCGTTGTCCAAATTTTCTGATCAGGAATTCTGAGTAGCTGAACGGTAATTTAGCTGGCAAAATGTGGATGTAATACAACTCAGCCTATCCATTTGACGATATACAGAAGAAATATGAAGGATCGATACGCGATATACAAGTCGTCGTAAATTTTTAAGCGTAATTATAATGTATTAAATACAAATATAATTCCCAATGCCAAACATATACTCGTAGGTATATGCCCAATGCGGTATTGGAAAGCTATTATGTTTTAGTGTGTATACTAATATATAATAGCCTTTCCATACCGCATTAGGTATTTAGAATACTTACCGTCTTAAATATTAGATTAATATGACTTTTCCTAGTTTTGGATTCTGAAATCAGTCCTGGTTTTTGAAAACCGTCATGTTATTGAAATTGAAAATAGTTGCTGAATATATATACGAAAATAAACTATATTTAGTCAAATTGAGAACCATTTCATCCTTTCTTAAATTTATAAAAATTCTGTACACACCTCTGCCGAACCCTTTCCGTTTATGCCGTTCATGTTAAATTATTTTTACTTATCAAGCTCAAACCTTAGATACTGAGTAAACTAATTTCATGTTTTGCAAAATATTTTTTTCAATTTGATCCTCAAACACACCCGGCAGTGCGGACAAGAAATAATTAATTAAAGTTAAGAGTGCCCGATGCTTCAACTCGGTTGAGGTGACGACATTTTCTATAAAACTCCGCCAGTAATCTAGCCCATTCCGGAGATGACCGGATCGCACGCAGCGATATCCTACATCCTGCGTGTATTTTCTACTTTTAATTAGAATTGAAAATGAACAAGATTTCTTTGAGTAGGTACTGCCGTCAGCACACAGCCAGTTTAAATGAAGAAAAATATTGTTTGTATTGCATAAGTACGTCGTTTGTCGTAGCTTTTGATTACATACATGTCTAGATAGAGTAACTCTAACAAATGATGCGCATAAAACGGGCTCCAATTACGAATTAGGTGTGAGTACGAGCGTGTAGTTATTGTCAACAAATTGTCACTGTATGCGTGTTTAGGGATGCCTGCTCTAAATTATTTACTTACCTTCTTGTATTACGTCATAAGGAGATGAAGGGTAAATAAAATAATGATTTAAAAGAAAATTACTTAATTACAAAACATATCAATCAACAAAAAACGAAATATATAATTTGCTTTTAAATAGAGATGTAAGTATTTGAATCTGTTAGAAACGAAAAATGATCAGTCAATTCGAATTACAAAGGTACCAATGTAAATTAGTTTAAATAAATGATTAATTTCAATTGATGAGATGTATTTTGTAATAAAAGATTAATATTTATAAGACTATTATTATTATTTTTTAAAGTATTTTAACTATCGATCTTAGATGATACAGACGTATCATCTAACATGAATAATTACAGTACTTTCGGTCAAAATCACCAATATCATTAGGTATCATTTTCTTGAGCGATATACTTTTTTAATAATATAAAACAGGAATAGCGTCATGGTTTATGATTACATATTGTTTGTATAAAATTACCCCGTAATAAACTGACAACACCGGCTAATCGGTAATAGCTACAAATATTGAAATAAAATATCGTATTTTCTCAGAAAATAGTGTAAATTAAAACAAAACTTACTGGTTTTCTAGCATAGTTTCGATACAATTTAATAGCACAAACCGGCATGATTAATTGTTTTTTGCAAGCACGACGCGGCTTAGATATTTAAATGACAATGACGTCTGTCACACGCGAGTCTACGAAATATAGTCGACTTTATTAGCGCCGTTCTGTACGGCCGAATATGTATTGTCATCTAGACTAGTACATAACCAAAGGTCGTAGCTGTCTTGTTGGCCCTTGGTATAATTATATTGGTGGTTACGTTTGTGTGCAGGTGTAAAGCACTGGACTTAATACCCATCGGTGAAATTGTTCTTGGATGTTTTACCTCTCCAAAAAGTCAAGATTCTCCGATCAGGACAGTTGATCGTGGCCGGTGGACATCAGCCTAATGCTTGATGTTGCGTATTAAACACATACTAATCAGCGTGAGAACTTTCATTACGTTACACAGAATCAGTAGTTATAATATAGTTCAACTTGTCGGACAAGCACGGAATTCGCAACATCAGACAAAAATTATTTGTCTATTTTTCAGTTCACTGAAAGATAGGTTTAATATTGTCTGGTCTGAACCAGTGGGCCTACCTCTATTATGTAATGTCATTGCCAATAGTGATGTGATTTGATAATTAACGGTTTAGGGTCTTCTCCTATTCTCAGTAATTTTTTATATTAGGAACATTGCGTTCAACTTACGAAAAGTACCTAAAATAGATAAAGTGGTACAAAAATATTCCATTTATTATCTTATCCTAATATGTCCCATTGCTTGGCCTCCCCCGAATCTTTCCATGAATCTTATCTCTGGGTCATCTCAAACCAGCCCACGCGGTATGCGTCAAGGTGATCACGTCACCCCTTTCTGGGCCGGTCTCAGCCGTTCCGTCCGTTTTCAGGTACCCATTCCGTTTAGACTTTTGCTCAGTGGTTGTTATGCCTCCCGCTAACGTGACCCGCCCAATCGCATTTGATCCTTGCAGGCTTCTTCACTATTCAGAATTATTTTTATAATAATATTTAAATTATTTCTGGGAACAACTCTTTTACTTGTTTTTCATTGTTGAAACAAAACTGTATTTCGTGTTTAAGTTTCGTTTGAGGTTTCAAAATCGAACTAAAGTAAAATAATAAAACCACACAAACAATTTGAAGAGTTTGTAACAAAAATAGATGTTCATTTTATAAAACTGTCAAATTATATTTCGAAGTAATAAAAGAACACGTTAAAATATTCGTAAAAATATTGGCGGTGCTCTAAAATAAAAAGATTTTTAAAATTATAACGAGTATTAAAACAAATGAATTCATGCCGAAAATAAAAATATCGGTACATTGCGGCGACAAAAAAAATATGAAGGCAAAAACAATACGATCCTCGTTAGCTAATTGTCTTCATTTGATTAACATTTATTCGAAATTTTTCGACATCCAATCAAATTGTATGTCAAAGTGTTGTTCTGAAGTCGAATAACATAAGTAAGAAGTAACAATGGAACATTATATTGTATTGTTAATCACTTTAATTCATGGGAAATATACGACTAGCGCATTTTTTTACTTGGTACTTATATCTCTTAGAAGGGCTGGGGGTGGAGGTCAGTGGGGGTGTAATTCTTTAAAAGTCTTCAGTGATATGAACATCATAAAGAAATTACATCTAGTTGTCATTACCGGCGTACGACGAAAAAGACAAAGATGGTAAAAAAGTGTACGAAATTGTTAAAGGATGCCGGTAAAGATAACCAAACATCTAAGGCCAAGACAATTCCAGAAAAGAAGCCGCCATCTGATGATGTAATTTATTAATTCAATCTACTCACATCACTAGTTTTTCTAGATCTAAAATATTAAAGTGTAAATACCAAAAGGAGTTTCTTTGCAAAGAAAGTTTATTTTTAAATTCTAGGATCTTGTTCATTTAAAGAGTATGATAGTTTTTCAAACTAGTCAGGATTCTTGTAGAAAAATTCCAGGTAGACATCATTACTGAGGTATAGAATTGTGTTATATTGGTAAGTAGATTCGCCAAGACTCCATAAAACTCTGTCGATTTGCAACGCTAAATTACACCGCTGGTACACTTATTGCCATGTCGGTACCAGTTACGAGTAAGAAAAATAAACACACCACTAAAAGCTTTGATAATCTTCTTAACTTTGTGTGTATAATTGATTTAACTTCAGCCCCAAAATTTATCCACAAAACTGACATGTGAACTAACACAGCTAATTTTGTATATTATTCGTTGAGCGTTCCAAAGCTTAGTAAAATAATATATATTTGAGGTCATATTCACACGAACATTTCAACAAAATAAAAACACACATTTACACAAAACAACAATAACATAAAAAGCAACAAACCACAGTGCTACAATAACAATTTGTCAAACATACCTGGCCGTGTAAAAGTTTTATAGTCAATAAATTGCCATTAGCTGCAGACACTGCCGCCATAACTCTTTGGTGAACAGTTGCGGTGGCTTTTAACCAGTCATTATTGGTTTTAGAACGATAACTATGAATATAAAGTCTATATTGCGGTTATGTGGTTTCCTGGGTTATTGTAGGCTGAAGGCTGAGTGTGAGCTGTTGACTTAGTATCTATATATTTAGAAGTATAATACAGTGAGATTATTTTGAAGTGTAAATCTAAAACAAAATTTTATGGATGAAGTTTGGGAACCTAAGTAGTGTTGTGAGTAAAATTATTTAGCGACATTTCACAAAACTATGGTTCTAGTTATGTATCTCACCATCGATGAATCAGCCTACACGATTTCAATAGTTAAGGTTTTACCTCAATAGTTTGTGTTGCAATAAACAAGGAAGGCAAACCAATGACCCAAGCAATGAGTCTTCTCAGACGGAGTAACTAGTAGATATTGTAATAAGTATTAAATTTTGAATCGTAATTAATTAATATATGAGAAAGTGTAGGTAATTAACAAGTAAAATTGATTGATGAAGTAAAAACTGTCACTAAAAATGTATATTTACTGAGAAAAAACACTTTTTTCATTTTTTTTTTATATCTCTAAAGATGTGATGCGCAATCTTCCGCCACTCACCAGTCATATTGAATGTTTTTTCAAAATAGTTATAGCCAGTGTCACTCGAAATGATATAAAGATTATAACGAAAGCATCTAAATCTGTTCTGTTCAGTCATTTAGAAACAAAAATAAAAACATTGAGCATTGAAAGTGCATTGCTTATTTTTAACAAAATTGATAATTCAACAGCAAATGTTGCCTTATTGTATGAATACAGTAAAAGTAGTAACAACTCTCACATCGAGTATTTAATACATAACGCACATGTTTTTATTATTCTGTTAGTATTCTATTATTTTACTATATATATATTAGGGGCTCGTGGCTAAGTGTTAACTGAGTAGGTTAGCACATTACGAGGTTAAGTAATGCTAGTCAGGTCAGTCATAGGATGGGTGACCATTCTTAACACTTTGAGGCCCCTCTGTGCCTCGGAGAGCACGTTAAGCCGTCGGTCCCGGTTGCTATACAAACATCTGTGTCATTCATTACAGGTAGCTGGAGTCTTAAAAAGTCCGACAACCTGGTCTACCTCCAGAACTTCGATATCGCCTAGTACTGGGGTTGTGGAGGTCTGATTGCAGTCGCTTCACGTAAAATATCGAAGTGCGGCCGTATCGTAGTTGACTGAAAGCCGACCCTAACTTATTTGCGTAAAGGCGCGGAGTATGATGATATGTTTTTATTATTCAAGTACTTTTCGGCTCATGCATTACAAATCAATCAAACAAAAAACTCTTCAGCTTTATTATAGATTTTAGTTCTGATTTAAAATACAAAACGACTAACCTAAGTTTTGCAACCACTGATCCAAGCAAATCTTATTAGACTCAAGATTGCAGAGCTATATTAATTAAAATAGAGAAATCTAGTTCCTAGTTAAGTTAACCGCAGTGATTACAAAGCCTCTGTAGTAACCCCAGTTACTTACAGTATACTACATAACGTTTAAGATAGCTGCTACAATTCTAAGTCGTTCTGAATTGGACCTGCGGTTTCTTACTGTTATTTAATAGGAACAACATTATCTTCTACATTCACAAACATTGCATCCTAGGAGAAAACTAGGAGGTAACCGGTAGATACCAGATTCTAAGACCACTTTGCGCTCAGAATACTTCCGAAATGCAGTCACTTGTATATACTAAAGGAATTTCACGGAATTAGCAAAAAAGATTGACTGGCCTGTTGGCCTAGTGGTTAGTGACCCTGACTGCTATGCCATAGGTCGTGGGTTCGTTTCCAACCAGAGTCTGGGTGTTCTTTGTGTCAATCGTTTATAAGTTTGTAAATTCCTAATGCGGGAGTTGTCTTTAAAAAAAAAAAGATTTGCTTTACTCTAGTCGACCATTTTAGCAATGTTTCTTAAACTGTTAGCTAAGGCAATTTATTATAATGATACTCTTGAGTTTGTGTAATTATGATAAAGCGGATATGATCCTCATGCAACGGTTCTTATTGAGAAGTAATGAGCGGGGGAACTTTGTACATAATGTATGTATACTTGATGTACATATGTATCTGAATATCGCTACAATTGAATTCAGTTGCATTTATAACTACGTATATATTTCGTATACAATTACAATTTTTATTAAAAGTACAATGAACTACTTCAGCTCTAAACAAGTTTTCATAAGATTTTGTCTCGTATTACTACAATTAATTTTTATACAAATGCATCACTGTCACATCAAATAATGAATTCTCCTCCTTACATGAAAGTCTATGCAATATTCATAGAATACTGAGTTGCTTATGAATTTTTAATTATGCGAAAATAAAATACGCAATAATTTCAAAAGAGTAAGGAGAAAAAAGTTAAAAATAGCATACATAAATATTCTTTGTTAACGTAAATACGGTTAACGTTATTTCAAAGAAGAAACACAATTAATTTATTTGTGTTCACTTTGGGCGAATAAAACCAGCTTAGATATCACAAAATGAATACAGTTATGTTATGGAATAGCTATGAATCGTCAATATTATGTATAAATAAGGCAAAAGGCAAAAGTTTGTAAGGATGGATGGGTGGATGTTTGTTACTCTTTTACCCAAAAACGACTAAACGGATCCGGATGAAATTTACCACAAGATAGCACATAGGCTATTTTATCCCGGCAAAATGTATGGTTCCCATGGGATAGATTTCACCAAAATTTCCACGCGAACGAAGTCGTGTTCAACAGCTACTAATTCATAATTTGTTAAAATGGTAATGCAAAAACTATTATCTTAGTTAGTGCCAAGATCTAGGTATACCTCTAAATCTTTATATTCAGAGTGTTATTTTAGTTTACATTATTCATTCATCTCAAATCTCTCAGTAGTATTCGTTACAGTTTTCACAGTATCTCATCAGGTTTTCTTTAACTCACCTTCATACAATTCACCTAAGTCTCTCTGGACCCCAGTATTTGTATTATTCAAAGTATTGTTTCTCGAGCTGAGAAGATAGTGCTGTTTGCATCGCACATTGCTTCTCTGTGTAACGTGATAGCTGTTTACATTCGTGCAAGGGACTCACAGCCAGCGGAATAACGATAGTTTTATTTTCAGCTGAAATAGCATAGTGTTTTTTGAAGTGTGACTTAAAACTGTGAGGCGACAAACAATGTTAAATTGCTAGTCCTTATGAAAATCGTAAACTGTCATAGAGTTTGAAACTAACCTCATATACATATGAGGTTAGTTTCAAACTTGATGACAGTTTTTGATATGGGTTTCAATATCAATTACAGATCGTAAATAGACATGGACATCTGAATGTACGCAGATCTATGGAAGTAAGTTATAATACATTTAATATGAGAATGTCCTTTACAAGATACTACGATAGTTAGTTATCAGTTTCTAATAGACACTTTGCAATTTTTAATAATAAATTGCTTAATTCTTTATTATATATTTCTAGTAAAATTTTCGTACGAACATAAATAGAGGTTTTATTTCTTGAGGTCGAAACAATGTCATTGACTGCTCCTAACCGTACTTATATTAAATAGGTTTCCTTATCCCATTAAGACATTTCGATTTAAAATTCAAGTACACAACTCACAGGGAAAGATTGTACTCAACCCATTGTAGTCAACGACACTTAAGAAAGCTTAGGGCAAACTTGAATGATATTAAGAACAAAAAAGAGAAGTCTACACATGTTTGCCTTCTTTTTCTCTCTATCGCGCTGTACTAATTATGTCGTTATCAACAGTTCAATTGATTGCCAGTGCTTCATAAGCCACAGAAGAGACTATTACATGTATTAATTTCTAATAAGATTAGTGTACCATAACAGGTACGTCACATTAACATAGCATTAATGAACTTTGCGAAGTAAGATCCAAAACCTTAGTAATTTTAGTAGATCTGAAATTTAGAAAATGAGTAACAAATTGCCAAGAATATATTTGTGCTTGCCAGTGCCTGGAAGTGAGCCTTTAAGGTATTGTGGTGAGAGTTATATAAGGTTGTAATAACCTAACTTAAAGTTTTGCAGTTGGTTTTTAAATAATTTTATATATTAAATTATGATATTATTAAATATACTGCCTCAGGTTTCTGCAAACTTTCCCACGCATAATTTCTTCACTAAATTTTAGTCTACTTATTCTTAAAATATTGGTTTTGTTAAATTTAGCCCCTCTGGGATTCTAAGTTATTAGTAAAAACGTAATGCATTATTCAACTGGTTTCAACGTACATATAATAATATGCTAAAAACATAAAATATGTCATTCTTCCATTGCCAGAACAACGCTACGAAGGTCTACTTGATTGGCTGGTTTTTTTATGAGATACAGGGGTAACGAGTAGGTGGGACACCTGATGGTAAGTGAGCACCGCTGCCCATAGTCACCTGCAACTCAAGAGTCACAAATCCGTTGCCGGCCTTTAAGGTAGGAGTACGCTCTTATCTTGAATGTTTGAAGGTCGTATCGGTGCGGAAATATCGCATGCGACAATTTGTTCCACATATTGTTGTTGGTTGTGCCAGGTAAAAAGTTTCTAGAGAAGCGCACGGTGATGGAGTGGCATTTATCCAAATATTGGCGATGGAAATGTTATCGCGTTAATCGATAGCGGCGGAAAGATGCGACTGGTATAAATCCGAACAATAATGGTGAATCTGTAGAATCTTCATCTGTAGCCATCAGTGCAGCAGGTGTAAATCTGAACGCTATAGTCAAAACAAGTAGACAGGTAGATACATAAATAACATAAAATAAAAGATTTTACATTAAATACACAATTATATTACATAAATGTTATATAATTGTGTATTTGTGTGTAATATTGCTGACACTTTCTTGCTAACTTAAATTTAAAAAAGTAAAAAAGGAAAGTTCAATCTTAACTTTATTACAAAAAAAGAACTAGAAATGACTTTTAGCTGCAGTTTACCAGCGAACGGTAAACACGTTAATGGAATTGCAATTTTAAAATTCAATACAGTTTTGTACGAACATGTATGAACTAACTGAATACGTTGCTTGTACAATTTATTCCAAAACGAAGCTCTTAAGACATAAAATGAAAGTGGAACTGGGTGGTGATCCTGCCCCATACTGATAAGCTATGAATAAAATACCGAAGTGAATAACTAGAAGAAGGTACCGTTTACCGATAATACTAATAAGTATATAGATAATCAAATTTAAAAAGAAATTAATGTTTCAGTACTTTTATTTTTCGTTGTTCGAAATTCCAATCTGTGTATTGAACGCACTGATGGCGAAATGATTATAGCCCGGTTCCTATAATCAAGAAACGATTCGTTTTGCTTACGGGCGGTAACCTTTTACCCGGAACCGGGCATAAATGGTCACTTAGCCAAATATCACATAGTTTACCGACTTAATACACGTTTTTATAAGCTTCACTTGTAACTATGTAAACAATTCTTGGAAGTCAATATTTTTTTTTTTTTCAATTTATAGGGGGCAAACGAGCAGACGGGTCGTCTGATGGTAAATGACTACCGCCGCCCTTGGGCACCTGTAACTCAAGAGTCACAAGTGCGTTGCCGGCCTTCTTAAGGTGGGAGTAGGGGAGGGTGGAGGAGGGGGAGAGGAGGGAGAAAGGGTAAGGGCCTCCGGTAATCTCACTCATTCGGCGAAAAGCAATCTACTTCTAATTGTCGTATCGAAATGAAACTTTGTATTAAAATGTAGTTTAGATGACAATACTATAATTTGGTATCTGATCTGATGATGGAGCCAGAATGTGGATAGTGGAACTATTCATCTTCTTCTTATCCAACTTCAGTACCCACTACCAAACAACGTAATTTTGGGCTCATATTATTCGGTTTGACAATTCCAACGGATTGGGCTTGGTGGCGATGATCTGATATTTACTTACCTGATGGTAAGTGACTGCCGCCGCCTGAGCACCTGTAACTCGAGAGTCACAAGTGCATTGCCGGCCTTTAAGGTGGGAGTAGGGTAAGGGAGGGAAGAGAGGAAGAGGAAAGGGTTGGGGTCTCTGGTAACCTCACTCACTAGTAAGTTAATTGATGGTAAGTTCCGAAGCATGGCTCTCAACTTGAAGCCAGGAGGTACATAGTGGAAATCTTTTTAACTTATTAATTCCGTTTACCATTAAAGAGTATTTTTTTAGTTTTATTTTAATTAATTTTCCTAGTGCGGAAGTGATTTCATGTAGATGCATGACTTAAAATTAATGTCAAAGTAAAAGTGGAAGTCAAATATATGGCACAGCAGATTTCTTCTCAACTTGGAACCTCGTTTGGCCCTTTATCATTAACCTACGGAAGATTGTGGCTATATAGCGTTACTAGCAGAATTATGTAATGATATCCTATTCTGTTTGTGAGTTGAGCCACCAGAGCTTTATTACAGGTTTGGTAATTGTTGTTTGGTAAGGTAAACCGCCGCGCACCGTGACGATACGACAAAGAGGCCACTTACGACTAGAACGCCCGACCATACGGCCACGTTATACGTAAACCAAAGCACCTAAAAAACTAAAAGCTCCCGAACAGTTATGCACAAGCTATTAAATTAATGTCGCAAACCTTATCCGCAAAGTGCCGGTAATTGCTTACCATAAAAAGTTTATAGTACTGTGCTATTCAGATTATTTCACAATACATTTAATCAAACTATTTTGTAAAAAAACAACTGTGTTTTTTTACAAAATAGTTTGATTCATGATGAAATCTACTGAGATTTCAGAAACGACTGACAGAGAGAGTCTACGATTCCAAAAGTAATTTGGTGAGCCCAGAGCCCAGAATGTTACCAGAAAACGGAGACCTCGTACTCAAACTCTATTTTTAGACTATAGCATTTTATTTTTCATAGTGAGTAAGGTTGGCACAGATCCAAGCAGAAGGCAGAGGGAAGAATAAAGTCAAAAAGATGTATCACGTTCATGCCAGCCTGTGTACAGCCATGAACTGCAATAGGCTGATTGATTG
Organism: Euplagia quadripunctaria; assembly: GCA_963859945.1. Taxonomy (NCBI): domain Eukaryota; kingdom Metazoa; phylum Arthropoda; class Insecta; order Lepidoptera; family Erebidae; genus Euplagia; species Euplagia quadripunctaria. The sequence goes on from OY982565.1 coordinate 20,912,183, forward strand.
ATATGATCACGCTCAACCGCAACATTTACCTTGTCACAATAACGTCCTTGCTGTATCAAATGCGCAGTGATTGTGCAATCACGTCAGATTTTATGTAGGTACTAAGTAATTATTGTATTGGGAGTATGTGTGCCGATGTGTACCGGTGTATGTGTGTTTGGGACACTGGTTCCCATATGAAGATGCGAAGGGAAATTTTCCCCTATTTTTATATACCGTGACTATATTTGGGAGTTGTGTTCTAATCATTAAATGGGCCTTTGCTAGTTTACCAACGTGGTTTTATATGTAACAGTAACCCGAAAAGTCCGCCTCGTATTTTTTAGATCCGTTAAAATAATAATTCACAGAACGAGCAGAAGTTTTGTCTGAAATTATCTTTTACGCATAAAATTTTTATATTATGGCAATTAAAAATTTATAAGATCATAAATACCCAAAGCACATAATTCGCAAACCTGACCCTCGTTTATGTTATAATAATTTTGACCCACCAATTGTGACAAAACAATGGTTAGTTTTCCTCCCAATACTTGAGTACTAAACTTCAATGATATAAACGTTGAACTATACCCAATTCTGTATCGCAATAGCTGTTAACACGTATAACAATGGAGCTGATTTGTGGCCGCACACCGCAGGCATGGCCGCAAATATCGCAGCCTATTGTCAGAAGACCTAACTACATATAAGAGGATCTTGATTAGAACACTGTTATAATGTCTAAATGCTGTGATTAAGTCTGTGGTATGGTAATTTTGCTAATGGTCAGATATAAATTAGGATTATCAAACTCTATTCATCTAAAATAAGGTATTATTTGGATTGAGTTAATAATTTGACAGATTTATGCCCGGTTCCGGTTAAGCAAAACGAATTGTTTCTTGATTATAGGAATCGGGCATTAGTTTAGTTAGAAGGCTCGGACTTCAAGGCTAAAGTCAGTTTCAATTACGGTTATGTGACCTTGACCTTCTCAAGCTATTGGTTATACTCCCCAATCCATCCATATTAGTAATGTAAAAAACAGTCTCACCACCACTGCTATAAACTATGAAAATCACTAACAGTAACTGTCACTGTGTTGTTCGTATCTCAATCAGGACTCAAGTCATCGTTATCCACGTATAATACATATAATAGATAAATATTGCACATATTGTTTTATAATGTATCTTCTACTAGATATTGATAATTCTATGAAATAAAAATCAAATGTGTTGCTCCGAAAAGAGAAATTGTTTTTATTACGATGTTGTTTCAACATAACACAATTATCACAAACTAAACCTTACACACTTTACCTGAAAAGAGAAACAACATTTAGGATATTACTTCATCCATAACATAATAAACTTTACTATTTAATTGTATTTTCAATATAATATTAGCAACGTAGCTTTCTTTCTGTTTAGCCAGTTTGACACACGCCTTTTTTTTTTTTTTTTTGTGCGTGTGGAAACCCCCTCGGGCCGTCACCCCACCGGGGTTTTCGGTGGGGCGGTGTGTCGGAATCGAACCGACTAAAACCACACGGTGTGCCGTACTGCGCCTTAAGTAGGAGGGATCCGGGAACAGCTTTTATTAAGACATCCGGACCCCCCCTAGCGCCTGCCCGCAAAAGCGCGGGCACCACCTTCGGGTAAAAAACCTCTCAATTAGGCGACGTCCAGGCACACGCGGACGCCGCCTCCTCGCGGGGGGCTATTATAGCGGGTGGAGGGGAAAACCCGTCCCGTCCACCCGCAGCCACACTCAGGGCGGCATGAGGCGCTGGTATGCGCGCCTCCGCCGCCCGGTTCGCCGGCGGCGAATTAGGTCCGAGTGGAGATCGTCCTCCCGGACCCTTTCCGCCGCCTCCTTCTGCGAGATGACGTCCTCACAGAAGGTCGCGACCGCGGTAAAATTTCTGTCGCTACCGGCCATGGAGCGTATGACGGCCGGTAGCGAGAGATCCCCTCCGATGACTGCAGTGAGGGCCCGACGCTGCGTCGCCCAGGCGGAGCAAACCGCCAGCGTGTGCTGAGCCGAGTCCTCACTGCAGTCGCAGTGGTGACAGGCGGGACTCAATTCCCTCCTAGCGACCGAGTGCAGGTACTTCCCGAAGCAGCCGTGCCCGGAAAGGACCTGCGTCAGTCGGAAGGAAAGGGTCCCGTGCTGCCGCCCTGCCCACTCGACGATGACCGGCTGGAGCGCCTCCACGGTGGCAAAGCCAGCACGTGGAGCCTCCAGCCGGGACGACCAACGAGCCATGGTGGCTCGGCGAGCGGCCTCACGCCATTCGCGTACGTCTTCGGGCGGGGGCCGACTGCCGCTTCCCGCCCGGAACTCAGCCGTTCGCCGATATACTTCGGCGAGCACTTCCGCCTCCAAATCCCACGGGGGAGTCCCGGCCAATGCGCATGCCACCTCCGTCGACACGGTGCGGTATCCGCGTATGGCTTTAACCGCCATAACCCTCTGAGGGCGCCAGAGGCGCGCCCTATTCTGGGCGGTCAGAGCCCCCGCCCACACCGGTGCACCGTACAGTGCCATTGACCGGACAACCCCCGTGTACAGCCATCTCGTAGCGACGCTGGGTCCGCCCAAATTGGGTAAGAGTCGCCCAAGGGCGGAAGCAGCGCCGACTAGCTTTGGAGCAAGCTGCAGGAAGTGCTCGTCGAAGCGCCACCTACCGTCGAGGATCAGGCCCAGATATTTTATGTGGGCCTGAACCGGTACGAGGACCGAGTTGACCTCTATAGAGGCGCCAGGGGGTGGACCACGACGGGGCCCATGAAATAAAAGGGCCTCCGTCTTGTCCAGGACCACCCGCAAACCCAACGCCTCGATGCGCCCGACCACCAGAGACTCCCTCCCAGAGACTCCCCTGGTAGCCAGGCGCGCCGCCTCCTGAAAGTTCACCCCCCGGGCTGTGACCAACGTGTCATCGGCGTAACAAATTACGCCGAGCCCGGGGAGGAAGTCTCCTCGAAGGGCCCAGTCGTACCCCATGTTCCACAGGAGTGGTCCAAGGACAGACCCCTGCGGAACACCGCACGACATGGGCCGACGACTCAAAACTCCATCTCGGTCCTCGTACATGACGGTACGCTCCTCTAAATATTCTGCCACTAGCCGCTTCAGGTACCCTGGCACTCCGTGATAGTGGAGTGCTTCCCTGATGCAGCTGAGTTTGACACACGCCTGTCATAGGTCAAAACATCAAACTTTAAAAAAAAAAGTAAACTAATAAAGGGCAACCTCATTACATACATTCCTAGCCTTTTATAACCCCACTATTCTTCAATATTTGTCAACCGACCAATGGCATTGCTTTACCGGTATAACTAGTCATAATAATGTCTATTAACTCGTTTTTATTCAATAATGAACTGCTTTATCATCTATTATAGTTTGACCCTATGTTTAAGAAAATAAATAAGAGTTTTTGATGTGGCGACAACAGTATTTCTTTTTTCCTCCCATTGCCTCCCATTTTTAATTCCCAAAGTTAGCAGCAATAGGCTTGCCCCCTATTACATGAGGGGCAACACAGTACAGTTGGCAAATTGTGGGTGTTTAACCACCTCCGCCTATCGTTCCGGGGATACAGGTGTGAGTGTGAGTATATAATTTGATAGATTTAAAATCGCTCAAGGAATTGTTTGTGGCGTGTTTATTGGATTATGCTATAGCATCACAGATATACAAATATTATATCACATATTATCAATATCATATGGAAATTAAATGAATTATTATGTTTTTAAGCAAATCCCACTAATATTATGTAAAAGTTTGGATGGATGGATGGATATTTGTTACTCTTTCACGCAAAAACCACTAAACCAATGAAACTTGGTATGTAGGTAGCTGGAAACCTGGATTAACACATAGGCTACTTTTTATCCCGATATTCCCACGGGATCGGGACTTACTCGGGTGAAACCGCGGGACGCTGCTAGTATTACATAAATCTTTTTTTGCTAGAGAGACCTTTTTTAATTATTATCTATCTTCATCTTTAATGTCAATCTATATCCGAAAATGACAGCAAGAAATGCTATCATTGTCGAAGATAGACACACTTATTATTTCGTGTTTCTGCTGGGGAGTTTGGCACTGATTAATCGGGCTTAAAAATTCAATCTACTCAGCACGTTTAATTGTCTTTTGAAATATCAATTTACGTATAATCTGATGAGTCTGTTGAGCCGAAATTCAGCTTACTTATTTTTTGTATCGATCATATTAAGTATATATATACACGGCAAAATGAGAAAGACAAAGGTTTGAATCAATTTCTAAATATTGCGATCCAGCACCCTTGAAAAGCTAAAAAAGATGCTATAATCTGCAGGTGCCAAGAATCTGTCATCGCTAACCTACAAAAAGGGATGATTCGAAAAAAACACGTACAAAAGTAAATCCAATTTTGACGGTAAAAAAATGCAGATAGACAAGAACCGCCTCCCTCGTTAGTGGGTGACCGAAAATATTTTTAATTTTCCGTCCTACGTTTCGACACCAAACGCTGTGACCCCGGCTCTCGTATTTCAAATGCAGATTTACATTTTAAAAAAGTGGTAATAAAAATTATTTTGCTCGGTAACTGCTTGACAAATATTTGTTCGTATTACAACCGTCAAAATTCGGATCGAACAAAATAACATCTCCCTCGCTTAAGATGGTGATATTCTACTTTCGTGATTTCTAGTATTCGACCAGTGGTCGAAATTCGACCGTAATTATTAGATACTGAATGTTCACTTATATACATACTGTTTTGTAATATTAAGGCCCCGACGAATGTTATAAATAAATGTTTAAATTTTTTTTATATACTGTTAAATCTTTAACTATCCATATTAAAAAAAACTAACTGTTATCATTTTTTATTGATATCCCCGAAGCTCGTCAATAGCTAAACATAAAAATAATGATAATAGCTAAGCTAAAATTAATATTTATTTAAAAGGTGGAACAAAAAGGGGTAGAAAAAGCTACAACAGAAAAAGAAAGCAGCAAATCAGTTGAGAAACATAGAAGAAAATGATTCTTAACTATTTTGTCTGTGCCTATTTATATATAATTATAGAGTAATATGCTAATGGATATATCGTCAGACTTGTAATCGATAGTAAGTTCTGGGCAAAACTTCCAGCCAATATACCCACATGAATACACACACTGTACAACCAATTTAGTTTAATTGGAGCAGTTAACGAGAATACTAGTATACTGTGGCCTACGTTACTAATAATCATTAAATAATAAATAAGGGCTTAGGCACCTAGCTGCGAAGCATAACTGAGCTACTGAACAGTTGTTTGAAATCTGTAGAGACCTATGGGGGTAATAGTTAAGTAAAGCAAAAACACAAATGCAAAAGGTCGTACAGAATGTAATAAAAATATTTTTTACATAATTTACGACAATGTATATGAAGAACAGCCAAGAATTTTTTTTCAAATTGTTGCACCTCAAATTATTTCAGTGAATCGATTTCGATTTATTTATTATACTTGCAACACTGGCAGATGGCGTCTCAACAACCTTCTGACCTTCCTTTGTGGTCGAATTCTGGCCATAATTATCTTTTTTTTTTGGGTTTATTTCCTTGGCAAGTATAATTTGGACTGTCATTGTATAGACTTACATACCATGACAGGTCAACATATATGTACTGGATACGTGTAGCTTGATGTTGTAGCCTTTTTCACGTAATTATTAAATTTGTGACCTACATTGTTTAAAAAGTTTTGCTTTCAATATATCACATTGCCCTGTGCGCGAAATTTACTTAAAAAATGTACAAATAATTTTCTCCATATTAATATAATAGATTTAGGATAAAAACTAGATGCTCATACACTCGAAAGGTTCTCCACATCATAAAATGAGTTAAACATATAACTAAACAATTATCTTAATTTATCTATAATATTATTTTGGAACACTCATAAGATACCTAATGATCAGTGATTTTATAGATACAATAGAAATAAATAAATCGAGCGTAAAACTTTCCTTCCGAGAAATATGATATTCCATGAAATAATACAGTCTGTACTGAATTTTCTCGATAAAATTATTTGCGGTATTTCGTTGAGCTGATACAATTACTTAAACAAAAAATATCATAACAAATAAAACATGTTTTTATGATCTCCTGTTAACATGGTCTTTTCTTTTATTTTTGTAATATATTGTGTATTTTCAAACATTGGTGACCGTAAACACTTTTGTGATCAACAGTTCCACAGCGAAATATTTGTTACCTAAACAATTTAGTCTTCTCAAAAATATGGATATATACCCTCTTATAGCGGACCGAAACAAACTATTTACAGTTAATTATATGTAAAAACTTAGCGATGATGTCAGGTACTGACGTAGTCTGCGTCACTTTCTCAAGGATTTCTGTGAATACATTTACTATTCTACTACGTTTGACACAGAATACACTCAGTGAGCATGGAAGGTACATTTGTAAAAGCTGATAACAACATTATTCCTATTATAATTTGACTCTCTTTTCAGTAAACATCAGGAGTAAAAAAAGACTTATTTTTAGTACCAGAAAGATGCTAAACAGGTATAGGGCTCGCGTACCTTACCAAATAGAACGTCCTTGTTGCCAACCGACTTAAAATCAAACCACTCACCAGCTTCACAGCAAAATGCTAACAAAAATTAGAAGTCGTCGCCCGATGAATGCAGCAGCGTAAGAACTAATACATTCAAACAAATTTACGTTAAGATCGTTTCTGACATAATTTTTGCGGAAAGCACTCCCTATCTCTGCTTCGTCATTGCGTATTCGACGCGAGTATTTTTGTACAATTTACGCAACGTTCGCGTTCTCGTAATATTCATTCCTTATAATAACATGCTGCCCGATTTTATCTCTACGGAGATAAAATCATGTTTTGATTATTATAGTTTACCATTTGCAGTTTCGGTTAAACGTAGTTGTATTACTTTCTCTGAATGTTCAACAAACACAATATCAACTATTTTTCATTCTGTTATAATGTTTAATACACTGTAGTTAAAAAAAAACTCGCTTTAATAGCAAATATAGTATACAAAAGGTAGAATTATTTTTTATACTCGTAAAAAATGCGTGTTTTTATAACAACTCTCTAAGCTACGAATGAACTTTTTGTAACATTTGATGTCATGCACAGCACTCCACGCTTTTTTACAATCAAAAATTATTATTTTCTACTTTTTAGTTCAGTGCTACTTAAGCTTGTTTCTTAGTTTTATGTAGCTATAATTTATTTTCAATTTTTTTAGTCCTGTATGCATAGGTATAGGTGTACGTATACGATACGATGCTTGATATGAGTGCAATTTTTCAAGTTAATCGGACATCTTGAAGTTGGTGAAAATTATCTTGAATGATTCTGTTACATAGATAAATAGATGAATAGATACATGTCAAGCTAATGTAAAGTATGTGAATAGAACACAAATGGGGGCTGGAGGAGCTCATAAAAAGAATTTTATAAGCTCCTCCAGCTTATAAAATTCTTTACTCTGTTGTAAATACTAAGTTTGATTCTAATAAAGACTTAAGCAAGTAATTAAATTTTTATTTATGTAAAAAAATTAAATTAATTAAACATATACCTTTATACTAGCTATACATATATTATATTATAATGAAACTGAGTGGGTTTATTGTCAGCTATTTTTTGGTGATTATTTATCGAACTAGTAAGCGGGCATCAGTGTTTAAATGTACTTGTTACCTAGTTATTGTTATTCAGGATGGTGAAGCCTATTATCTATCCAGACACCGGTTATTGCACCATTAAGTGTCAACATTAAGTTTCCTCGACCCAATCTTTTTGCTTTAATTTTGCTATATTTTGTGGCAACTAAAACCAATAATGTTAACCTTATAGAAAGAGATAGAAGTTTAACATAAAATTTCGTTTTACTCCTGTTTGTTGCTGTCTGACAGCATACACAAGTCACACGGAATCTCAAGTGTCACATCACATTTTTGCCATATCAAAAATGTGATGTGACAGTAAAATTATACATTTTAAATTTGAATGGTTTTATGATGAAATTGAATAATGATTAATTTTCTAATAATTTTATATTTCTTTTGTAACTATTTGTTATGAATCTAAGTAAAAATTATTAAGAACAACAAAAGTCGGCTAAGTTGAATCAAAACTTGCAACTCCATTTCCAATAATAATAATTTAGTTTAAAACTGTTACTCGACTGCGAAATTATGTAGCATATTATATAGCCGGACCATTATTACGAATCTATCGACTTTAATAAAAATATACATACATAGCCTGCTAATACTCATTACCCTTCCTTTTGGCTTTGCCGTAGTCGGGTAAAAACAATAACGGCACTTAGATGTATATGATTGCACGTTTCCTCGACGACGGCCCAGCGCAGAATGTCTGCTCGGCAGAATATCCTTGTCGCGCTCAACTTGACTTTGGCGGAGTGAGGGTACCTCTTTGATCTTCAACTTTCTTTATTATAACTTGAAGTGTAACTCAAATATTTCATTAGTTATTAATTGGTTTACAAGAGGCACTTGATTTTTTTAGATGTTCGCATGGTTGACAAGAAAACAACATTTTTTTATTTTTATTGCTTTTTCTTAACATGGCGTGTTTTAAAACTTCCACCCACTATTATTATTATAAGATTTATTATGCGTTTTTTTTCAGTTTCTTTGCATCGTTTTTTCAGATGCAATGTACAATCCTTGACAAATCGTTTCAAGGAGTTTAGTTTTATTTTAAAATAATTGTGCGACCAAAAAGAAATACCTTAAGTCTGGTAAAATTAAATCAGGAACGTAAGAAACGTGTCACCAACAATTTAAGTGTGCGTTCCGAAATACACTGAGATCACTGTAAAGTATGACAACAATTCAGTATACTGGGAAGCCGTTCCTTTATAGTTGGCTATACTGGTTACTGTTTATAACGGAACGCAGTCCAGTATACTGTCAGTTGTCAATGTCAAATCGCATAATAAAAGTGACAGTGACAGCACTGAGAGCACCTTACCCAGAAAGCTCAAGTGCTCACAGTACCAAAATGGTGACGTTTATGACGTCATATATTTCCACACGATGCTGCGGCAGTATACTGTAAGTCTATAACGGAACGAATTTCTCTCCAGTACGAGCACTGAACAGTGCTCTCAGTGTTTAACGGAACATACCCTAAATACTTGATGAGGAATGGTTCTATTTTTGAAGTTGAAGTTGTCAAATTTCATCTACAGGCTGCCGGGGAGAGATTGCATTTAGCAATAAGGTCGCCCTTTGTAAATTATCTTTTGACATAATATACCTATATATATGATACTTTCATTGTAACAATGGTGTACAAATAAAGTATTTTCTATATATCTAAATGTCATCACTAAAAAGAAATAGTTATCAAAATAATAAAAATCGATAATTAATCAACTTAATTGAATAAAGGAATTAATAAAGAGAAGTACAACACAAGCACATGTAAAAGCATACAATGAGTATCAATTTTAATTCCATTCATATTAGACCTTGGCAGACGAAACCAAAGCTAAGAAAACTCATTAAAATTATTTCATAAACATAGAAACTAAAAGCTCAAACGAACATAATTATACATTCAAGCTAGTTCAAAACCTCTTTATTAAAGTCGGTTAATATGACTCAGGTAGTGTTTTGAGTCAATATGAAAAGATATACCGACAGACAATTCCACAATAGTAGGAGTTAGGTATTTGGACACGACTGTAGACATGCAAATACATCTTGTATTTGTATTGCATTCGATTTTACTGTTTGCAAAGTAAACGTACGAGAAGTCTTTGGGGACCGACAAGCAATCGCTACTACTTAAATATAGAGAGCTGGGCCAGTCATGTTTGTTTGTCAGATCTTTAAATAAGGTAGTTTATAAAATTCGTGGGTTTTTCAACAGTTTATTTAAGCTATACTACTTTTCGTTTTTATGTGCTAAACATTAACAAACTACCTCTAGTATACTTTTGACACATTGATGATTAGATACGTGGGGTACTTCCACATAAAACAATACACACTTTAGCGGTAACTAGCGAAAATAAGCTGCACCAAATAGTAACTATTAAAGGATTAATAGTAGGTAAAAGGAAAATAATAATACAGGAGTATCGCGCAATGAAAGTACAAGTGCGTCATTATTATACATAAATTATATACAACTTCCCAAAACAACCGTTGGTCCTCGGTCCATCAGACATGATCACCTTGCTTGATCGGAGGATCTTCCCTTTGTGTTGGAGAGACATAACACCTGCACAGAAGCGTAAAGCGTGAAGTGGAGGAGCGAATGCACAGAAAAAAAATTATTAGACCTCGTTTTGTGGCAGATCGTGTCTCCTACGGAGGTTACAAACTCAATTTTTTAAAGAATTAAGAATGTCCCTTCCAGCGTAGTAAAAATCGATCTCTTTTCCCCGCTGGCAAAAGTAAAACTCTTTTTCTCTCAATAGGCATCTGTTTCCTTATAGTTTTGAACAAAATTGAGTTTTAGAATAATTCGAATACCCAAACTATCCATTCTGCATCGTTCTAATGTTGTTATTGTACCTTAGATATAATAAAAATATGTGCTGAGAAAAGTAAAACTCCAACGCCTTTTAGGCGATAAAAGAAAAAAGTAATATTTCCTTTGCCCAGAGTGCACTGCAAGTTAATTTCCAGACGAGCGCTTCATTATTCAATTAACTCTTCTATTCTCCTACAATATAAACTGTGAAATTCAAGCAGCCGAATATACACCAGTGAATTAACATAGTGAGACTATTTTAGAGCCAGTTAAGTAGGTACTTCTAAATTTAGTTAACGCTCTATTAACTCCAGAGCGATGTTATAATAAACTGTAATTTAATTAAGTCGTGTTTACTTTTAAATACGTACTATGCCTATTTAAAGAAATAATATAAGCATTCAGACAGTACTGCATAGGTATAGCTGATTATTAGCCGAAAGTAACAAAGAAAGAGAAAATAGTGAAGTGTTAAAAATTTCTGATGCTCAATGCATTTTGAAAAAGTGTTTCAAGCCCGAATCTGCGCTGAGGTAATAAGTTGAAAGACTTACAATTCGAGAGTTTTAGATGTTAGTAAAGATAGGAATCAAATTAAGAAATAATTTAATTGCAAGTGATGATAGTAAGCGGTGCTATAAACACATACAACATCACTACAGTTTGATTAGAAATCAACTGTGCCCTACCTCCTAATATAAGCATTGAAATAATTATGATACGGTCATGATAACGCATGAAGCTCGAAGTCAGATTTATACTACCAATCTCGTGCTCACAGTCGCTTCTCGATTCATCCTTAGATATTTCTTATTGATGACTTACGTTATAGGCTAAAAGCGAATCTGTAATACTGAGCGAAGCAAATTTTGCCAAACCTTATTGCCACTTAAAATATTTCTCAAAATATATTTATACCCATAATTTTTTTATTTCCTATCTAAACATTAAGACATTTTGATAAAAAAACGATTTAATTTTGATTTGAATTAAATTATTTAATTTTAATATAATATTTAGAGAGGAATTTATTTACTATATAAAATAGTGAGTCTTCATAATTAGTTTCCAAACAAAAGTAGTATCTAATTTAGTCTCCACACACAATATAAAAAGAAAACAAATTACGTTAATATTAAAATTTGATAATACAAACATTATTGAGGGAGCTTAGGTATTAGGACTAATTAGTTATCATTATCTTTAATGCGTGGTTTAGAAAAAATAAACCTTGATTTCCTGTTTTTATTACTTTTAACTTTTTAATAATTAAAATTATATTAGAACTGCTTAGTATGTAAAGTTTAAAAGGAAAAATCAATCATTTACTCTTCAACCCTAATTGCTTTTTCTCAAAATTATATGGTACTAATTTTAAATCCAAAAAAAAAAATCATAAAAATCGACAAAATACTATAAAAAAAGTTGCGTGCGATAAATAAAGAAATATAAGTATCCATTAAATGCCTCCTCATTACTTTGTGAAAGATTTTAGGACTGGCACGTTTGGTTGACAATAGTCGGACAAAGACTATGTCTTATTGCTATAACGTTTAAATCCTAAAAACTATGTTTAGAAATATAGTTCATGCTGATTCCTTACTTTTAAAACATAAAAAGTAATTAAAACTCAAATATTTCGGAAATCGCTACATCTTGTAACTTAAACCTGTCTATTCGTGCTATCTATACAGGGGTGTCGACACTCAGGTACGTTTTGGACTTATCTCTGGCGTGAATAATGCCCTAGAGCCGTGATCGACGACTGACGACATTTCAGGATCGTGCGACTTTCCGGCCACATTGGGATTTTAGTAATACCCGGGAAATACACAAGGAATAAACTTCTGTTTTGTTTTTGAGCTGCGTTTTGGTGACTATAGCTATTAGTTAGCTTATACTTTACATCGTATTATAAAATCGGAACTTCGTTGTTTGTTGTGTTTGGCGTCTTTTAATTGATTTTATAATGTTTTGTTTAATTGAAAATTTTAATGCTAAATTGTTAATGAAATACTGTTTTGCTAACTAAGCATTTTACTGGGTTTTAATCATTCAAAATTTGTACTTTCAACTCAAAAAAAGTTGGACGACTCCACATAAATTTCATCATTTAGAATGATCCACTGGAGGAAGTATATAGATTCAATGTAATTTATATTACTAACATAAAGTTTGGATTACTTGCTATCATTATTTGGTTTTTAATATATAATAATAGAAAATTTACCTACTACAAAACTAAGTTACCTACTTTTATTAATTTTATAATTTCTTTACTGTATATACTATACTCTTATAATAATAACATCCGCTTTGGATCTCTTGTTTTCACTAAATTATTTAGATTATTCATATTACAATAAATTAATAAGATAATAATATTTTGTATCATAAGGATCATATTAACGTGGGAGAGCCATGCTTTGGTACGTATGGGCCGGCTCGACCGGAGTGATACCACGACCTCACAGAAAACCGGCCTCACAGCAATGCTTGCAAGTTACCGGAGACCCTAATCCACCTCTCCCCCTTCACCTACTCCCACCTTCCTCAAAGGCCGGCAACGCACTTGTGACTTTTGAGTTGCAGGTGTCTATGAGCGACGTTAGGCACTAACCATCAGGTGACCCCCCTTTTCATTTTCTTGAAATGAAAATAAAACTGTGCTGGCTCTCGCTTGCACTCATTATCTCTGTTGTCATTAAATCCGAATGAAACCTCCCAGTACGTCAATGTGACAAAAAATATCCTCGAGTTGATCCTTTTTGCTCTATATACAAAAAAAAAACAACATCCAAGATTTTAGTGTGCACATTCATATCGTCATATAATATACAAACAAATTTAATACTCCACCTTCAGCCCAATTACTAAAAATAAATTTATATCTCTTCATCAATTGTTATTTGAAATAATATAATATATGTATCATAACGTCCATAATAATTTAGAGCAACACATTTCAATATACATATTTACCCAAATATCGCATTTACATTAAACGTACCTATTTTCCTCTGAACAGTTCACTGAGCTAAACTTAAGAGTAATTTTTTGCAACATTAAAGAGTTCTGTATTTGACATCTCTTTGTTGTCGCTACGTTTAAAGCTTCTTTGTCGCTCAATATCTACAAATAGACTGTGTGTTGTGCTTTATATTTTATTTCGGTGCGCTCCACTTGGCGCTGTAGTCTCAATATACCCCGGTGATGTGCTAAAAGTCACCAAGAGCGACTTTGGAAGCTCGCTAAATTTGATAGTTTACCCTCTGTAAACAAAAGCCAGAAATAAACCTGTTACGTATCAAGTATCTGATTCTTAACTCAAATTAAGCGCCATGATTACATCAGTATCTCTTTGTTACGGCCCCCGTTTAATAACTTATACTCAAACAAGATCACCAGAGCTCACTTTTTATGGTGTAGGTGGCAAATGGGCAGATGAGTCACCTGACCACCGGCCATGGGCACCTGCTACTTAAGTGAGTTGCCGACTTTTAAGGTGGGAGTAGGGGAAGGGAGGGAAAAGAGGGAGAGGGAAGGTGAGGGGGAAAGAGGTAAGAGTGGGAGAAGGGGGGAGAAGGAAGGGTTAGGGCTTCCGGTAACCTCACTCACTTAGCGAAACACAACACCATCGTTGTTATGAGGCCGGTTTCCTGTGATGCCGTGGTATCACTCCGGTCGAGCCAGGTGTTAAAGTACTTACAGTGAGTGTTAGACTTATATTGTGTTCATTTGTACACCACTAAATCATGCCAAATTGATAAAAAACCGATTAGAGTAGGTAAAGCCATTTATTTACATATTACATCAGTCGTTCAAAATACCTCCGAAATATTTTACCAGCTATTTCCGTATATATGGACATTAATTTTGCATATTGAAATCCTGCTGTTTGACTTAACAGTAAAGAAAAACGTGAATTTTCTGCTCTTTGAAACGTCACAAGTTTCATCAAACACGTCATTGCAGATATCGGTACACAGTTGGGCGCACGCAGTACGTATAATTTTCAAATCAAAATTAAAAAAAAAAACTAACTTCAACTTCAAAGTCAACTTAATCTAGTTAGTTGACCCCAAAAATTCTTGGAGAGCAATGAGTACTAGAGAGATCTTTGCGTTATAATTAAATTGTAGTATCAAATTACTTCATATAAAAAAGACCTCGATCGATTTTGGGTTAGATTTAATTTCGCGAGCATTTAATACCACCAACATTCCTTGTCTGTAACAGATAAAAGGCTTTGATAAATTAATCACGATAAATAATACTTTTCAACTTAAAACGAAAATTGTTTTGAGGTCTATTTTACCAAGGAGCAGTGACCATTGCTAGTGCAAATAATGTTGTTAGTGGGCATGCCGGTGCGGGGTACACCTTGAAAAATGTGCCTATACTGTCCAGATTGTACTATGGATCTGGATAGTATAGGTTCCTAAAAAAAGCACAAGTAACAAATTATAGTTTAGAAAAACTAAAAAAACACACTTCAATAGCGAACCAAATTAAAATGTAAAAAAGAGTTGTCCTATCCATTTTCCCGGCTTCATCATCAGACCATCATTACTCCTACTTAACTATCTGTTGGACTCGTCAAAACGTATCATATATAGTCCAAACTCGAGGGATTGACGACCACTGAAGAGTTCCACTGTCCACCTCGTGACTTCATCATCAGATCAGCTCCAAGATGCTACATTATCGCAGTGTCATTCGATCTACATATACATACAAAGTTTAATTTCGATACGACGGTTAAGAGTAGGTTAAAATTGGCTCCCAAGATACATAGTTAAAAATGAAACTAATAAGAGCGTCATAAAAAGCACATAGAGAAAAGTTGGGACGGGTTTGATGAATGGGGAAGAATCCCAGCTTTACTCCATACGGGAATAGAGCTTGACCATATTGTTTATGTTGTATATGTAATGTTTATATCATGAATAATATAAAAGGATAATCGATAAGTTCCCAGATATTGGTCTCCCAAATCTTTCGTTAGATATTTTTCACAAATTTCAGAATTAATTTAACCGACTTGGGCCGATTTTTTGTTGTGTTGTATGTATTTTTTGATCTGTTTTTTTAAATCTTATTGATGTTTATTGCAAATGATGTCCTTTTTTCGGAGTGGAAACGATTGTGATGGTGTGGATCACACTAAAATCACACATCGTATCCAAAATGAGACCTACTGACACGGCGGGTGGTAGGTCTGATGTTGGAAAGAGGGGTCTAAGTCTTTCGAAGGAACTAAATAAAGAAAAGGTGATAATAAGAATACAATAATACTACTTAAAGGTGTACAATAAAGAGAAATAAATAAATAAATTATAAAGAACATACATTTTTCATTTTAATGAAAAGTCGTTGTCATTTTTATAATTGTGGAAGACCATAGACTCTAGATCTGGAACTATTCAGTGGAGCAGTAAGGAATAGCTAGCAATTCTCGTGCCTGTGTAAGAATATTGGAAATATAAGGCTTCAATATTGAAATAGTTTAGTTAAAGACTTGAATGTTATTCGAAATTTAAAGTTTACGTACCCATAGCCATGCTAGTACATGCAAGTTTGTCTTTAACAATTTCAATTGTGTCTCCTGTTATTGGATTATCTTTGTGGGATTGAATTTTCTTTTTAAGCTTCTGTGCTTCTATGCTTAGCATATAATTATTCAATTATTAAACTTGCATGCACAATCTCTGTGCTGTTTACTTTAAAATTTAAGAATATAGTTTAAAGGAGACAAGAAGAAAATAAAGGTAGAAGTTACGAAATCGAAGAACATTTACAACATACTTTTTACAAAAGGAAAGCACGTGATTAAAACGTTTGCCTAAAGTATTAACAGATTATTGATAGCTTGAACAGACGCTTTAATGTTCCTTGTACAGAAAAAACCGAACAAAATAGTATGCTGCAGGTCGACTAATAATGTCTATGCCTTTTTGGCAATATAAATGATACAAGTATGGAACTTGGGACTCTTAGTGTGGGTATTTTAATGTGTAGGGTAGCTGTTTAACATCCTTCTTTACTTTACGAATTGCACCATTATTTTAAACATACAAATCAAACTACAAATTTTATTTATTTATTTTATTGGCTCACCAACAATTGTTAACACTGGTTAAATTACAAAAAAACAAACTTATATTAACTTATTCTAGTGTCACAATTTCTTACAGGTAAGCACCACTTGAGTTATTTACTGCTGTTTATTTACTTAAGCTAGAGTTATACAAAAAAAACATGAATAAGTTTTGAATATGCAGGATAGTGCTATCCCACTAATATTATAAATGTGAAAGTTTGGATGGATGGATGGATGTTTGTTACTCTTTCACGCAAAAACCATTGAACCGATTGCGATGAAACTTGGTATGTAGATAGCTATAGACCTGAATTAACGCATAGGCTACTTTTTATCCCGATATTCCCACGGGATCGGGACTTACGCGGGTAAAACCATGGGGCGCTGCTAGTTATTGATAAAAGGATCAGTAGAAAGCATTACTTGTTACTGTTTCGTTACACATTCAAGATGGCTTATCTATCTAGTATTTCATCTAAATTTTAAATTCTAAAATAAAACCTATTATAATTACGACCTGTTAGTTTGTTGTATGTCTACCTAAGCTTGACTTACACGGGTGAAACCGTGTGGTGCTGCTAATAAAATATAAACTTACAATAATTGATGCAAGATTGAGAAGATCAATTAATAAATTGCGACATATTTCTTGAAATCAATATGCAAAGTTTAAATACCTAGCCTATTCTATTGGAACAAAATAATGCACGTAAAATACTGTTTTGCTTGTTTCCTATAAACGCTGAAAGTCAATAATGAGCAGTCATGTCTCGTCTCGTTGACAATAGCCAATTATTTTGTCCTTCTTTATGGAGTGCTTTAATATTTAATGGGGTGACTTGTATTTCAAAGCTTGTGCAAACTAGCGTGCAAAGTAAATGGCTAAAAATATATTGAAAAATAGCCTTATGGGGAGCATACAGCAGTTTATCAGTATCTTTGGCGACGGTGAATTAATTTTGAGTAACGGATGGAATTAATAAATCTTACTAATATTATGAAGGCGAAATTTTGTGAGGATGGATGGATGGGTGGGTGTTTGTTACTCTTTCACGCAAAAAAGGCTGAACAAAGCTATATGAAATTTGGCATAGAGATAGATTATAGTCTGGAATAGCACATAGGCTACTTTTTATCAAGGAAAAATATACAGTTTCCGTAGGATAGTTTCCACCAAAATTTCCACGGGAACAAAGTAAAAATAATTATAGTTTAATCGAATTATTGCATTGTCATCGGTCTTTGACACGTGTGCAAAATTTGAATGAAATCTGGCCGTTTAAAGTGGGTCAAAATCGCTCCCAAAGGAGTCGGTTACAAACATACAAGTGAAGCCAATATAAAGCGTGCAATAAAAGTAGTTGTGATTCTTGTAAATGTAATATAAGTTCTTATTCTTGGAAAAATTGAAATTTCTACAGTGACAAATCATAATTCACATGATAAAAATTATAATGAATGTCTACTCTTGTGTATAAATCTAAAATAAATACATACATATTAATTTAATAAATTACATTTTTAGAAATTGCAAATCCTTCAATTTTTAATTATATTATTTTCAATTCAAGCTATTGGTACAAAAAACTCTTTCCCCACATTTTTAGTTTTTCTTTTAACGCAAGCCCAGATTTTTCTGAGTCGGCTTCTTGTTAGAGGTGCATTGTGTCGTGGTTAAGGCTCATTGTTTGGCAAATTGTGTTCTTGCTAATAAGGTAGCTGGTTTCAATAATAACATTGTATTAACTACAACTAGCAACCCGCCCCGGCCTCGCACGGATAGCAGAGACATCTCCAACAATATCAACATATTTCAATCAATTTACACAAAATTTTAAATTATACACCTAAACCTTCCCAAACCTTTTCGCATGAAAATCTGTTCAGTAGTTTTTCAATTTATCATGAACAGACAGACAGACAGACGCGGCAGTGGACTTTGCTTTATAATATGTAGTGATAAATTCACCTGCGCGATATGACCAACTATAATGTGAAATATTGTAAGTCTATTGAATAATCTATTAATGTAACTGAGGCGGTAGTGTGTGTTTATTCACGTGTCGCTTTGACTAGCCTAAGGTGTATATTTCACATTATCACCATCTATGAATTATTTCGGCGTGTTGGACATGATCTAGCACAGACCGAGATTGACCGGCAACTGACTGAGGCAAATGGTGATTTTTTGGGATTACAAGAAGGAAACCTTTTTGTTGGAGATTTACTTTCCTACAACATTTTCTATTGACCTGTTTGACCTTTGATCTTCCTTCAAAACTTTGCCTTTTGTTACATATATACAGCTATAAGCACAACTGAGGGAGTTTCTCGTGTGGTTTTCGATGATTTAATGCCGATGTAGCAATCTTTTTTAACTTCGGCTCCGCCGATATTCTCCGCTTTAGTTCGATCCCCGAAGTAAATTTGCGTATTAGGAATAAACTATCTCCTGCTCTAACGGTGAAGGAACTGCGTGTGAAAAACCCTGCAAACCTAAAAATTTCCCAAAACGTTGTGGAGGGTTTGTGAAGGCTGCCAACACGCCCCAGGTACATCGCAAAATATGACCTAATATCTCTCGTACTGACATGAAGCCAATCACCAATTGATGACTGTTGATATCAATATCAGCTCACTGTCTTTAATAAACAGGGTTAAAGTCGGTAGCAAATGAATTACGAAACTGCTTGTCACTTCAAAATGAACAAAAAGATTTAGACAAAGGCATCTAAAATAATTATACGGACCATTCCTGTCCTCTCTCGTCCAAACATGGTTGGAGGTAAAACTTCACTGAAGGTCACCGTTCTACAAAATTATGCAAATTCTTGTAACGACGGTGACGAGCTGAATTTTTAATTTCTAAAGAAAACTTGGACAATTGAATTAGAATGACCCTTACAAGGTAGATAAGGGAATAAAATATGATTTTGATTATTATATTTTACAATAAAATATGACGGCCCTTTCCCACGATGGCAGAATAATTACTCTTTTCTTACATCCTTCATAAATTCTCCTGAATAATTTTCATAACATTTACGACATTTTCAAGCACATTTGAACAATTTTTACTACAACTGGAGAGCTAGATTCATTGCAAAGTATTAACAGTGTACTATCATGCCGATCCATATTCTAAATAATAAAATGATAACAAAGCCTTTTGAACAGACTAATCTATAGGTAGATACATAAATACAAACAAAGATTCATCTTCAATATATGTTCTATGTTACAGTCATAAATGACTGAACACTACATGTAACGTGCAATTCAGAAAAAAAATGTGTTTAAACAGTAATTATTGCAAAAGTATTTCCCCAACAATGATGCAGGACAGTATGAGGGACAGCGACGGACGGCGACGTACATAACTCCAAGTGTAAACTTAAAACATTTTACTTGACTGCTTTAAGACTTGCAATTTTGCTAAAACGCAAACAGGAAAGATGCGAAATCGAGAAGCGAGCAAACTTTCACAATATATATGTTATGACGAATGTTTTCGCGGAGAACTCAGGCAAGCTAGCTACGAGTACATGCAGAAGTTAGCTTGTTAAAAATGAAGGTACCTAATCTTAAAATAGCATTGCAGTTACAATAGTTTTATAACTTCCGAACACAATTTACAACGCAACACATGTAAGTACACAAACTATATTAAAATTTCTTAAAATATTCTCCCCTTTCTGAATTTTATCGGATAAATTTTAAAAACTGTATTTATGCACATAGTTGAGTTGATCTAGAAATAGAAAACTTAGAAAATCGTGTTTAGTTTGGTGCAAGTTCGAGTTGAGATGATAACGATGCCTTTTGAAAAGGCTAAGCTAAAGACATAAGTAAATACGAAGATCTTGCTTTATACCCCGCTATACAAAATGATTAATTGATGATCTAGTTTTTCTCCTTCACATCTTCTTCATTTCAACAACTAGATAATTCTAATTAGAGTCCTGATAATTAAGAAATTTTGTGTTACGGTTGTCTGTCTGTCTATCGTGCGTATATCATAGCGAATATAACCTTGTGTAGTTTGCGTGTCTAAAGTTTCGGTACAGGGCCTTCCCTGTATTGTTACTGTGCTATCATTGTTCCTTATACTATAGTTGAATGTTATACGGTTTACTATAAGAATTTTTTATTTTAAAGAAGTATTCAAATAAAAGTATTGAAAGTATTTTCTTATTTTTTTAAAGGTTTAACTTTCAAAACCTTTTCAGAAATTTCTCGAACACTTTTAGGTTTTGACGACATTACATTAGTTCTTACGACCAGATTCTTAACAAGGTTCTCTAATTAAATCAGACATAAGACTAAGCATGCACCGCCGACAAATAAAACTTTATCTTAACTGTTCGTTGTCTAACATTATCCAGAATGGTCCTCCACAAACCTCATGTACAAGAATCTAACTACTCGTATGTATATTAGGAAAAGTAACTGACTGGATTTTTTAATACAAATTGAAATGTGTAGTCAATGGCAGCTCTATTAGCAACACTAGTTTTGTGGTAAAAACAGGATAGATCCATTAATAAACACAACTTTATTTTGCAATCTAGTGCAAAAGCATTCTATTTCGAAATGTGTCGTAATTGACAGTGCATCCAACTGGTTGTGACAATTTAATTCTCCTGTCGTCCTGTGAATGTCCTAATAAAACCTTTGTGAACCGACGAGCACAATGAAGTGAATATTTTAGTGTCAGTTTCTCACAGTCTTCCGTGAATGCAACTTTGTAAAATTACTAACACCGGAAAAATAAATTTCCTTCTTCCTTCTATGAACTTTTATTTTTATTTTATTCAATTTACCTTTGGTAACTTTGTGCTAAAGTTTATATATACAGGGTGTATTTAAAAATGGAACACTTGCTTAAATCACTGAAAGGGCATTTTTTTTTTTATGATATAGAGGGCAAACGAGCAGACGGGTCACCTGATGATAAATGACTACCGCCGGCCATGGGCACCTGCAACTCGAGAGTCACAAGTGAGTTGCCGCCCTTTAAGGTGAGAGTAGGAGAAGAGGGTGAGGGGGGAGAATAAGGGAGAGGGAAGGGTTAGGGCCTCCGGTAACCTCACTCACGCGGCGAAATGCAATGCAAGACTTGCTTCACGGCCGGTTTTCTGTGAGGTCGTGGTAACGAGCGGAGTCGAGCCGGCCCATACGTGCCGAAGCATGGCTCTCCCACATATAAATGCATAACTCTAGTATGCAGTTACAATAAAAAAAAAAAAACGTATCCGTTTACAAGTTATGACCGTTTGAATTTCCGGGTATTTTACCTCGGTTTCTCATAAAATCAGGTGCAACGTGTAAAGTTAAAGATTATTACATTTATAGTATTTATATTTTTAAAGAGTACTAATATCGTGGGTCACACATTACTAGTATTTTCGTTAACACTTCCAGCTAAGCTAAACGCTTGTGTTAGGACTGGATTCATGTCGGAAGTGCACTGGGTGGGGTTCGAACCCGCAGCCACTAGATCGCAAGTCCGACGCCTTAGGCACTACGACACTACCGGCCGCTAAGTTGGATCCAATCGTGAGGAAAAATGAGGTCGTTTTAGACTGTACCATTCAGTTATACGACTTCCACGTAAGCCCTGGAGTGGTGATATCCCTAAAAAAAATAAAAAATTGGCAGTCATGGGACTGCCGACAAAAGTGGAAACTTAAACGAAACGACGAACTTAAAACAGGGTATTAACAGGTTGGTGACATTAATTAATAAAGAGCTGACAGAACTCAATGTTTAGATTAGCGCCCTCTAGTGGATGTATATATGTATTATTTGCGTGACGGTCACGAATTCAGCAATCAGCAAAAGTGCACAACGTGGCTAAAGAAGTTTACACTTCAAAAAAGTGTGCTCTGACGCACGACTGGAGTTTACGATTTACTGGAGTCTCTCGCTATCTCTCTCTCTCCCCTCCCTCCCTCCCTGCCTCCTTCCCTCTCCATGTCTCTCTGACGCTGTACATGTAAATTTAAGAAACTTGCCCCCGTCTTACGAATTTTCGATCTCGTCATAAATTTTTTTTTTTTAATATTTGACACTCGGACACATTTTCGATCAGGGTCATCTATCCTGACGCGAGTTTCACATTTTTTTAAAAATCAATCTCGGTTGATAAAGAATAACCAAATGTAAAATTTGTTATCCATTTGCTGTAAAGCCCACAATTAGAAGCAGAATAATTTCGGATTCTACTGTTTTCATAGGATTTTTTGCGTTTATTTTTGGATATAAATTCGGAGATTGTCCAAAATAAACATTACCCAATGAAATAGATAAATTTACTTAATGTATTATGTTAAGAATCACTTTATAATAATATTTTAAATTGTTTGAAGCAATTATTAAACAAATACCTAAGAATTCATATAACGTTTCACATCAGCGTGATAGAATTAATTAAATATTAATTAACTTTGGGAAGGAGAAAATTTTTGGGAAAATTTTCTTAGTTCTAATGTTATTAGCGCGGGAACCGTAAAATTAATGCCTGGCAACGCACCGTGAACTGAGATGAGGTCAACGTTGAAATATTTTAATTTTTTTTATAATATTATAATATAATTATGGTTTAACCAAAAGGGAAAATATAATTACCAGTATAATGTAACTATTGTAGTCTACTGAAATTATTTCCAATAACAGTTGCTGTCGGTCTTAAGATAAATGTTTTAGATATTTCCATTGACTCTCGGACATGATATTTTTATTGAAACGAAGTTGCATCGCACGTAACACTTCCGACGGTTGATGGATGAGGGCTAGCGAGAAAAAAAGTGTTAGCGCAACGAAAAATGCTGATCGCGAGTTAATTTATTTTATTTACCTACGTGATCTGTGACTTTTCTGCGAGATACTACTGTTCCTCTGTGTGTTATGTTGGTTGTAGGTATACTAATTATTCAAAAATTAGTTCGGGCAACTTTCACAGATGGAGCAATTTTAATTTCTAGTATTTACAAAATATACTTTATTTTGATACAATTTATACAATCCATTAAAAAAATATATATTATATATAGCGAAAGGAACTTCATTCCAACCGGGTGAATATAATTTTTAAAAGTCATTAATAAATTTATGTGAACTACCTAAGATCGTAAATTAAAACCTCTTTAATTTCTACAACTAATAAGTATTCGAGTGTTATCAATGATAGGGGTCCTACATAATCCGCAGATAGGTTTTCTCGTTCTCGGCTTTGTATTATCCTTTCAACCACTTTTTAATTTATGCGGGTTCGACTCATAAATTAATAACATCATATCTCAAATTCAATTCGTTTAGAAATTAAGTTATTAACGCTATGCTCTTGGTATAAAACGTGATAAATTTTAAGTGAGTATTCAATATTCTGTGTATAAAACATTGTATGAAGACTAAATCAAATTGTAGTCCGTAATTTACTTGGTTTATTTTCATGAAATAGGAGCTGTAGTTTTTGTTAAAATAAATTTACATTTAGTGTCAGCCTTTGTTGTTTAGTTCTTCTTTCATACAAATAGTATCTTTTTTATAAAAGATACTAACACGTTAAATAGTGGAATGAGCTTTGCTCTTATGAGCAAAGCTCATTCCACTATTTAACGTGTTATTCAGAGTTTTTAAATAGAAAACACTTTTTTACACGTATAGTTAAACGTATGTACAAAATGTTTTCTTATATTCACATAATCAATGTTCTACATTCTTTTTTAGAAGGAAAGCTCTTAATTTTCACAAGGGAAATGCCACTGTATCGCAATAGAATAGAATGTATTATTACATTTTATTATACTGCGGTAGGTAGATTTTGGTACCCGTAACACAAGTCTATGCTTAGCTTGGGTACCAAACTTCAATACATGCTTATAAACAAGTGTATTGTGTTATACTGTAAATCTATATTTAAGATATTTTAGTGGTTATTGTACATCTTTCTAAAAATAAATTGATATTATTAATATAATATCAATTTATTTTTAGAAAGGTATATAAAAAAAAAATTTCATTAGTTACATAAATAAAATTTAACAGGTGCATTTTGTATTTGAATGTATTTTTTTTCTTTTTTCTTTCTTAATTTAAAAAGACAACTCCCGCATTAGAAATATTCCTGTGACGTGGGGGGCTTCACAAACATTCAAACAACGGACACAAAGAACACCCAGACATGGGACAACTATTTTTGTATCACATAAACTTTTGGGATTTAAACCCACAACACTCGACGCCGCGTACTAGCGAGGTGACCGCTTAAACCATTGCGCCACCCGTGGAGTCATTTTTGTACTGGTGCAATTATCGGGGAATGGATCTTTTACAGCCTATTGACGAATTATTTCCACACTTTATAACTATATAAAGCAAGTGCGAGAAGTGTTGAATTTAGGATCCTATCAGATAATAGACCTTAAGCTACTTAATAAATTCTAACTCTCTTAAAAAGCTCTAAGAGTCAATGCCAATTTTAACAGGAGGGAATTGTTCTGTTGTGGAGCGTTTGGATTTAAAAATTCTATTTCACGTATTCTGTTTGTGAAAAGGGATGGATTAAATTGTCCATATCTCGTATACGCTGGCCGCCGTATAGGCCGGGACCTTGTAGGCTGCTGGTCCTTAGTGTCGTGAGTTTACTATGTCACAAAGTGTCTAGCGGACCTGGGACCGCCAACCTATTTTGTACGGACTTTAGGTAAACAGTACAATATATAACAGAAACTTAATCTGCTATGATGAAGTGTCTATTATAAATTAACTTGTATTACTTGAGAACATAAACACAGAGGTACCAAAGGAAAGTTTCTTGTCATGAGCTTTGAATAAAATTGGTGTGTGGTGCAACTTCAGTAACTGTGGGCACCACAGATGAAACGAAAAACTCACACTGAAAAGAGACAAACAAGACAAACATTAATAAATAGTGTGACATAGTAATGAGTTAGAATACAACCGTGTTTTTACCGTGTTTCCTATAATCTTTGTCTTTGCGCCTGCGTACTACAAAGCCTTCAGAAAATGCGTCAATGGCAACGTGGTGTCATTTTTGTGCATTTGCGTATTACAATTCGTTGGTTAATTATTTAACACATCTCCGTTAATTTGACCAACAACTTTCATTTAATTATCTAAAATAAAATTATTAACATTAATAAATTATTTGTGTTAATTTTATTTTTTTTATTTCTGAGTCTCTCATAGGCTTTTACTTGCTTACTTTTCTGAAGTTTCACTTCTGCCGTGTGTGAATTGTACACCCACACTTTTTTTTATTATTTAAAAAAATATAAATTCAGGTTTTTCTTCGTATGATTTCTTCATTGATATTTATAATGTACTATTATTAAGTGCATTATTTGAATTTTAATAAAGTAAATACACATGACTATGTAAACGCTGTTAAGGAGGGCTTAGAACTCATCTGTAAAAAAAAAAAAAGATGAAACAGACCGCGACGGTCATATTATTTAAAAAAAATGGGCCCAAATGAAACTAATTGGTGAACCTTGGTCTGCAACACTTTAATGAACCGAGACAAAGTACGACTTAATGATAGTATCATTAAGTCATACTTTGTCTCGGTTCATAATTTGTAGATCAATTATTCAATATCTTTATTTAATTTAAACAATTATAAAACCAAGCAAAGAGTTTTATCTACTGTGTTGCCGTTGCATAAATAATAATAGTCGGCAACTAGAATAGTTGTATATTGATTTATTAACAAAAGTTGGGCAAAAGTTATTAAGACATACGAGTATGCTCATATCACGTACATAGTTTTACCAAAACGCTCGCAATACTTCGTTTAATTTAGCTATTGCAATGAATCAAATTGTTTCATTCGTTTTGGTTTCATCGTATATTTGCACTGCGAGAAACAAGAAATACACAAGTTTTCATCAGCACGTTGTTTTAAAGTTTGAATTCTACGAAAATACCAACACACCTGTGACAATAACTCAGTTAATTTAGTACATACTGTTTACTTTACTGTAAAACGAATCAAACGAGACGTTGACCTTTTAGTTTTTTCTGTTTTTACTGGTTATTTAATGCTACTGATTTCTGATATGATCATAACTCTTAATTTAAATATTTTTGTTGTTAGTTCAAAATCGTTATTATCACTTCACTTTGCACACGATTTTTTTTAATAATACATACATACATACATGGTTGTAATGCAAGACTATTGCATAAAAGGACTACGCACTGCTTTCTCACATGCACGTACATATTTCTTTTCGATGCACGGTATCAAAAGAAATTATAAACTTGCTGGGAGTTCGCATCGCTTGTTAGGCAATAGATCTGACCTAGCACATCGGTGGGGTGAAATTAGCTAGAAAACTTGTAATAAACTCGAAAAACCTGAGGCTCATTCAATAATATCAAGTAATACTAAACTTGCTTAAATAATAATTCTTAATACATCTGAAAATATGAACAAAGATTACTAAACAAAGGCTAAGTATTAAGCTGTGTTTACATTTTTTAACATAATGGATTTGTTTCTAAACATATTATTAGCATTTAGCAAATTATTATAACCTCATATCTTTTGCTAAATTGTGACCAAGCCAAAAGATAACTGCAAAAATTTCTTTAAACACTGAATAACATATTTTGGTTAATACTATTAACAACTTAATAATGGATTATCATGAATGTTTCTTAACACATCTCCATAATGTCTACAAGCTCTAAATTTTCATGTTGCAAAAGTGCATAAGACCAAGGCGTGAATGACAGAGCTTCTGTATAAATGTTAATTCTGTGAGGTAATCGTACAATAACTATAAACCCACCTGCATGTTTTAAACTATATTGTTTTGAAGGAATAACATGTTTCTGTGCGTAAATTATTTTAACTTAACAAAGACAACTAACTTACAAAGCCCCAATTTGTTTAGCCATTGTCGAACTAGGAATATTCCGAGTAAATATAAACCCACGCTGTTTCTACACTCAGGGTCCATTGTTTTATTGTTTTACTCAAAGCGTGAAGTTCAAAGGGATAATGTATCCACAATTCTGGATGATAGTGGAGACTATAAAACTAGCAGCACATGCATAGCTTTCAGCAGTTGAAACGCGGAATGTTCAAAATCTTCTAATTATTATTGCTTTAATTTTATACAGTTTTTTACAAATCATATATTTTTACCATGACATGACGAACATATTGATATTTTAAAATATCTTCAAATAATTCTAGCATTCACTAAAAATATATCTAAGAGTAAATGCATGATGGATAGTTTAAGAAAACTTAGCTAACTACCGCTTCGTTGATATTTAAATATGAATTAATTAAAACTTATATATGTATTATTATTTTAATGTGAAGGTGTGAAACCAACGATTAAACACTCAAACAGTACTTGAGGTTGTAGAAAATGCGACGCACTCTCGGTTTGCAAACCCCAACGATATCAACAATCAAGGATAAACCTCAACGTATTACTATATACAAGGAAAGTAACCTGAACTCCCTCAACAGAGATCTGTTTGTAAGGTATAGCAAGTACCAAAGTCGTAAGGCGCAATCTTCCTCTAGCTCAAAGTAATACACCAACATGTGTTGCGTCTCTGCAGGAAGCAACCTCCGCTTACACTAAAACTGTGTCAGTATGTTTTAGGGTATTTTTAAGTGAAAGTATAGGATATATTATTATCTTAAATTCATTGATTTCGTATACTAATAGAACTCTTTACCTAGTCATACACGCTAATTGGTAATAATCCAATTTTGTATCACTCCTGACCGAATGACCAGCTCGTAATAATAGTACTAGGTTATTCATGTCTAACTACGATTTTCTTTAGAGTTGAGGTACTGAATCAGCTGAGCATAAATTAGCGGTGGGACGATGGGCAGGCTCTTCAGGTGGAATGTAATGTGTCGATACAATTACGTAATCACGTCTTCAAAATGCTGTTAACAGTTCAGGTGTACAACCTGGTTGAAACGTCAGGCAATTCAGAGGTATATAATACCTTTTCGTGATCGCGTTAATTTCCGTTTACATACATAATTAGTTCAGGTGTAGTTAATGCATTAGTAGAGTTAGAAGGGACTCCTGGGGTTCGAGAGCTTCCTTTGTTTTCAAGTTATTGGCATTTGATCAATTTTTTAAGTACGTCTATGTTATTTTATGTTCGACAAAGAATAAACATTATTCTACAATACGGTAAATGAAACTAACCTACTTCGGATACCAGTGATGAAAGAATGATATGATACTTGAACAGTGTAAATATTTATCTTTAATCACTTTCTTCATTTTGTGACACTTCAGTTGCTTTATGTATTAAGTTTCATTAAAAAAGGTTATATTTAGTTTTTTGGTAACGACTGAACCATTGTGTTTATAACCAGCTTTATTTTATGGCGTAGTAAGTATACAAAATGTTCGTTTTAAATCACGACAGTGATACTTATCCTCAGAGATATATTTTCTAGCCTGGAGATATGTAATCCAACTGTGATGTTAAATGTTTGTGCATGGAGTTATTGTTTCTGAATGTTATTGAAAATAGATATTTTAAATTTATTTGTTTTTGTTTCGCAATTTTTATCTTCAAATTTAAACAACGTGTGTATTATGTTCCTAACGATATGTTTAAAATATTATTTATTTTATTTGTTTATTTATTTCTCTTTGTTGTACACCTTTAGTAAATAGTGCAAAACAAGTTACAAATGTTAAGGTATAACAATCGGCGGTCTTATCACACACGGCGATTTCTTCCAGACAACCTTTGTACGGATATTGTCAAATATAATTGAGGGTAGTATGTGGTGTACTAATATATCTAAGGTTATGTTAAGATATTATATACTTAATACTAAATTTACCTATATTAACAATAAACATATTACATACATATATTAATATTCATATTAGTCATACATATACTAAAATATATGTACATATATATAATAATATAATTAAAAGTATAAATACACACATTAATAATTAAAAGTGGAGCTCACTGTCAATGGCGACCTATGTTTGACGATGGTAACAATTTTTGAGGCCTATGAAAGATGGTATGGATCTCACAAACATGTGGTTCTTAAACAAGACGGCACCACTTGAATTTATTAAATGATAAGTTCGAGGGCTTCGTCATCTCGCGTGGTAGCGACATCAACTGGCCACCTAGATCGTGTGACTTAACACCGCTCGACTAATTTCTGTGGGGCTACGTGAAATCTCTGGTCTATGCAGACAAACCATAGACAATTTCCGCTCTGAAGGCCAATGTAACTCGCAATCGTCATGTAATTGAGCCCCATTTATGCGAAGATGTCATCCAAAATTGGTCTACCAGGTTACACAACCTACATCGGAATCGTAGCAGCCATTTGGTTAAAGTTATATTCCATACGCAATATCGTTTGGAATATGGATCGATGGATCGTGTCATCAAGTGTCCTTTTATATAAAATAAAAATTGCAATATTGGCGATTGGCAATATCTCTTTTATAGGTTGTTTTATTTCATTTCAAAGTTCGACCGCTCTTAATGAAAAACCCTGTACTTTAAACAAATTTCGAAATTATGTGGGTATATGAAATTAACCCTTCGTCAATCAACAATAAAATAATTACATTAATCTTACTTTTTTAATATTCCATTTCTGGTTATTATTTGATAATTAAAACATTATCAATAAGTAAAAGATTATCAATAAGTAGAAGTAAAAAAACACCTTAAAAAGGTCATCAAGCGTCGAAAAATAAATTTGAAACGTAGAGATATACAGCGCCGAGATACACTAGATATTAAACCCAGCTGGTGGTGTAAATCAGCTACAATCTTTTGTTTATGGCCGATAACCGCAACGTGCTACTTTACTATAATTTCACACATTAATTTCAACCTTTGTTTCCTGTTTATTATAGAAACTATGCAGATTTTATTACATCTTAAACATCTGTAAAAAAGGGTTTTTTCTATTTTAAATTAGAAGCACAGTTACTTTGTAGTTTACTACAACTATGTGAGAAAATAAGTGTATTACGTGTAAGTCTTTGAGTGAAGCGAAATCCATTTATATAATTCTGTGAAGGTGGGAAAAAAGTAATCGGTTCGTTTAATGGTAAGCCTTTGCCTGTCCCTAAAGTTATAAAAATAACATCGTAACTTGGGCGAAGATTTTGACTACTTTAACTTCCAAATTTCATATCTTATTTGTATTCAAATTTCAAACAAACAATAATTTGTTTGCTTAACAGTTTGTGCAAGGAAACTTCAGTTAACCATTCAACCGTCCTTGTTATTAGTTTCTCAAATTATTTTGAGCAGAAATTTGTGTCTGATAAAACATAAGTACGATAAAATGGCTGTAGAAAAGTAGCAAAGTCTTAACATAGCGCTGTAGTTTCATAAAATGTGCCTTATGTAATTTCCAAGAGTCTTGAGATTCTTGGTGTGGGCAAATTTTTTAAGGAGGATGCAGCATATTAGGTTTTTTGCTATTTAATAACCGGTCACGCTGTTTTTGTTTCTGTAAAGAGCGTCATACTCTGTAAATAGTTTTAATTTGATTTGAGAATTTAAGACTTCTAAGAAAGTAAAAAATTAACCCTTAAGAAAGAAAATTAATTGTACATGGTTAAATACGTATGTTATTGTTCAACACGGTAACATGCGAAAAATTTAAAACAATTATATGGGTGGTATACATATTTACGCGACTTTGGTCATTAGTTTTGGTTTTTCGGTTCTCTAGATACGAAACCGGAACAGTGTTTGTTACACCGCAAAGGTGCAGTCAGTATAAATGGAATAGCGATGTTCATTTCAAGATTAAGCTCTCTATAACATTATTAACTTTCCTTTTTATAGATATCACGATAATTAATTAATGCACTTCGCTATTAATGTAAGGTTACAACTAATAAAACGTTACAAAACTCCAAATCCATTGTAATCAGATTACTGATTTTAAATTTGAAACGTGGATATTATTTGTAAGTAACAAATAAACCACTTCCTTATCGAAAAAGAAAACGTTATCTTACCCAATTGTCTAAAATCTAAACGTTAATCTAATTGGCAATCTCGTTTTATTGCTGTCTGCGAACACTTAATTGTCAGGCAATTTAGAAAGTGATTGTTAAAATTTACTGAGATTGTTCATGTTTCCTCAAGAATTTCAATAAAAAATATATTAGCAGCTATTACTAATGTGAAATAAACTAATTGAATTGTAAAATCTAATTAAATACGGGGTTAATTTTAATTCATTAATGAAGCTCTGTGCGTTTACCAAGACTATGGTAGCTACAAGGCGTAAGGGTATGGTTATGGTTCACGACGCGCGCAGTAGAGATTTCCTTAAAATACATGAGACTTAGATTTTAGTATGTAGGTATTAATGGATTTAAAATATATTAGATATATTATGTATGTAGAGAAACAAATATTGGGGCAGAACTATCTCTTAGCCGCGGGTCTGTTGCAGTGATCTTCATCATCGCCTGCTTATACAGGCGGATACGTCAGCCAGTATCGGGGCTCGGATGGAGTCATTACGAAGGGTTTTGCCACGAGGACTCGCGGTAGGGCCATCCTGTCCCCGGATATCTTAATAAAAGCTGTTCCCGGATCCATGCTATTTAAGACGCAGTACCGCACACCGTGTTGTAGTCGGTTCGATTCCGACACACCGCCCCACCTAAAACTATACGGTTTCCACACGCACAAAAAAAAAGGCTATCCTGTCCGCCGGTCGTCGATGGTATCGGCTGGCTCAAATTGGCGCAAGTGATGGGTGTGCGATCCGTCAGCATGCTCAAAAAGATTTTTGCTCAGGCTTATCGACGTCGGTGGGAGCTTAACAGGGGAAAAGGGCGATTGCTCGGCCATGAAATTGGCGAAGACCCGCCTATCTTGGTGCAATGAAGAGGGTATTTGGAGGGTCCTTGGGATGCCTTCCTGGCTTCTCTTTTGTTATTCGGTTAACACTATGCGTTATATTTTTTATGATGGCTATGTTTAGAGCATAATTTTTCTTTACCACTTCTAAAATACCATCATATTTTTTTCAGTTTTTAATAAAATAAAACAAATAACAACACATTTTAGTAGTTAAATCAGTACCTTAATGTGATGCTTTCCTTCCTAATCTTAATTACTAAGATAATCTTTTCAAATAGTTAGCTTAAAAATCAGTGTACTTATTAATAACAACAAATAATATCGATTTAAGAGAACATTTTATTGTGAATTATTCCAATAAACATTATTGTCACATTCAATTCTATTGCACAAACACCCGCAGACACACACACACAATTCCTTTACAACAAACGAAGGTCGCCTTTGTGCATCTACCGCGCTGCTGTGCGGTTAAGTGCAAAAATATTTGTTCTGGCATCCGAGCCGTGGAAACTCAGTGTGGTAAAATAAATTGTGGACCTTTTGTGAGCGGGCCAAATCTATTGGCTCCATGTATACGCATTTTTCACACCCATACTTATTAGAAAAAAGCAGGTGAATTTAGACTGAGGTTTTGTGTTGTAAGATTTATTTTATGAAGATAGTTTAAAATGATGAAAAGATTAGATGAAGAAGTTTATTATGGGTTTGTTCATTGATGATAATATGTATCGTTGGTCTCGAGGCATAAATTTGCGCTTATGTTTACGTCGTCGGGTTCTATTCTCGGGTGGAACAAAATCTTATGGGTTTTTTATTAGGAAATTCTCCACCCAAGAACAAAGTCTGGATAAATGCTCAGTAGACGGTAATAACCTGGTTTCCTATTACGTAAATGAATATAAAATCAAGTAATAAAAACTATAGCTTGCAAATTGATGGTGGGTAATAAACGTATGTCTGCCCCTCTGTTGATGTACAAACTTGACTATTTACAAAATAAAGAAAATTATAACCTTATTTATGTCTTCCTTTATATTTATAATAAACTGTGTGCAATAACTATTAATCTACTTAAAAAATCATTATAAAGCAAGGAGTGCTTAAAGAGGTCTCGCCTGACAAACTTGTGAGCACTTATGCCCGTTTGATTTTTACCACCCTAGTAGTGTAAACATACTAAACTTCAATTAATTCTTGTCATTTGTGTGTTATTTTTAGTGTTTTCGCATATGTAAGTACATTAAGTAAATAATAAAAAAACACCAACTTCAAAAATCCTGTGTACCACCATACATTTTAAAATGTATTTTGTATCGCAATCTTTCAATCAATTATTCAAATTAATAATTTACATTTAAAATTAATTTACGTCAGAATAAAATATGAAAACCAAGTTGTTAAGGAAAGAACAACGATGGATTAAATAATAGCGGTCAGGGTATTGGAATTTTTGTTAAACTTCGCTTACAATATCTGATAAAATGTTTTAACACATAATTCATTTTACTTTTTTTTTCTTACACGCCTACGTGTCTTTTATATATCACAGAGGTTCATTACGATCACATTTTACTACCTATATTTTTGATACAACGCAATAACTGTGAGCTTTTTAACGGACACGTTTTCTAACTCCGTACTGCTACTGATATTTTACTAAAATCCAATAAAAAAGTGTTCAACCCGGAAATTGCATGGAAGCATAAGCGCAAACTCGTGCCACGGGATCAACGAAGCTATCATTTGATAGATTTTAACACTTGAGCGTATTTTACACGATTTATAGATCAAACTTCGAGATCTCTTAAAGTTTGGTCACAATATGTAGACAAACATGTATGGAAGCCTTTCTCGGGGAGTTATTGCGGTGACGTCAATTAATATTAGCGGCAGTCTATAAATTATGTTTAATTTGCTGAACTTCAGTGGGAGAGAAAAAAAAAACTTTTTTTTTTTTTTTCTCTTTTTTTTATAGACAACTTACGCATTAGGAATTACTCCTGTGTCGCGGGGGACTTTACAAACATACAAACAATGGACACAAAGAACACCCAGTGGGAATCAAACCCACGACCTATGGCATAGCAGTCAGGTTCACTAATCACTAGGCCAACAGGCCAGTCAACTTGCAACTAATCAATAATGTACATAAACTATTTTCAGAAGTCAGTTTAATCTTACTTCTAATTGTCGTACTCAAATCAAACGTTGTATGTATACATATGTAGTTCGGATGATAATGCTAAAATTTGGCATCTTGGAGTTGATCTGACATTGGAGCCAGGAGGTGGTGAGTGGAACGGCTAGAATAGAATAAAATATCTTTACTTGCAGTAAAATGTGGTAGGTACCTAGGTTCTTACAAATCAAGGGTTACAATAGTTCAGCACATTTTTGTCATATTTATACCATGCAAATAGTTATGTCACAGAATTATTTATATTATAAATTAATTGAATTACATCGTATAGTTATTTATGGCATGTCAATTTATTCATTTTATCAATAAATATACATTATTAGTCACAATTATAATCATCATCTAGTATTATTAAGCCTATCATTAATCATGTCAAGATCATTTTCATAGATTAATTACACTATGATGACTACTAGTGAACCCCCCGAGTTTCGGCTCATGAAGATTCGTTTTGACGAGTCTGACAGATTATGATTATTTAGGTAGGAAGTTGAACTATTTTTTACTTTTTAATTCAGTTCGCTATTAAATGTTTTTTTTATTTTACTAAACTATTATTATTAAGGTCAAATATTTTTGCTTTATTTATAATGACTATTCCCATCATTATATCATTATATCTTTACAGTTTTGGAATTCTGTACAAGTTTAGTTGAATAATTTTCGGAATAAATTTTCATAATAAAAACAATTAAAGTTTAATAATTTGTGAAGAATATTTTATCACATTGAATTTTTAATAGTTTATTAATTATTAATTTCAATTAAACTTTTTAATTAATTTGCTTTAAATAGGTTGGCTCATACAGCTATTTTCTGAATCAAAACGTTTTGTGTGGCGCTCAGTTACAGCCCAGATTATAAATAACATTTTTTCTACTCTTCAGCCGCTTGAACACCGGATACTATAAAATGCAGATTTCCACTTTTTTCTTAGTTGTTAAAAATAAAAGGTATGTAATTGTTTTTAAACTTTCGCGACTTTGATACATATTAGGTGTGTACTTCGCGACTTAATTGCGATAATATTTGAAAGGTACAATACCTCTTGGTTACCCGACGGTTCGATCAAATTGTACCAATCGTGGTCACGAGTGTGTTATTGATCGAAACGTGCAATTCGATCGATTCATTCCTGAATTACACACCTAAAAGGTATGTGGTTTTCGACCTATTCAAAGGTAGTTTAACAGCATCAGGTAGCAACCTTACAGAAAGCAGTGTTTACATCGTCACAAGTGTTCGTTTTCCCCTGAAGTTTCAAAGAAAAGACGTATCTCGCAAACAGTACTATCTCCTGATTATATTTAGTAAAGTTTTTGTAAGTTATATTTGTGTAAAACGAAAAAAGGAATAAGAAATGAATCACATCTTAATCACTCCGGGAAATCGTTTCACATTTACATCAACTGTCTGAGTATTCAAATAGGATGTAAGAAGATTTAGTGGAGTATTGTGGGGCACCAGGTGCATGCAGCAGCAGCATACAGGTGCAGGTGCATTGAGAGAGGCCGATGTCTAGGAGTCGACTGGAAAAGGCTGAATGAGATGTAGGCTAGCAATGAAACAACCGAATAAGTACCGAGCTTGTTTATTACTGAATTGATACAGCGGGCGCGCGGCGCGCGGAGCGCGTTTATGTTATTAGGTACAACTATACACGTACATAGGTACATATACATCATTCCCTCCACATTAATTTTGAAACCTTTAACAAAATAAAACTTAGTATCAGATATCTACACAATCAAAAATAAGGCTTATAATCTACTGGCTTCCTGGGACGTATAGACCTTCCTATAGGTATGGGCGTCGATGTTGGCGGAATGCTTGGTTCACCTATGTTTTGCTCGGCAGTTAATTCGCCCTGGGCGACCTGCACTGGCATCGGTTTTGGAGATGCCGTTGCCGACGGTGGTGACGCTTGCGTTTCGCCAATTTCTCGCTCATTCTCATCCCCACCACAATCCACCCACACAGGGGTGTCATCATGGACATCATTAACTTGTGAAGATGATTGAGGTCGCACCGTATTCCTGTCGATTTCAATAACTTCGACATTAACACTTGGCCCGGCAGGAATACGTTGTCCCTTATATTTTAATAGTTGGTCGATGTGCCGTATACATTCAATTTGCTTATTGAGTACATATACTTTGTACATTCTATTGCCTATACATTCTCTAATTATTCCTAGTTCCCAACTTTCTTTTCTGTCACTGTACCAACGAGTCCAAGTGTGCTCACCGACTGCGAAACGTCTCCTGCTGATAACAAACGATGAATCAGCCTCGGGCGCCTCGGTTGTTTTCGTTTGTGATGGTAAGACCAAATCCAAACGCGTTCGTAAATTACGACCAAACATTAATTGGGCAGGTGTTTGACCGGTGGTACAGTGAATAGTGTTCCTATATGTAAACAAATAACCTAACAATTTTTCTTGAATTATATTTAAGGCGGCGCTACTTTTTAAAATACATTTCAGCATTTTTTTACATGTTCGTACTGAGTTCTCCGCCTGTCCATTACTAGGTGGGTGGTATATAGGAGAGGTTACATATTGTATACCATTGTTGGAACAAAATTCTCTAAACTGTATCGAGTTAATTTTTACATCGTTGTCTGATACTACTACATTTGGTAATCCAAAAATGGAAAAAAGAAATTTTAATTTAATAATTAGCGCCTCAGTGGTTGTGCCATTTTGCATAAAAAAACATTCTAGCCATTTACTAAAAGAATCGATTACTATTAAATATGTACGTTGAGCGATGGTCATATAATCAATATGGATCCTATGCCAGGACACATGCGCGCGAGGCCACGGTGCGGGCGGTTCTCGCGGCGGCGCACTTCGCACCGCTATGCACTCAGCGCACGAGCCTATTCGTGTCTCGATATCTCGGTCTATACCGGGCCACCACATTCTAGAACGAGCATTACTTTTTGTTTTAACGATACCCAAATGCGTATTATGTAACTCGTCTAACATACGATGTTGAAGGGACTCCGGAATAATAACCCTGACGCCGCGCAACAGTATACCGTTATCTAATATCTGCAAATCCAATTTACAATTAGAAAACGGTAATATTGATTTGCATTTAATTTTTCTAGGCCATCCACGGCGAACGTACTTACTCACAGTTTTTAGAGTTTTATCATTGAGTGTAGCCACTCTCACATCTTCTAATAAAATAGCGGGTTGTACATCTAGAAACTTAAGCGAACTGTAGGTATCGAACTGTTTATCGCTATCGCATTCCGATGACTCAAGCGGCGCCCGAGAAAAATAATCTGCTACAACGTTATTATTGCACGGGGTATATTGTACAATATAATTGTATGCTGATAATATAATAGCATAACGCTGTAGGCGAAGTGCCGTTGTTATTGGGATGCCGTTTTTTTTGTTAAAAATGGACATTAACGGTCTATGATCCGTTTTTAATATAAAGGGATCACTACGGCCATATAAATATTGGTGGAATTTTTTGACACCAAATATTATCGCCGTCGCCTCCTTATGTATTTGGCTGTAATTACGTTCGCTAGCCGTTAAGGAACGAGATGCAAAAGCAAGAGGCCGGTCGGGCCCTTTTGGATCGGCGTGCGCGAGGACCGCTCCCAGGCCGTGCGGGCCGGCGTCTACAGACAGCACAAGCGTCGCGCTGGGTTCAAAATGAGCCAGCACGCGTTCCGACGCTAGCTCGCGCCGCACCTCATGCATGGCGCGCCGATGCCGATCACCCCACTGCCAATCGACACCTGCTCTCAACAACTCGTGAAGCGGGTTTAATATACTGGAAGCGTTTGGAATAAAGTTTCTATAGTAATTGGTCATCCCTAAGAAACGTTTTACTTCCGTAACAGTTGACGGCTCGGGGGCTTCTAGAATTGCCCTTACCTTATCGGGGCACGTCTGTAACCCATTTTTATTTATTACATACCCTAGATAAGTTACATGATCTTTAAAGAAACAACATTTCTCCTTTTGTAATCGTAACCCCGCACCGCTTAACCTATTTAATACCTCCTTAAGTCTACTTAAATGAACTTCCCTGGACGGTCCGGTCACACAGATATCGTCCAACCAGCAGCTTACGCCATCTATATTAGATAATAGCGTTTCCATTGATTTTTGGAATATCGCTGGAGCGTTCGCTAGTCCATAGACCAATCTAGTATATTTAAAGAGCCCCTTAGAAGTATTTATCGTAGTTAGTTGTTGTGAGCGGTCACTTAATACAAATTGGTTGTATGCGTTTTTTAAGTCAATTTTTGAATAATTCTCACCCCCTGCTAACTTTGCAAATACCTCTTCTATTCTTGGTAACGGATACTTATCAATAATTAGATCCTTATTCAAGGTAACGGAATAATCGCCAGCTATCCTGACCTTCCCATTTTCTTTAAGGACCGGTACAATGGGAGTTGCGTATTCCGATGTGTTGACTGGTACGAGGATGCCTAAACTAACCAACCTGTCCAATTCAGCTTCCACCTTTCCCTTTAAGGCAAATGGCAATGATCGAGCTTTTAAAAATTTCGGCACTGATTTTTCTTTCAATTCTAAATGTATTTCAAATTTATTGAATGTGCCTAACTCGTCGCGCCATAGTTCTGAATATTGTTCCAACAATAAACTAACGTCTGAATCAGCTGATAAATTATTTAATTGTGTTCCTAAAACTAAATTAAAGGCGGCCATAAAATCACGGCCAAGTAAGGGCGGTCCCCCTTGTTTTATGACAAAGATTTTAATTAGTTTCGTTATTTTATTATAATTTGCATTTATATTAAAATACCCCATTGGTGTGACTTTATGACCGTCGTATAGGCACATTTTCAAGCTACAACTTGAAAGTTTGTAATCGGAAAACATCTCTGAATATAATTTATCTGATATAACTGATTTACCGGAACCTGAATCCAGTTCCATAGTTACTAGTTTAGTTCCTAATTTTAATAACAGTTCAATCGGTTTCTCGGTTACATACCTTACATTATAGTTCTGACATTCCTCGCAACAAGTACTGTCCAATTCGTCTGATTTCGAATCGATGTTATTTACGCGCACTCTCTGTTTTTTGCACACTTTCTTTAAGTGCCCTTTTTCACCACACTTTTGACAGCGATAGTTCTTAAAATGGCACCTGTCTTCCGAGTGATTTTTCATGCCACAGATTGAGCACCCCGCACCCGCTTGTTGATCGGCGCCCGCGGAACCAGCGGCACCGCTCGCGACGCCGCTCCCACCATAGCCGCGTCGCGGGCGCTGTCCAATCTTGGAATCATACTCGGCACGATATAACGGTTCTTCCTTGATTTGTGAAGAGACGTCACCAAAAACAGCTCTTGCGTCGCGCGCACATTCCGCCTTCTCAGCAATCTCGATGGCTTGAGTTAGTGTCAGCGTCGAAGCGTTTTGCTCAAAAAGCTTGTCGCGAACGGGGCCCATGTTCAAGCCGAGGACGAATCGATCAGTGATGTTCTGTTCCAGGGCAGCGCCGAAGTTGCAGTAGCTTGCAAGCCCCCTGAGTCGCGCCGCCCAATCGCCTATTGATTCGCTTGAGTTTTTCTGGGCTCCGTAAAACTTCGCTTTATCAGCATAAGAGCACTGTTTTTGTTTAAAATGACCGTCAAGTAATGCAGTCAGCTCCGGAAAGGTCAGCGTCTCCAAATCCCGCGGGTAGGCGAGATTACGCAGCAGTCGGTACGATTCGTCCGAGAGATAAGTTAAGAGAATTGCACCTTTCTTGTCATCGGTTACATCATTAGCCAACAAAAATTGATTCAATCGTCCTTTGAAGATGCTCCACTCGCAAATTTTATAATCAAAACTTGATAAATTGCCTAAGAACGACATTTTTTTTTTTTTTTTTTTTTTTTTTTGTAGGTAGAACACACCTCGTCGCCAGTGAGATGTAGGCTAGCAATGAAACAACCGAATAAGTACCGAGCTTGTTTATTACTGAATTGATACAGCGGGCGCGCGGCGCGCGGAGCGCGTTTATGTTATTAGGTACAACTATACACGTACATAGGTACATATACATCACTGAATCATTAATTGATAATTTATACCATAATTGTGTAATTGACAAATTTCTGAACTTTTCTTAAAACATACCTTAATCGAACGCCTTATATAATAATAATATCCTTTGAATTTGCTCTGGTGGCAGGGAGATAAACAAGTGGGAGACTTAGACTATCCAAACCTCATACATCATGGGATGTAAATAGTTTCTGAACTGAAAAGAAGCAATAGTAATGGAAGGAGTACCGTTTTATACATATCGCTTTTCGTTATTTTAATAGAAAAGTTTCGTGTTAATATTCACTTCTATAGATTGTAACGTAATGTTACATGACTTAACTTTTGTCAATAAACGATTTATCTAACGGAATTTTTTATAATATGTTATGGGAGTGATTACTAAAACAAGTAATATTTGTGCATCACAATAAAAAGGCTCCCACTGTTTTCTTGGTATCCTTTATAAAGATAAAATGTCAGGTCTAATTTAGAATATTACAAACTAAAAAGGACAGAACAAATATCAAAAGATTGCGGCATTGTTGAAAGCCAAACCATTACGTTAGAATTGGATTAAGTCGGTAAAGGCTATGATCCAGCGTAGCGAAGATTTGATGGGATTTAATTAACACAGGATAGAGTAGTACTTGCGAAATCTGATCTGGATGGAGAGCTTAACGAAGTTAGGTTGGTACGTTGTTTAGAAAGCTTGAAACAAGATGCCATCTGTTTTGATTAAGAAATTGCGCGTTGCGTGCTTTGTAATCATCACAGAACAAACGCCATATTTATCAAGATAAATGATTTTTAGGCACTCCATATTGGATATTTCAAAAGCATTAAAACTAGAAAGAACCGGGTACACTATCTTAAAAAACTGAGTCCGCCTACATTATGTAATCCCCATATAATCACAATTTCTATATATCAGTATTGTTCATCATATTATATCGAGCAACATCTAGTAGTAGCTGCTCTGTATCTTGTCGTATGTCATATTGATTGCCTATGTTTAATAATAATAATTAGGCCTATTTTGAACAAGAAAGCAGGGGATAAAAAAATGCAAATAATGCGAAATAAGTTTTAAAATCTGGTAAAACAGAAGAAGTTTAACATGATGTCAAAAGTTCAATTATTATTATTTAAATTAATCATGTATTTAAACAGTCTCGTCGATTATTTTGTTCTGAACTTTCCTAACAATATTGTTAATATCATTCTTTAAGAAAATAGATGCTTATATTTGCTGCTACGTGACCTATCATCCAACCTGTAAGTCCTTTTAAACCCATCGTAAATACCATCGTAGTATTTCTAGAAATATTCTTACTGTCTTCATCTTCGTTTTGCTCAATTGCCATTTTTATTTTTCAATTTACGCAGCCTGCTATAATAAAACAAGCCTTTATATACTAAAGTTGCCAGCAAACTGATAAAGAATCTAATTTATACCCTTGAAGGGACATTTCTAAGACAAACTTTCAGAGAAAGGATACCACCTACTGTTGATTTTTCAAATGAATTACACTGATTACACAGCAATATTTAAGGGTTGTTATCTTGAATATTAATGTTTGAAAAATATTTAGAGAGTCTGGTTTTATATTTTTTGACATTACTTTATTTTATAAATTATCTATCTAATTATATTTTTTATTTAAGTTAGGTAGGGAGCCGCTGTCACGCCTCAAAACTTGTAGATGTCAAACTCTCATTCAAGTCGAGTGTCAAGTCTGTTCCGAGATCGTATAGGTACTCTAACCAGCTTTAATCAAGGTTGGTAGTCAGGGCTCGGTAGTTTTTGGGGATCCTGGAGAGATGTGCATGTGTGCAACCCTATGATTTACTTGTATCTTAATTATTCTTAATTGGTGGGTTACGGTCTCCTTATTTCAAGTGCATACTGTGTAAGGTTGTTTAACTATTGTAATTTAACAAGATATTTCAGCTTAACAGCTTAATATGACATTTCACAATACTTTTCATATTCATGCGACGTGCCTTAGATATGATTTCCTTTTGAAACAAAGCAACTAATTAAGGCTTTTGATAGCATGACAATTGCAGCACCTAGAAATCCAAAATTTATTTTTAATGTGATTTTTATCCTACTGTAAATCTTGCATGGTTTTGACTGATGTATATTAGAAACCTGTTTGTATTGTGATAAATAACCTTTCAATGTACAAAAAATCATAACAGTTCAAGACAGTCTGTTGAGTAATACGACATGATCAATAAACATTTCCGAACTAAAATTACATATAGTGGGTCAGGATATAAATTAACATTAAACGTTACTACATTAGGTAGTACATAGCTAGCTTCCAATTAGTACACGCGGCAGGTAATTTCGCATGAGCAATTAAAACAGAAAAAGTGGTCGCTAATTATTCGCCATTTCCCGCACAATGCATTAAGGAAAAGAGGAATGAATAATTATTAAGAAGAATTATAAATCTGCTCAGTCGCCCATAACTAATTTATATTGTCAAGGTAGAAAATATATAGATGTTTAAAAAAGTAACTTAGGAAATTATTATTTCGAATGCCGAGCGAGTTCAAGACATTTATCTTTTTTAAGGTTGTTGTATTACTAACGCGTTTTGGTTTATAGTTCTATAACAGAGGTTAATAGGGCTGTTAACCTTAAGGAAGCAGCTTTCTTTTTGTACCTAGTCATGTATTTAGGCTATAAACTTTGCGTATGACGTAGTAGTTTACTCGTCTAATCCAGTTTAAGTGTTGTTTTAATCTCATTGAACGTAAACAGACCGTAGATCAGAGGCACGATTTACCAATAGCCACGTTTGGAGCGACTAAAACATTCAAAGTATTGAATCCTGAAATGTTTATTATACGAGGACTCTGAGTTTAGAGAGATAAATGGAAAACAATTTAGGTAATGCAAGACAATAATGGGTAATATAAGAACAGCCTGCTAGACAATTTATTTAATTAATTAGAGGTACATAGCAAGGCGTTACACGCTTTGCTCGCATTATAAAATGAAATGGACGCAATCAAGCACTACTTACTTCTACTTCTTAGTTAGTTTAAACGTTTTTTTTATTTGGTCAAAACAGATAAGAGAAGAAGAGAATATAAAAAATAGAGGAGTTGATTTTGTTCTTGTCTTCATTTTTATTATTTTGAAAACAACGATTTACTACTGATTAAGTATGTAACAGCAACTCATCTTGTCAATGCTAAAGCAACTAATATCACATAGATTGTAAAACGAAGGTGCCAGTGTCTGTAACACAGTTAACACTATCATAGACTTGTGTAACATACGTCGCTCGAAATAAGCAATTTATTTGTTGACTAAAGTCTGACACGCTTAAATAAACTTTAATACCACG
Organism: Euplagia quadripunctaria; assembly: GCA_963859945.1. Taxonomy (NCBI): domain Eukaryota; kingdom Metazoa; phylum Arthropoda; class Insecta; order Lepidoptera; family Erebidae; genus Euplagia; species Euplagia quadripunctaria. The sequence continues at coordinate 20,956,374 of OY982565.1, forward strand.
TAGCGAGAGCTGCTATCCGTTGAATGCCATCTCTTTTGCTCTGTGTTTTTAGTAAGCGTCTTCGTAGGAGTCGATTAAAATAACGTCATCTTAGTTCGTTTTGAACAAGTTTTTATACGGCAATTATACGGCATTTGAATAAATAGGGACTCTCGCTGCGTGGAAATAAAGTTGAGTATACGTTGACAGGTTTTAGTGAAACTTAGTGGCGCTGAGAAATGGATGCCAGTAACAAATAGACCTTGTTGAGAAGAAGACAAGGTTGATTTCATATGAAGAAATTAAGTTAGGTTTTAGTTTAGTGAGTCTGACAATAGAATCGGCACCACTGACGTTCACTTTATCTCTAAAAAATATACATAAACGTTATAAACAACTATACTTTTAAGTTTGGATAGATGGACAAATTGTATTTGGCTCTTTTGATAATAAAGTATTTTGATTTTTTTTTACTTCAGTTCGAAGAGTTTGTAAGAGTAATTGATTGTATTTATCAATATCGCCTGCCTGGTATTCGTGACAAGTGGGACTGATGGGTTAATGTACTCCAAAAGGATCAGATTGATTGTAATCGTTAAAGTTTATTCCTTAAGGCAAAATTGCTTAACTGCATTAAGCACTAATGCATTATAAACCTGACTTCGAAACAGCAAATGTTACCGAAGACGCTTTATAATATTATAGAAGTCGATTTCTCTCTCTTGCTACATTGTGTTATTCACTACTACAGATAGAACGAACGAACGAATGATCGCTTTAATAAGAAAAGTAGTTCTAGACAGCACTTAGAACCAAGATAAGCTCAACGAACAACATTTTCTCACTGCCATACTTCACAGGATAGAAACTTTCCTTGGCCTAGTCCTTCCAAAGAGTTTTTGGCGCATCTGTCAAAACAGTACTACTGACGGATGACTACGCTGACCTCTTTATACTAGGAAAAAACTACCATGGGCTTATATTCTGGTTTAGGATTAACTGTAGTATAAACAACTGTTAAGGATATAGTTGTAGCTGATTAAATGTGTAAATGGGGTTAATCGCGGTGATATTTAATTTTATCGGGTAGGATATCTTTTTGTTTATCCGAGTCGTTTCGATCGTATTGCACCGATTATGTCACCCCAATAAAACCTTATAAATGTTACCGTATTAGACTGACCTTGTTGGTCTGGTGGTTAATGACCCTGACTGCTGAGCCAGAGGTCGTGGGTTCGATTCCCACCCAGGACAAATAATTGTGTGATGAGCAGGATCATTTGTTCTGTGTCTGGGTGTAATTTATCTATAATATGTATGTTTTTAGAAATATATATATAAGTATGTTTATCAGCAGTCTGGTTATCATAGTACAGGCTCTGCCTAGTTTGGGATCAGACTGCCGTGTGTGAAATGTGTGAAGTTATTATTATTTATTTATTATTTATTAAACTATGAAAGTTCAACAGCAATGTAGTTGTATCAGTAGTTATACAGAATGTTTTATTCCATGATATAATATTATTTACCAGTCAGCTGCCCTCTTTCCGTATGTTGTTTACAATACCTTCGAAATCCCAAACTCTTTAGTAATTTTTATTAAGAAAAGTGCGCGCGATGCAAATTCTTGGCCTACTAAGGTAAGCAATAAATAAAAAAATACTATTAGATAAAATTACTACGTTAAGCAATGCTGGCCTATGCACGAAGAATAAAATGAACTCGTAGAACTACTACCTGTTAACCATACCCGGGATGTAGAAAACTTGATTATAAAGTGTAGACTTTAAACATTTCTCAAATACGGAGTTTTATTTACACTGGTAAAGTGGTAAGTGAGCATAAATCCTCGTTGACAGTGCCTTTACGAAATTGTAAAACTCAAGGTTTCATATGAACGTTGCAACCCCTGTCCGATGCAAAGACTGTACTCAATGACAGAAACACAATACTATTGAACTAGAGCTAAGTCCAATTGTTTTATTTTTTGTATATCAGAGGTGCTTTTGCAATCAAACAATATATCAATTATGTCTACCGCATCCGTCCGTATTACCGTAAAATTTGACCTATCTCTGAAGAGAATGCGTTGACTTGCAAGCATGCTTATTTTTTTTTAAATATGGCCTATATCTAACTGCTAATAACTGGAGTCTCATGTATTTTACGTTACTACATTAGTAAGTAAAACCTCACCGAAAATCATGGTACGCGAACGGAACCATTCCGTTGTTTACATCAAAAGCGGAAAGCTGTTATCTGAATAAGTCGTCGGTATAAATCAAGTGTAATCTTGTTTGTCAGTGGTGATCGAACGACTGTTTTGGCATGTATATAGGTATCGTAAAAGGAAGGCTTCGTTTGTAAAGTCGTAATTTCGTCCGACTGAACTTTTGTTTGTTTTGTTGTTACCTGTATTTGATGTTTGTGTCATATCGTTGATGAATGTTGCTAAATTTGTAAGAGTAGAGCGAGTATGACCTACATAAAATAACTAATACATGTTTTTGTACCTTAAGAACCAAGAATCAAAGTGCAATAATAGTAGTAAAGTACTTATTACTGAACTAGCTGTACCCCGCGGTTTCAACCGCGTATTCTTTAAAAGAAATCACTGATTGGTGATTACTGCAATAAATATTGTCTATAGTACAATATTTTAGTAACATTTTCTTGGCATAGAGGCGGTCACAGTTCGTCTCTTATAGGCAATGCTTGTTTCTCGTCAGTCGGCCTTGATTTTGAGTCACCGGCCCGTTACCCTAGCAGAAGCAGGCCTGATATTTTGCCGCGATGTGTTCTTCTAACCGGAATTCACGTCTCTTCTAACCGGAAGGAGGCCAAAGCTCCCCGCACCTCCGCACGCAATGATGTAGCTGCCTACTGTTTAGGAGCCAGCTAAGGCCAGCTCAATTCTCGTGGCCTTTTTTCTAATGATATATTTGAGTCCTTTGCAAACCTGGTATGGGACGGAACACCGTGTGGTTTTAGTCGGTTCGATTCCGACATACCACTTCACCGCTAGCCCTGGTGAGGTGACGACCTGTTTGGGTTTCCACACGAAAAAAAAAAAGGTTATGCATCACACGGCTCGTTCGCGCCACTAGTACTATTGTCATCGCGCCACTATTGGAGAACTGAACCTGAGTGTTGAATTATTTTAATTTTACATTACCTCCAAAATTTGCAAAATTTATCTTCATAAAATTGTCTTGAAGAACATGTCTTCCGTTTGTAAGGATTAATATTATTGCATTTTTTTTGTATTATTAATTAGGCATTGCATGCCTAATTAATAATAATGCTTATAAATCACTTATTAATTTAATTAAATTTTGTCACAAAATATCTTATTGTGTCTTATATATAAGATATATAGTTTAGAAGACTTTTTTAGGTATACTAAGGACCAATATTTTTGTAGAGCATTGGATTTACGTATCACTAACTATTACGCTAGCGGAAGTGGGTAAAGCAATTCGGGAGCACTTTTTCTTTCGACTTACTTAAGAAATTCAATATTTAAGGCTAACTAAGCGGTGTAACCTGATCCTTCATAAATTTGGCTTTCAATACAAAAAGAATTTTAGAAATCCGACGGTAAAATAGGTAAAACGGACGGTAGAATTTTCGTTGAACATTCAACAAATTTTACCGTCCGTAAGTAAAACGAGTCGTTTCTTGATTATAGGAACGCGGCATTAAACTACCAGTCGGATTTGAAAAATTCGCTAATAAAAAACTCGATATTCTCTAGATTAGCGCGTTTAAACAAACATAGAAAAAAACTCTTAAGTTTTCAGGTTCATGCTGTGTATTTCGACGTAGTAGGAGTATGGGTTTGATTAGTCTCATTGCTGTTTACTATAAACACCCTTTACACCTAAAACAAGCTTTAGTCCTGTTAGAAGCTGTAAAATCGTACTGGTAATACATAATCCACGTTAGTAGTATTTCTTTTATTGAAATAGAAATGAAATGTTTTTCGTTGGTTAACACATCCCTTGAGAATGTCTGGACAGATTTGGGTAAAGGTTTTAAAATATCCATAATAGTACGAAATAAGGCATAGAAAAGTTGTAATAACTCCCCTGTAGGGAAATTCGAACAGGGCAACGTCTGTCGAGTCAGCTAGTTTTTTAACGACTTCAAAAAAGGAGGAGGTTCTATGTTCGGCTGTATGTATTTTCATCGATATTTCCGTCATCTATAGATAGATTTCAACCACAATTTTTTTGTTTGTAAGCGTATGCTCCCCAGGTGGTTCTATTATCACTAAATTGGAATCTGACCATGGTATCTGAGGGAAAACGAGGGACACCCTCAGAAATTAAGGACAGATGTAATGTGTTTAATAATTTTTCTTAAAATTAATCTTCCCGATCTTAAAAAAAAAAACAGTGACGTTTAAAGTGATGGATGTTATTATTATTAACCGACTTAAAAAAATGGAGGAGATTCTACGTCTGGCTGTTTGTTTCTTTTCTTTTTAACTTATTCAATCAAATGCATCAAGTTACTACAAAAACTAAAAATCTTATCACCTTATCTCAATAAAGTATCGGGCTTATTAAAGTTAAGTTAATATAATCTAATGAACTGCAGTTCGGTGTCTACTCAGTACATACGCACCATACACTGAAAAGGAAAAAAAACGATTTCAAACTTAATTAAAAAGGCTACATAAACGTGACACTTTTAAAATAATAGGTAACATTATAAAGGCACTAGGTACCTACCGGTAGAACAGCTTAATTAAAAACGGCATTTAATTGTAATGAAATATCTGAATATAACCATCGTGGCGGCCCATATGTATAATTATTATACATATGTTCCGACACGGTGGGCCTAGCATATCTGTCAAGTGCCTATTTAACTATGCACCGACTTCAAACAGACCAGTAGGCAGATGGTGCATTTATAATGTTACCTATTATTTTAAAAGTGTCGCATGGATGTAGTCTTTTCAATTAAGTTTCAAATCTATTATTTCTCAATTTTCAGTGTCCTTTCTTAGTGTTTTTTGGAGTTGGTGTAACTTTTTTTAACAGTGTTTTTAAATAAATATTCTTTGGTCGATGTGGCTGTAGCTCTACCAAGCCCAACATAAATAAGAAAACAAACGTATATTCCAAAAACTAGAAGTATACATATATTTTTTCGGCTAACATAACATTGCACTTTTTTGTAGTGTGGTAACCCTACCACTATCATCTTATCTGTGCCCCTACGTGTCATCACCTCACCAAGGGTAACGGTGACGGTAGTACCTCATAGTGTTCCGTCACACGTGGGTCTAACGCGAGGGGCTTTACCCTACCCTAAGAGAAAGTCCAAATCAAATCAAATCTTGGCCGCGTCTTAATCAGCAGGCGCTCACGCCATAGACAAAGGAAACATTATCATGGAATACTTATTTATTAGTACTTATGTACCATTATCAAATACTAGAAGTACTACACTTTTAGTACAATAATATGTAGTACAAAGTATGTAAAATGCGTTTTACTAGTAATTCTCACGCCACAGTCGCACTTTACTGTTGTACTAAAATATAAAATAGTGCGTAAAATTTGACGTTGCCAATTTACACAAAATGTTTTTGTGTTTTTACGATGTAAGTACCTACCGCTTGCTCTTGTAAGGCTTTATAATTTTATGAAATGAATATAAAATGTGAAACAACTCGCGTACACATGCTTCTATATTATTTAGAGTTTAGTGACGATGCAATGTGATGTTACTTTTTTCGGGTAAGTATGTCGTATTTGTATTTTATACTAGTTGTTGCCCGTGACTTCGTTCGTGAACTTTTTACATTTCATTTATAATGATGTTCCTAATATTCGTACCAATTTTCAGCTGTATGCGAATTATTACACGTTTACCCCTATTTTTGGAGCTAATTAGACTGGACTAAATAAAAAAAAACAAACAGAATAATCCACTATTAACAAACACCCAAAAAATATTAATTTTGGTGTGTTATTTTTTTATTTCAAATTATTGTTTAGTAGAAATAATTATCATCATCATCATTTCAGCCATAGGACGTCCACTGTTGAACATAGGCCTCCCTTAACAACTTCCAAGAAGACCGGTTGGAAGCGGCCTGCATCCGCCGACGTCCTGCGATCTTTAGGTCGTCTGTCCAACGCTATAATGGGCATCCTACGCTGCGCTTTCCGGTCCGTGGTCTCCATTCAAGACCTTTTCGGGCCCATCAACCATCCGTTCTACGTGCTATGTACCCCGCCCATTGCCACTTAAATTTGCTGACCCGTTTTGCTATGTCGGTAACCTTCGTTCGTCTGCGTATCTCCTCATTTCTGATTCGATCGCGCAGGGAAACACCAAGCATAGCCTTTCCATAGCTCGTTGAGCGACTCTAAGCTGGTTTATGAAACCCATAGTGAGAGACCACGTTTCGGGACCATATGTCGTTCGACCAGTGTATGTTACCATCACTGGTAACATAGACTGGTCGAAAATCTTTGTTTTCAGGCACTGAGGAATTTCAGACGAAAAGATGCAGCGGAGTTTCACAAACACTGCCCATCCGAGTTGGATTCGACGATGGACCTTTTTCTCGTAGTTGGACTAACCTAGTTGGACTGTTTGTCCCAGGTATACATACGTGTCAACAACTTCAAGAACTGAGTCTTCAACCACGATGGGCTTAGGCACCACATGGACATTCGACATAGCCTTCGTCTTGTCCATGTCATCTTAAGGCCTAAATATATATAGATATAGAAATAATAAAAGGTTATATTCAAAGGTTAGTGAGAATAATAAATTCCTCAAAAGAGATCCCTCTCAACTAAGATACGAGTCATATAACATACGTAGTTATATAATGTCAATTAAAATTTATACACATATACCTCAAGTAATAAGAGAATTACCGTTTACAACGTGAATATTTCGGTCTGCTTATCGATGTTATCACCGAATGTACCATATTCTTGGCGCATAAATATCTTTCTTTCTATTAATTAACATTGTATACAGACAAAAATAAAATATACTCTACAAGTTACATTATCATGTTCCTGCCCTGTTCCCAATTCTCATTAGGGTTGGCGCAATGTGTTACATTACAAAAGGGTTTCGGCTGGTTTCTTTAATGGCCAGACACCAACCCTCCTTGGAAATGTAGTCATTTTAAGACGGGAAGGAAGGAAGAAGGTAAAGTTGTATGAGGGAAAATGGGTAGGGAGAGGAACCTAAGGTAAGGGATACAGCAAGTCTCTGATGGGGAACGGGACTCTACCTCTACAAGTTACGTCAGGACGTTTTTTATCCGTAGTTGGTATTCACTAATTATACTAGGTAAAAAACTGGTAGCTCACTGCAAGCAAGCTCATCATTGGACATTATAGATTAACAGAAAATACATAGACGAACTTATTAAGGATTTAGACTGTACATTCAAATAGAAAACGGACGTACACGTAATCTTGATTTTCGGTACTATTGCTAATCATACATAATTATACTAATATGGTACCGTTATTAGTAATTTTAGATATTTTTATTACTATCCTACAGTTAATTAGATAAACTCCATTTTCGTATTCTTTTATCTAAGGGTACTATGTTCGCGAAGAATACAATGTTTGCAAAGAGCGATCGGTTTCGCTGAATATAACCAAAATATCGTCGATGCATTTTTATTAAATTCGCATACTGCTGTACATTTTGCATTCAACAAAACTAAACACGTATCCATATATCCGGAGTACGTGCGAGTTTTATCAGTTTTATCCGCTTCGACACAGTGGCGAAATCTAATTACTGTGCCTCTGTCCCCATGTTGACGTTTACCGTTTTTGTTAACCCTTTACATGCGTCGAATTGCGATTGAGGTCGCTATCGTTTTGTTGTAAACGGAAATAGCACTAATTTTATTTGTAGTTCTGTTTAGTTATTTACGCGCTCCCAATTGTTTTTTTTATTCGTTCGTGTTATTTTAGAGCTTAATTAAACACCCACACATACTCATGCATGCATACACAGTTATAAAACTGTGTATGCATGCTTTCTTGATCTGTAAAAAACTTTTGACCTGATGTCGTATGACGTAATGTGTCAGCTTAGGATGACTGGCGTGATGCTGGAGGGTCTCGATCGTGACCCCTGGGGTCGCCCATATCGCGCGGCGCAACAAAAGCTCCGCGCGTCGGGCCCCCCCCTTACGGAGACTCTCCAGCCCAGCTTCCTGCAGGAAGTGGTTGAGGGCCTTTTCCCGCAACGGGTGGAGCACGTACCCCCGTCGATGGCCCCCTTGGCCGGAGACAACGGGGAGAACGAGGAGAATGGTGTTCCGCCCGTCACGGAGGCGGAGGTAGGGGCGGCTGTTCTACGGATCCGTTCCAAGAACACCGCCCCCGGGCCAGATGGGATCCCTGCCCGAGTGTTGGCCCTGGCCCTCGACCATATGTCCGACCGCCTCAGGGAGGTGTTCGACGCTAGCTTGGCGTCCGGACGCTTTCCTGACTGCTGGAAGAGCGGGAAGCTGGTACTTTTAAAGAAGCCGGGACGGCCTACCGATTCGGTCGCGGCCTACAGGCCCATCGTGTTGCTGGACGAGGCGGGTAAATTGTTTGAGAGGGTGCTCTCTGCCCGCATCGTCCGGCACCTTGGCGAGGTCGGCCCCGATTTGTCGGACGCCCAATTCGGTTTTCGAGCGGGGCGTTCGACAATCGGTGCCGTTTTGCGCCTGAGGGCCGTGACCGAAGAGGTAGTGAGCTGTGGCGGCGTGCTGTTGGCGGTGTCGTTGGACATCGCCAACGCGTTCAATAGTCTGCCATTCAGCTGCATCAGGGAAGCACTCCACTATCACGGAGTGCCAGGGTACCTGAGGCGGCTAGTGGCAGACTATTTAGAGGAGCGTACCGTCATGTACGAGGACCGAGATGGAGTTTTGAGTCGTCGGCCCATGTCGTGCGGTGTTCCGCAGGGGTCTGTCCTTGGACCACTCCTGTGGAACATGGGGTACGACTGGGCCCTTCGAGGCGACTTCCCCCCCGGGCTCGGCGTAATCTGTTACGCCGATGACACGTTGGTGACGGCCCGGGGGGTGAACTTTCAGGAGGCGGCGCGCCTGGCCACCAGGGGAGTCTCCCTGGTGGTCGGGCGCATCGAGGCGCTGGGTTTACGGGTGGCCCTGGATAAGACGGAGGCCCTTTTATTTCATGGGCCCCGTCGTGGTCCACCCCCTGGCGCTTCTATCGAGGTCAACTCGGTCCTCGTACCGGTTCGGGCCCACATAAAGTATCTGGGCCTGATCCTTGACGGAAGGTGGCGCTTCGACGAGCACTTCCAGCAGCTTGCTCCCAGGCTGGTCGGTGCTGCGTCCGCCCTTGGGCGACTCTTACCCAATTTGGGTGGACCCAGCGTCGCTACGAGGCGGCTCTACACGGGGGTTATCCGGTCAATGGCACTCTACGGTGCACCGGTGTGGGCGGAGGCTCTGACCGCCCAGAATAGGGCGCGCCTCTGGCGCCCTCAGAGGGTTATGGCGGTTAGAGCCATACGCGGATACCGCACCGTGTCGACGGAGGCGGCGTGCGCGTTGGCTGGGACTCCCCCGTGGGATTTGGAGGCGGAAGTGCTCGCCGAAGTATATCGGCGAACGGCTGAGTTCCGGGCGGGAAGCGGCAGTCGGCCCCCGCCCGAAGAGGTACGCGAATGGCGTGAGGCCGCTCGCCGAGCCACCATGGCTCGTTGGTCGTCCCGGCTGGAGGCTCCACGTGCTGGCTTTGCCGCCGTGGAGGCGCTCCAGCCGGTCATCATCGAGTGGGCAGGGCGGCAGCACGGGACCCTTTCCTTCCGACTGACGCAGGTTCTTTCCGGGCACGGCTGCTTCGGGAAGTACCTGCACTCGGTCGCTAGGAGGGAATTGAGTCCTGCCTGTCACCACTGCGACTGCAGTGAGGACTCGGCTCAGCACACGCTGGCGGTCTGCTCTGCTTGGGCAACGCAGCGCCGGGCCCTCACTGCAGTCATCGGAGAGGATCTCTCGCTACCGGCCGTCATACGCTCCATGGCCGGTAGCGACAGGAATTTTGCCGCGGTCGCGACCTTCTGTGAGGAAGTCATCTCACAGAAGGAGGCGGCGGAAAGGGTCCGGGAGGATGACCTCCACTCGGACTTAATTCGCCGCCGGCGAACCGGGCGGCGGAGGCGCGCTTACCAGCGCCTCATGCCGCCCTGAGTGTGGCCGCGGGTGGACGGGACGGGTTTTCCCCTCCACCCGCTACAGTGGCCCCCCGCGAGGAGGCGACGTCCGCGTGTGCCTGGACGTCGCCTAATTGAGAAGTTCTAAGTTTTTACCCGGAGGTGGTGCCCGCGCTTTGCGGGCAGGCGCTAGGGGGGGTCCGGATGTCTTAATAAAAGCTGTTCCCGGATCCCTCCTACTTAAGGCGCAGTACGGCACACCGTGTGGTTTTAGTCGGTTCGATTCCGACACACCGCCCCACCGAAAACCCCGGTGGGGTGACGGCCCGAGGGGGTTTCCACACGCACAAAAAAAAAAAAAAAAAAAAAAAGGATGACTGGCGTGCATATACAAGTCTTAAGCAAACAAAAAGCATCAGGCATCATCAATTAACAGTCTCTCGGAGAGGTACAGCCTGGATTGTGGGGTGAGACATTGAGGATTGAGTTCTCCGAAGCTGTTCAATCGTTAAATTAACGATCTGATAGTTGAACTTAGCATCACCGGCATAGGGTGTTCCGTTGACAATGTTTGCATGAACAGCTACGCCGATGATATACTTCTGCTGAGTCCAACTATTAGCGCCTGGGGGAGATTGTTACAAATATGTGTAAGATATGCCCGTGATCATGGTCTTATATATAATGGCTCAAAAGAAAGAAATTAGTTTTCAAAACTTTATGCAAATGTCACTCGTTAGTTGATCTGAAGAGAGTGAAATAGTTTAAATATCTAGGAAACTATGTTAGCGACAGTCTTGATGACCAGGTTGAAATAGATAGGGAACGCCGGGTAATAGCTATCAGGGGTAACATGTGGGTACGTAGGTTTCTCGGTGTAGTAGGGAAGTCAAAATAACTCTTTTTAAATTGTAGCTTACTGTCAAACTTTCTACACGTGCAGCCTATGGGTTAGTTATTGCCAGAGAGATAATTAGTTATTCATGGAACGTCGTGAATGTATAAATACATTCACCTGAAGGCAACGCGTATCCGTGTATACTGCACAACGTCGCATTAACAATTGACAAACATTCTGTTGTTATGTGTTGCGAAGAAGCTACACTCACGGCCGTTGTCAATAGATAAAATATAGATAAGTTGTTGTTTATTAGAATGTGTAGTAATAAATAAAAAAATAAGTTTAAGAGATCGTCATTTTTACCTTACGATATCTCTATTTTCGTTTTTGGATAAAAACAATTTTATTGCTTCGAAATTTTACTGATGGTATTCTTGAGGAAAATATATTTCTGTGTAAATGTCACTCTTGGTACAGATTCAATTATGAAAATCAGATTTGTTTTGTAAATTCCGGTAAATAGCTTTAGACTTAAGAAAATTTTTGATAGTTTATTGACCTGTAGTAACTTAATCGTTTGAGTTCACCGACTTTAGTTTAAAACCTATTCTAAGGTACATTAATAGCTGTTCTAAAGTTTATTTAAAAGTTACATAGATGTTGGTATAGATTTAACAATAATGTGCTTTGTTTTACGACGACATCTGTAGCGCGGCGATGGTGCATTCGTCTTCCACGTTTTGGTTTGTGGGTTCGATTCCCGCTCAGTGCAAATATTTGCGGGCATTCATATATTTATATGCATTGGTCTGGTTATACTTGTTCTAGAACCCATAATTGGGTTCTCTGTAGTCTGCTTGGTTGGGTTCAGATAGCGACCCCAGGATATTATTATTAAATAAACATATTTAGTGACTTAAACTTTTTTTTTTAACGAAGGATACTTCAATATATCCTATTAAAATTGTTTTGAGATTAAAATTTATATTTTTAATTCGTTTCAAAGTTATGAACATTTATACTTAACTAAATAAAAGCCTAATTTTAACCTAGAAATCTACTAAACAAGTTGTGATCGTCAAGAAACAATTTTAATTGAAGTTAATTATGTAAATTTTACTTTTCAATTACCGTTTCTTAACTTACGAGCTAATGAATAAGTTAAAAGTTGGCAAATCCAAACTCTTAAGAGCTATTAAAATAAAATATAAGTGGAAGGATGTTTTGTAGCAATATGGAAAATGCTACCTCACAGACTTTTCAGTCTCAATTAGCTGTGTAATTTTGGAAGACAAGCCCCATTAATTCGTCCCATGGGTATCGTACAAGCCGATTAAATATTGTGAACCAGCCTCTACGCATAAGACGGCCAGATTTTGCAGACCTATCTTTACATTATAGAAACGCTTGTCGAAGTTCAAGACACTGATATAATCATGTATATGTACAGGAAATATGTATAATAATGCTTGAACGCGAAAGTTTAAAAGTTAGTCACAACACTGATGCTGAATAATAATGTAATTAGTAAGAATAATATTAGGACACATTCTTGAGGCTATTTGCTGTAAAAGTAGATGATACTCGACAAACAAATTAGTTGCACAATATTTTGTTCATGTTAATAAGGGTCGTCAAATTTCCTTGAGGAGAACGATAGGGTCGGTTACGCGCGAGTGACTAACGCCCGGTTTATGAAAGACTGATCAACGTAAGAATTCACTACTCATATGTCAAGTCTTTTATCAAGTATATATTGCGTTGCTGAAAGCATGATTTGATCATCGAATCATTTAACAAAGGTGCAAAATTTTGCTACGAAATTGTATGTCAAATGCCATTCGAATGTTTAATAAAATTGATCACAGATTAGTATTTTTTTCTTTGACTCATGTTTCAGAAATTCGAACTGATGTGACACCACTGTTAACTTGACAACTCTGTTAGTTGAACAATATTTTGATCAGCCTTTCAGAAACCTTATGTAAGTGTTATGAGCGTTTACAGGTAAAGGTAATAGTTAACTGTGAGGTGTGCCCTATGCGCAGGATTCACATTTAAATACCTAATACCATTTTGAATCGTCATTCGTCCCCCGTGCTTACCTTAATTCTGATCTGACGTTCCTAACTCCGCCACAAATTCTTAAAGACATTTCATTTGCTTTACAATTTAGAGGCATATGTAACTTACTATGATATTAATCGTGGCTATTATTGAAAACTATTTAACTGTTTCAAGACGTAGCTAATTAGCAAATCAAAATATCCGAGTACAAATTAACTTTTTTTTTTTTTTTTTTTATGGTATAGGGGGCAAACGAGCAGATGGGTCACCTGATGGTAAATGACTACCGCCGCCCATGGGCACCTGCAACTCGAGAGTCATAAGTGCGTTGCCGCCCTTTAAGGTGGGAGTAGGAGAAGAGGGGGAGGGGGGAAGAGTGGGAAGAGGGGGGAGAGGGAAGGGTTAGGGCTTCCGGTAACCTCACTCACGCGGCGAAATGCAATGCAAGCATTGCTTCACGGCCGTTTTTCTGTGAGGTCGTGGTAGCGAGCGGAGTCGAGCCGGCCCATACGTGCCGAAGCATGGCTCTCCCACACGACGATCTTTATGATCAACATTGTTAGCTGTTGTCATGTGCTTGTGATAATATTGCTTGCAGATTTTTTTTTATTATGAAATGGAATAGGCTTTTGTCTTCCAACTCACTTGATGGAAAGTGATGATGTAGACGAAGATGGTACACGCCTATCCAAGAGAAACCCATACACTCTACTTTTCAACGTTCCAGGATTATAATTGTCTGGAAAAATAGACGCAGGCAGTTCATTCCAGACCTTGACGAAGCGAACCAAAGAGTTTAACGTCGAACGAAACGTTTAACAAAACGTTTCGTTCGACTTTTTGTTATTTTGAACAAGAAAAGGTGGAACTTCTGTCTGTGTCTAGTCGTTCGATAAAGGAATAATGAGGGTCAAATCATTTCGAAGAGAGCCTTGGCACACTCACTAAAGTGAATCCTATAGAAAACCGGTCCTATAGAAAGCAGGTGACTTCACGACAATACTCAAGAGTATGCAGTGCCCTATTCGTGAGCACATCGTCGTTTATAACCTTACGGGCTCTTCGGTCGACAGAGTCCAGTGCGTCCAGTAAACCATCAATAAGGTGACTGCAGTACTCCATGCAAGATCGAACTTGGGCTGTATAAAGATTTAGCAGCAGTTCAAATCTGAAGTTCCGCTGGACCCTCGAAATGCCTCACAATTTCTTCGAAGCTGTCTGTGCCATGGTCTCAGTTTATTTACCGAAGTTAAGTTTGCCCAGAAGCCCTAGATGATCAGTAATCGTAAGGATACACCTCGGAAAGTTGGTGTAAGTTTGAAGTCACTCTTTTTCACAGAAAAGAAACATGCCTGTGTTTTAGAAGAGTTAAAATTAATAAGATTGGCGTCACCCCAATCGGAAACCCACTGGAACGTCACATTAATTCAATAATAGACACTCTCGAAGTCTGGATTTCACGTAAACTTGCTCGCGCATTGGATATATATCTTTCTACAACGGTGCTGTCATCGGCGTAGCCAATAATGTCAGGTGTAAAAAGGTCAATTACATGGAACAGGAAGAATGTTGCAAAGAGAACAGATCCCTGAGGCACTCCGGCATTAACTGTAATTAGGTCGGAAGACCTTGGAATGATTTGAAATTTATATTGAATATATTTTTTTGAAGAATTGACCATGACCTTCTAAGTCCTCGCTCCATAAGTGGGTATATATCAAGAGGTCCCCTGTCGACCGTCCTCTGCAAAAACAATATTGGTTGTCACTGAGGAGCTCGTTGGTTAGTATACCTGGCCCTTGGTTTGCCAGGCGATGGTTGTTCAATGTTGTTAATAATGTTTCTCATTGAGAAACATGAACTTGTCACTTTACACTTCCTATTAATATTAATAGGTTCTTAGTCGTAGTTTTAAATTATCTATTTATACATTTTAAGTCCCGCACTTATTTTATTCCAATTTGAGATTGATTACTAGCAATTTTAAAGGTATTTGTATTTTGAAAAATAAATGACATTACTATGCATTCCTATGTGTGTTTCAAAACCTCCCTTAAATTAATCTTTTCTCTTTTAATAACTTAAGAATAAATTTTCTGCTCATACCTTGAAAAATCTTCCAAAGTGCATTTAGAGTTTGTTTATTTATTTCTTACAGTAATGTCTTGCACAAAAATCGAGCTCAGCATAAAAACCGTTTTCTATAATCGCGCCTGTATCATTCCCGAAAGGCACTGGAGATATACACACACACATTTTACCAACTTACTCTTCGTCCCTCATACTACTGCCGTCTATTGAATACATTAACAAACTCCTTACCTTAAAAAAATCTATAAAAACAATTTGCACGAAGAAGGCTTAATATTCTTTTAATATTCTTTCTTTCTTTCTTCTTTCTTTCTTCTTCATACTTTGTCACGTAATTTGACGTGACAGGTCAGAGTGCTTTTGTTTACATTTGTGGTAATTTAAATTAAAATAAAAGGATAATAGTGCTTAAAAACGTCTAAAAAAAACTTTAAAGTTGTGGATATAAACAATAATTTATGTTTTCAAGTGTAAAAGTGTTGCTTAAAAACTAAAATTAACACAAAACGCTCGTTTTACATATATACGTTGTGCTAAATCTACCCGTATTATAACAAAAATAAGACTAATTATATGAAAACGCATAAAACCAACTTTACAGTGTCATCTTTGTGTGTGGGCAATAGTGAAATATACTGCCTACTATTTCATGGTGTTAACAAACCATTGACTATAACATAAATAGACCTCGTCACATATATTTACAACAGCGCCATCTAGTTGTTCTCCTAAGTAACGCTAACCCCGACCTTATAGGTACCGAACGCTAAGATCGGTCGATATGCCAGTCAAGTGTGGAGGTTGCGCGAAATATCTGTCGCCGACAGAGGCCGCCACCTGTAGGAAATGTAAATTAACATATCACAGAGCATGCGTATCCCTGCCGCCAAAAGTAAACATATCTCCCTCTTGGCAGTGCCGGGATTGCAAGAAAAAAATCCCTACTGCTTCACAGGTCGACGAGAACAGCCCGGATGAGTTTGCGGACGCGAGTACTATAGATGTTACTGCAGAACTAACACAAAATAGCGTCTCTTCAGTTGTAGCGGCCGAATTACAGCGCTTTAAAGACGAAATGCGAGCTGAATTCCGTGCAATGCGTGTGGAATTTAAACAAGCACTGGAGGACTCACTGAAGGCATATCACGAACGTGTGGATAAGCTGGAAGACAGAGTGAGCGCTTTAGAAACAGCTTTTTCAAATAAAAGCGGCTCGACAGACGTAAGCGAAGTAGTTGCTCAATTAAAAACGCAAATCAACGACCGCGACCAAGAACTACTGGGGAATGATATAGAAATAGCTAATATCCCCGAGCCCAAGGAAGAATGCGTCATTCACACTGTGAAATTAATCGGCAACAAGCTGGGTGTCCAATTAGAAGATCGAGACATAGTGAGTGCGGATCGAATCAGTGGCACCCATATTAGTGCAACGGACCCTACCGGTCCCGTAAACGTGCGCCCCCGACGCATCGTGGTACGCCTGGCACGACGAGAACTACGCGATGAGTTGCTACGTAACGCGCGAGTTCGTAAAGGCGCCACTACCGCAGACATCGACGTGTCCGGCCCGCCGCGCCGATTTTACATAAATGAACGCCTCACTAAATTCAACCACCAGTTATTTCGCAGTGCACGGGAAGCTGGTGCACGTCATGGATGGCAGTTCATCTGGACAAAGCGAGGTCGTATACTCGCTAGGAAGAAGAACGGAGACCCCGTCTCCCTTATCAAAACTGAAGAAGACCTGCTGCGCATCTTTAGTCCATAAGTTAATAAAACTTTAAAATATAAAAGGGTGTCCGCCGTCGAAAATAAAAACTATTTACTTTTTTGTAAACTGCCATGCTTATATTTATTTGACACATGGAGGAGGAATAACTTGCGCTCTTATAAGTAAAGAAACACAGAAAATATCAATTATACATCTTATATCTAAATTATATATTAGTATAATTAAAATAATGCCACTTACACTAACTATTTACACCGACTGCTTACTATTTACACTACATGTTACAACACACTCACAATCGGGTCTAATCTATATAGAAACTAGTATATTGCAAGCACATATGAAAAATAAAATAACCTCACTGGAGAACCTGCTTATGTCGCTAGCGTATTCCAGTACTTTCACATATATTACTCATGAAACTAACGTGAATGGCGCCTAGTAAACAAGTTAAGTTTGGTCTCATTAATGCAGGTTCCCTGTCAACCAACCACGATGAGTTTGTTATGGCTATGATAAACCATATGGTCGATATAATGGCAGTAAACGAAACGTGGCTGCGTGAAGGGGAACATGGTCGAGCACCTGTCGTCCCGGGGTACAAGCTCCGTCATATTCCGCGACCAACGACTGTGCGCGGTGGCCGAGGAGGCGGAGTGGCGTTTTATATTAAATCAGGAATAACGGCACGCATTCAATCTCACCCCCACCACCCTACTGTGGAGGAAATGTGGATGAAGCTGACCACAAACACAAAAAAAATGTTAATCGGCACTGCCTATCGACCGTCGTGGCTGGATTTAGATACGTTTTTAGATGCAATCACCGACAGTGCGTGTGCTTTAGCTCCTTACGATAATATAGTACTGTTGGGTGATTTTAATGTTAACCTTCTCGACACAAACAATTTTAAAAGTAGAAAATTACAAGAATTTTTATATTACTTTAATATGAAACAAACAGTGACAACGCCAACACACTACATCGGTGAAAGTTCTACATTGATTGACCTGATATGTACTGACGCTAAATATCGCAACGTGACTGTGGATCACATTAGCGAGTTCGGTCATCATTCGTTTGTAACGTGTGAAATAATGTTTCTCAAGGAAAAGGCTCAGAAAAAAGTCGTTTTGTATCGACCATTTGGTGATATACTACATGACCTTTTCAAGCATGACCTAGATTCAACACCGTGGGCATCTATTTGTGACTTGGAGAATGTGGATGAAATGGTAAGTTGGTTTAACACATTAATAACACAACTATTCGACCTTCATGCCCCTATTAAAGAGAAAGTGTTTAAAACAAAACCAACGCCTTGGATAACCGACAGGATAAAAACTGCGTTTAAATTAAGAAACGAAGCTCGTCAACGGTTTCATCGAACTGGACTGGCGGCTCATAAGCAGTACTACTTGGACCTAAAAAAAGTAGCCATAACATCCTTAAGAAATGAAAAGACAGCTTTCTTTACGAAGCACATCAATGAACACATAAACGATTCAAAATTACTCTGGAATAATCTCAAATTGCATGTGCTTCCGGTACACAAAAATGAAGAGCTCCCAGCACATTTCGGTGATCCTAACGCAATCAATGCAGCTTTTCTTGATGTTCCCGGAAATTCCAACGTAAGTATTTCTCACCTGACGTTCTTTGAATTTAATCGGTATTAAAGATTTTCTTTGCAACCCACAAACAAGGAAACTGTTGCTAAAATCATCAATAGTATATCAACAAATGCGCAGGGAATTGATGGTATATCCAGAGATATGGTGAGACTAACAATTCCCCAATCACTAGAAGCAATAACAGCAATTATAAATAAATCTATTATTTCGAAAACGTTCCCTTCCATGTGGCGCAGAGCTATAGTACGTCCCCTGCCGAAAAACAATAACCCTGTAAGTTTTAAAGATCTTCGCCCAATTAGTATACTGCCCTGGTTGTCAAAGGTGTTGGAGAGGGTGGTGTATCAGCAGGTTATGGAATATGTCGACGCCAATGATATTCTGCCGGACCTACAGTCAGGTTTCAGAAAGGGTCGAGGGACAGCTACAGCTCTGGCAGATGTCGTGGGAAATATCATCGAAGCCCGGGACCGGGGAGAGGGCACCATATTGACTTTATTAGACTTTTCCCGTGCGTTTGATACCATTAATGTCACCCTACTATTATCAAAGTTGGCATATTACGGTTTCGAACTCGAGACAATAAAATGGTTCGAAAGTTACTTGTCGAGCAGGTCGCAGCAAGTTGAAATACATAATAGAAACGGTTCGAAGCTCACCTCCTCTCCTCAGATTGTCTCAAGAGGAGTTCCTCAGGGATCACTGATCGCTCCCCTTTTATTTATAATTTATAGCGCTGACATAGTCAATTGTTTTAAGGAATGCAAGTACCATATATACGCGGACGATACACAACTACACCACTCATTTAAAATTGAAGACACCTGCACAGCTGTGAAAAAAATTAACGAAGATCTCCAAAGGGTGGCATTATGGTCGGAGGCGAACTCGCTAGTGTTGAACTCCCAAAAATCGAAGTTTATAATTCTGGGTAGTAAGCACCATGTACAGGCTATTTCTTTAAAAAATCCGATAGTAACCATAATGGGCAACTCTATAGAGAGGGTAGACACGGTACGTAATCTGGGACTTATCATAGACCCAGAACTTAGATTTGAATCTCATATAAATAATGTTGTTAAGAACTGCTTCTACAGGCTAAAAATTATTTACAATATTAGAGAATTTATTTCTGTAGAAATAAGAAAAAGGCTTGTTGATAGCCTAGTGCTATCAAGGTTTAACTATGGGGACATTGTATACGGGCCATGCTTGTTATCCAGGACCGAGCAGTTGATACAACGTGTACAAAACGCTTGTGCACGGTTTTGCTTTAGAATACCACGCAGGACTCATGTAACCCCGTTTCTGAACCAACACAATATTTTGAAAATGGCTGCACGACGGAAACTTCATTTGGCTAACCTTTTATACGGTGTTATATTCACACAAAAGCCAAAATACCTCTACAACACAGTGACCTGGAAGCATGATACTTATTACCCTATTCGATTAACATCCAACCCGTTTTCCATACCCAGGTATAGGACTACCGCGTTCAGGGGATGTTTTAAATATTCCGCAACTCGCTGCTGGAACGACACACCACCCCCCATAAGATCTGCAAATAACAAAAATAGTTTTAAAACTAAATTGAAGAAACACCTATTACACCTACAAAAAAGTACACCCTAATCCGTTAAAACTTATAGGGAACTCCAGATCAGATGTGTATGAGAGTAAATGCTTACCAAACGTATAATCACGGGCGAAGTTCATTCCGCAGCTGTATAGGTAATCTGGCCATAACATTAATGTGGAATATATTATTATTATTCCTGAAACCTTCCCCTAACCTGCAAAACATAAGAAAAATAGAAATGTATATATAGCATACTATACACCTAAATGATAGAATAAAATTTTGTCTCCTACCTTCTTAAGAGACTGTTATGCCCTTCTCTTTCGTCCTTCCGCATGCGGTTTTGTATGTTTTTAGCAGCTTCGTTTTAAATGCAGTCCCTTCTGAGATTTAGTACTAGACGCCTACGTAACTTTAACATATTAAGTTTTTTCAATTCTGCACACACACATTTGTAAGGCAATAATCATGTAATGTAGATGAAACATAATGCGTAATAATTTAGGTGATTAGGTAATCGTCACAGTTCCGATGCGGCGCGGCATCGACACACTCACTATCAGTCACTATCACTATGCAAATTATAACCGCGTATGTGTGCGTGTATATATATGTGTGTGTATATATATGTGTATATATTTACGTACACTTTATGTACAATTATTTAAAGGTTCCAGTTGAAAACCAGCGCCCGATTCTCATCTGGCATTAAGCTGAACTGGACACCTATTTTGGTGCAAACGCGAGACAAATTATTGTTCCTCCACTGTTTCTTTTTATGTACTTATTGTATTTTCTGTACATCGATTTCTATTTCATTATTTTTTTATAGATATAAGAATATTATTTTAAATAACTACCTGTATTTAGCACCAAAATAAATGGATTTTCTTTCTTCTTTCTTTCTTCATTCAAACATAAGCGCCAACTTATGGCACGGGACTAAGAAGGCTGTCTCAAATAAAATTTTGAACATTTGGTAAGGAAAAAAAGGTAAATACTTTATCTTGATTAAATAACAAGGGAAAACAATGAAGAAGTTACTTTCAACTTTTGTTCAGATTTAAGAAGACTGAATAAACACATCGTTAATATCGTAATTGCGTGCAAAACCATTTAAATCCTAAACATACATATTATCTACATTATGTACTAAATATACAGTTTAATACTAAAGCTATTGAAAATACTCAGTGTTTTGACAAATATTTAGGTTCCATTATATCCATTTATGTCATTATATAAATTCCATTTATGCTTGATATTATCAAATCAAATCAAAACCTTAAATAAACCAATAATAGATATTTTTGAATTGTCAGGAGTAGGAGTCAGTCAAACTAAGTCAGTCGTGAAGCTAGTAGCCTGTTCCAATACGTAGATCCTATGGAGAAGAACAAGAAGGAGATGGTATAGTATACTACTACTACTATATATAGTATGGAGAAGGAGGGAAACTCCAAGGACATTCTTTTTCAAAATATTTTTACAAAATTCTGGTTACGCTTATGAACACTGTTCATAAGCGTAACACACCTATTATTCTAAAATATAAACAGACGCGCTAATAACTACTATATGTGTTTAAGTAATAGCAGTCCGGAGATGACCAGCTCCGACCAACGGGGCTTTATAATCTTAAAGAAAGTTAATGTTGAGAAACGTAATTATAGATACTGTTAACTTTAGGTTAGGGTTGTATTTTTTTAGGATTCCGTTTCTCAAAAGCAAAAAGAAACCCCTATACGAGTAGGATCACTTTTTTGTCCGTCTATCTGTCTGTCATGAGCTTTTATCTCGAGAACCCGTGGAGGTATCAAGTTGAAATAAACATCAAATACTTGTCTGCAATCCCTTGAAGCTGCAAAAAATCAAGCTTCTAACTAAACAACGCCATAAAAAGATACCGATCATGAAATTTGGTAAAAAACAAGCTCTCACAGCACAAGTGAAGGATAACATCTGATCATTATTTTTTTGTTATTTCACGTATAATTTCTTTTTACGTGATTTAATAACTTTCAAAATTTCACTTTGTCGTATATCGATGTATCGGAGAGCATTTTTAAAACTGAAAAAATGAAGTTTGACTTGCGGAAAAAACGGGCAAGTCGTAAATCGACTTCCGAGATGGACGTTCTATCTACATTATGTACAAGATTGTTTGCTTACGGAACCCTCGGTGCGCGAGTCAGACTCACATTTGTCTGGTTTTTTAACAATTCTTTGAGTATAGGGTAGCGTAGTAACCCTGAGCCCAAATCAAAAAGGTCCAAGTGTGAAAAAAAAAATGGACATGAAATAAATAAAAACAATGACAATAAATTATATCTTTATTAACAATGGGTTTTAAATAATCAAAAATGGTCTAAAAATAATTCAAAACCTATTAAAATGTTGCAGCATTTAATTATCCTGAACTCTAATAAATTATTCGCCTTTTCCAATTCTGAAATGAGAAGACTTGGTATTATTTATAACTTAAGCGAATATAGCACAGAAAATAAAAACGGTAAGAAACAATAATAACAAATCAGAAAAGCACACCGAGAACAACACAACGGTCATATTACACGATAAATTGAGCAACTTAATACTACAAACAAAAGTATTTGAAGCGTTCGTTCAAAATGATTCATTTAATAAACCTAACACGCCCCCCAGGCGTTAATAAATTCTTGCCGAAATCCTTCACAAAGATGTTTTCCTTAAATATAATCAAGAATGTTGAACAACCGTCCACGAATACAATGGCAGAATTATGAAGACCTACTATTACAATTTCCTTAGATGCTGTCATTAATTTGATAGCTGTTTATTTTTTGGTGTCATTCGTTCATTTGTGTTCATATTATACTTGGTTTAATGTATTGAATAAATTATGCATTTACTTCAGAATACATTTGTTTTCAAGAGCAAAATCATGTCATTATGAAATAAGGGAATAAATGCGATCATAATCTAGATATGCATAAGGTTTCAACTAAATGAGACAGCATGTGAGATTGTGAGGTATGTACATACCTAGATTATGATAACGTTCATATTTTTATATCATGGAACATGACAGTTTAGAAGATAAAATATATTATTATGTATGTGTAAGGAAAGGCTTGTCTCTGAAAATAATCTCTCGTTTTATTAATTTTGATGAGCTTTATGTCTAATGTTTATATATACCAGTCTACATTAATCATAATAGACGCATGCCCTCTAAAACCCCAATTAGAACATTATAATGTAATGTTTTCTTAGTTTGAATTAAATTAAAATAAAATACCTATATTCTAATGATTAAAATCGATACACGCAAGCATAGATCCTAGTTTTAAAATACAGTTTATGGCTACAAAAGACCTTTGATGTTCTCTTAGGTACATAGAAAAATAATAAAAACGACAGTGACCCCAAAAGGGAATACCGAGGAAAGCCGTACCGAAAACAAGTTTAAAATCGTAGAGCCACTGTGCAATGCGGTGGCTTTGTGCCGCTGACTGGGCGACGTTATCAAAGCTTTTGACATGGTGTCATTATTAAAAAGTTCCTCGCGTAGAATAATGTGTGTTGTATTTTGAGTTTGCATGGGGTTTCGACTAAATCAGACAGCATGTAAGATTGTGAGGTACTATGATATAAGATAACGTTAATTTGCGATATTTCATATTTTTATATCATGGAACATGAAAGTTTGAAGATAAAATATAATATATTATTATGCATGTATAAGGACACGCTCGGGGCACGCCACAATTGTGGCGGTAAGACCCATCATGGGGGATTGGCTGGAGAGGCGACATGGCGCACTCTCCTACCGGATGACACAGGTGCTTACCGGACACGGCTGCTTTGGTAAGTATCTGTGTCTGATAGGCCGGGAGCCAACGTCTGTGTGCCACCATTGCATGGGCTGTCGCGAGGACACCGCACTCCACACACTGGTGGAGTGCCCTGCGTGGGCGCGGCAACGTGCTGACCTCACGATGGCCTTGAGTGTAGGCAGCCTCTCACTGGAAACCATGGTGATGGCTATGGTCCAGCACGAGAGCGCATGGGATTCCGCCGCCTCGTTTTGCGAGGAAGTGATGAGTACCAAGGAGGCGGCGGAAAGGGAACGGGAGAGAACTAGTACTCTCCCGTCCCGAAGAAGACGCACCAGGCGCCGGAGAGAGCGAGACGATCTCCGGCCTCCATGAGCGCTTAGGCAAGTGCTCATGGAGGCCGGAGATCGTCTACCCCCAGGCGGGGGTGACGGGATGGGTTACCCGTCGCCCTAGCAGAAGCAGGCCCGAGACGGTGGCGCGACGTATTCCACGCGCACTTCTCTAAATCGGAGGGGGCAAGGCCCCCTCACCAAATTGTGGGGTCGCCTGCTGTCGAGCAGGCGGCCAAGTCTGTAGGGGCTCACAGGGACTTCCTTCCTAGGGTACACCTGAGTCCCCGGCATCAGGACCCCGTGACGGAACACCGTGTGGTTTTAGTCGGTTCGAGTCCGACATACCATCTTACCGTTAGCCCCGGTGAGATGATGACCCGTGGGGGTTTCCACACGTAAAAAAAAAAAAAAAAGGACATGCTTGTCTCTGAAAAATTATTCAGCACCGCAGCAGCAGCTTAGCTTTACTTTGTAACCCACTTCAAAAAAGGAGGAGGTTCTCAATTCGACTGTATTTTTTTATGTTTATTACCTCAGAACTTTCGATTGGGTCAACCGATTTTGATGATTCTTTTTTTATTTGAAAGCTGGTGCTTTCCGTGTGGTCCCATTTTAATTTGGTCCAGTTCTGATAGTAGCATCTATGAGAAAACCATAAAAGTCTTTTGAAGTCGTTTTTTTAAAGAATTATGATAATTTGTGTGCGGAATAGTAAATGGTGCAATAATTTGGTTACGGCTTAAGTAATTGGAAAGCGACTATACGCATGTATTTTGTGATATAATAGGGCAGTTTCTTATATTTTGATTTGAAATTTATGTTTTTCCCATTTATCTATGCATGCACATAGTGCTAATAATAAATGAGTATGTACGTGATTGCGAACCAATGAAAATTTTACCACAAAGTTTATTTATGACGATACTCAAAATCCTTGGAGCTCTTTCAGAGAGCGCATAACACAAAAAAGGTACCTTGCCTTACCGGTACAATTATTGCTTTAGTCATGTTATTTTTTGTTGAGCTACCCTCAAAATAACGAAATATGAAACTTTAAAATGTTTTTGGGCAGTTAAACATTTCAGCTAGATACTTCAGAACTTAACTTTGTACTAGTTCGTTACCGGTTTATAACTCTTCACCGATGCGTTATACGACAATGTGTTTTGGATGTATTGTTATATTCCAACATCGTACTGCGACAAATTTCACTATCGATAAATAAGCCCAACTATCGACTATGGATTTTGTATTTGGTAGCATGTACTGCCAATTTTAGTAAGTTATTTTAGTCACATGCCAAAATACAATGATTCTCGAATGAACTCTAGGGCTGATTCTGATCCAAGATATAAGAATGCATACCGAGAAAGATATTAAATATCTTTCTCGACACGCATTCTTAAACCCGTTTGCCTCACAACAATTTTAACACACAATTCTGTTGTCTCCAGATATTTTTTTATAATTTAGTCATCGTGCCTCGTGCAAGCTCTATGAGTTTTTTTACACATTTGAACCTTTAATTTCTCTTGACAAACTAGCCTCTCCCAGTATCCTTGTCACGTGGGTCATGCCTCGAGGCAGTACGTGCGAAATCACTCGTGCTTTCACCTCACGCATCCAATTAGTGTGAGATGGCTTGTAAAGTTTATATACACTATACTTTTCTAGAAGGATTAAAAGAAATGAAATAGGCACAATGACGACGTATTTATGAAATATATATATAGTATATTGTGTTAAAAACACATTTCACTTTGTTTATATTTTCTGCAAATTACACCAAAAAAAATTATGATAATTTTTGATATTTTATCAGTGACCGGACGCCCTGTGGATGACTGTAACTCTGACGTCACACACACATAAATAACTGCCTCCACTGATTTCAATTCCTAATTTGCGTGTTAAGTGCAATCTTAGATCTATTTGTTATAGCAGTTATCTGATAGTTTTTGATAAATGTTATATTTAGTGTAGTAAATATTGGTTTCAAGTCTTAAAAATGAAGTCAAATTTTGTACGAGCTGATAACAGCACTCTTCAAGAACCACGCTGACAACTATGCTGTGGAACTTAAAAACAGCATTCAGTTATTATTATAAAAGGAGTTAATTGTGTATTTTTTGCATATGCTATTTATTTAACATTATTGCTGATACGACATGAGGAGTTTAACAACACAGCAGAAATCATTTGTTTGTTGAGTGCTATAATGAAGGGTTGAAAAGGTTAAGTTATGATGCACTGTTACAAGGTAAGGTATAGTATATTTAAATTGAATTATTACCAACATCTAAGCGATTTTCACACATCAAAACATCTGTTTGTGATAAAATGTTTTGGGATTCGTTGGAATAGAAACAGTTTGTGTAGGTTTTTTACAAAATATTTATACGATAGTCTATCTAATAGACTTGCAGAAAAAAGGTTATAATTCACTTCAGCTGCACTGTTTTATTTATTGTTATTTACTTATTTTTGTCGCAGTTTTAGAAATTAAACTTTAATTTTTTTTTACTCATCAAACAGTTAAAAAGATATCGCGGCAATATCAATGTAGTGTGCTTATTATGTAATAAAGAATATGGTAAGCGATTTTTTAAAATTAGTCATAGCCTAATAAGCATATGATTGAGAATAAAGAACAACACAGTATCTTCTAAAGGATCTTGATGACGAAATATCTTCATACTTACCTTTAGTAAAAATAACTTTGAACCTCGTGCAAAAGTAAATAGGCTGGTCCGTCAGGAAGGAAAAATCTTGCAAAAGAAAATAAAAGGGTTTGTTCACCATGGAAAGTCTGTCAATTATCCCTATACACTTCTTAAATACTAAGACTTGATGACTTTGTCTCAAATTACATTTCACGTGAAAAACCTTGCGCTGTGTTCGTTCTATGACTAGACCTGGGTAATTTTGTTCGGATGTTATTTAAAGATGTACGGATGTTATTAAGCGCGGCGGTGATTCCGTGAATAGTTCATGCTGCTACTAAGATCAGCTTCCCAGTAAGTACTGGCCCACACATGTTTCACTGTATTTGTTATTGTGAAAGAAACTATTCAAAATAATAAAAACAATATTGAGGATATTTTCAGCAAAAATAGCTGGCCATCAAGCAGAAAAACAATAAAGAAAACAATTAACATTTCATCTAATATACTTTGTAGAATTCTTGTTCTACTGTGAATTTTTCATGAACAGAACAATAACGGAAATATTGTCAACCACCAAAAATTTTCGTAACGCGTATTAGGTGGCTTGGCAATATCAAATTTATGTATATTTTTTCACAATTTTCTCAACATTTTTATTAAGTACTGATATTTCAATACGACCTTTTAAAAATGTTCGAAGCGTGAAAAAGTATGAGGAGAATTCTGACAAATATGTCACAAGTAAAGCGCAAAACATATTTATTTCTGAACAGTAAAACGATCTCTTAAAATTACAAAACATCTTTAGTTGCATGAAATACATATATGTAGGTATACATTTAATGGATAGTAAAAGACATACTATACCCTACATTTACTACTTAGTTATTGGAAATATCTAACACTCAGGAAATTACCTCAAGCTCTATCCAGCTCTTAAAAATAAGTGACTGTCCCAAATCATCCATAAACGAGTTATGTGATTTTTTTGTAATTTAGGTAAAAACGTAAATATTATATCACGGGGCAATACCCGGTCACCTGCGTCTTGCGATCAACCTCCTTTTAAGGGAAAGAATCTCATACATTCATCTGTCAATTCTCTCTGTCTCATACATTCTCTGTATTGGAGGTTGAAGAGACCGATGTCGAGTTGCTTATTCTCTCATTATCTCTTTAATCGTTATTTGCAAGCAGGTGTATTCCCGGATGCTCCAACCAATCTCTGGAACAAATTGTCGCCTGCGGTATTTCCGGATTGACCGATACGACCTTCAAACCTTCAAGAAAAGAGCGTACTCCTATCTCAAAGGCCGGTAACGCACTTGTGACTCTTGAGTTGCAGGTGTCTATGGGCGACGGTAGTCACTTACCATTAGGTGACCCGTCTGCTCGTTTGCCCCTTATAATTTAATATTTAAAAAAAATGCTCTTAAAAAGGCAATTATTCATCCGATTCACAAAGGGGGGGACAGAAACTGTGTCAGTAACTACAGATCAATATCAGTCTTGTCTCCGTTGTCCAAGATACTGGAAAGAATCCTAAACAATGCTCTTAGGTCTTTTCTAAACAAATATAAACTTATATCGGATAATCAGTATGGCTTTCGGTCAGGTGTGTTGACAGAAAATGCTGTACTTGATTTGACGCTACTGATTGCTGAGAATCTGGATAGGAATATAAAGAGTCTGGGTATATTTTTGGATCTTTCTAAGGCATTTGACACAGTTTCTATTCCCATCCTTATTCCAAAGCTGGAACTTATAGGTGTGCGTGGTACAGTATTAGAAATACTTAAAGATTATCTCAGAAATATTTAGAAATTTAAGAGACAGGGTTTTTTTAAAGTTTACCGTTATTCTAATTGTAATTATCGTAACTTTATCTGTTGCTACTTGTATGTATATTTGTATTTATCTGTAATTTTTGATAAATAAAGAAAAAAAAACATCCTACTGGGAAACAGCAATGGGCCCTAATTTCTTTGATAATATAATGCAATGCACTGCTGAAGTGAGGGTACCCCACCTTTTAACTCTGGAGTCGTCGCGCGGATTACAATAGTAATCCACCGTTGCAAAACTAAGTTTTTCAGAAAAACTACGCATAGGTATTATTTGCCGTTCCGTGTACTTTATATTGGATAGTTGATGCATGCGCTCAATGTAGCGCGTGCACCGATCGTTTGATGTTTTCAGACAGCAGTCCCGTAAAGTTTTTGGATTACTATTGTAATCCGCGCGACTTATTACGTAAGTATTTTTGTCAAGTTATTATTTATGTTTTTAACATTTTATCGTTTTTTTTAAAATGCATTTGTTCATGTACCTATTTTTTTTTAATTGTAGACCACAATGTACATAAATTTAAGCTCAAAAAGTACTGGCTTAATGCATATTTTATATAAATATAGTTTATTTTAGTATCACCATGGAACAAAGGCGTGCTGATCAAATCATAGCTTGGCTTAATGAAGATGATGAGGACAGGAAAGTTTCAGAAGGTGGTTACAGCTCGGATGATAAAGAATACTTTATTGAGGTGCAGAACCACGAATCTAAATCTAAGCAGGAGGCAGACATTTCAAATGTCAATTTATTTTCCAACACCTGAAAAAAATTCTATATCAGTCGATGACCAATATTTTGTTGGTGTAGACAGTACTGACTCGCAGGCATAACATGCTATACGTGTATACAGCGAATAAAAATTCCGAAAAAATTACTCGCTACTAGTTTCTCATTTCACTCTCATTGACATGGATGAACCGTTGGCTCACCTGAGGATACAGCAGAAATCAACACCATGAAATCTAGCTTTCAAAATAAAAGACTTCCTGAACATTTCTGAAGTCGAAGCCCAACCAATAGATGGTTGAGGTAGACCTCAAAATCATCGAATAGTAGGTCGATAGGTCGCTGTCATGACTGCGACGGGTCACGGAATAAAAGCACTCGCCGATCATGTAATTCTTGTCACAAATTCGTTTGCCCGGACCATTCCAAATATGTATGTTGTTCTTGTTTAGAAAGAAATTATTAGCTTTATTATTTCATTTAAATTTTGTGTTTGATCTCAATTTGAAAAAACAGAGCCATTTTTATATGCAAATAATCAGAGGTTTTTTTATTTATTTTTTATAAGTACTTATAGTAAATATTTTATGTTGTGTTCATTTAAATAATTAGGAATACTGTATGTTACTTCGTTTATAAGCATAATAAACCAAATTGATTAATAAATTCATGTTTTATTCGTATTTTTAAATGGATTATATATGTAATCCACGCCACTACTTACGTAACTTTTGCATGCGCGACGACTGTAGGGTTAAGTATTTCGTTCTGTATCCCACTGATATAATCAGATTGCGACAATAGACAAACTTTGCAGGAGCGAAGAGGTAAGCTAATTGTTTAGATCAGTAGTCAAGGCGAGGTGAGTGAGTAATTTACAAATTAGTATGCATGAAAAACAAAATATATTTGACGAATCCAATACCACAATTTTTTATAATACTCTGAAAAAATTTGATAATTAAACATCACAAACTAACAAATCCTATTATAAGACTAATGAAGACTTTCAATGTCATTAAATGTATTATAAGAAGCCACTTAAGTACTTCAAACTTTATTCTGAGAAATAATCTTTTACTTAAAACAGGCGCCAGTTAGAAGCGAAACAACTAACAAAATTAATAATACCGACCTACAAACTTGTACAAAGAGCATCCGTTCTGCCTATTACACAAACTTATTTAATATAACAACGCGTAAATTACATCGGCTGCTATCCATACCTATGACTAGACATTATATTTATTACGTCACTAAGTACCATTCGTGTAACTAAAACCGACAATAATTCAAAAATAATCACTATTCTAATTTCATCTTTATGCTTACGTATTAAGATTCAATCTGATGGCAAATATGCCTTGGTGTGTCTATTGTACAGCTATGTATTCTGTCACAGAGTGTATCACGGCAAGCCCACATAATGTATGCTGTCGACGAACCTGACACAAGCGAGTCTATTACTCACGGTCCCTAGAATTTATGAAGCGAATAACACACAGTGTCGAGTTATTGGAAACGTGATGCTAATGTTGATACAGTTCTTGTTTAACGAAAGGAGATGAAATGAAGAAGAGGTGCTATTGACCCTATTTGCACGTGCACTACATGAATTCCTGTTGATCCTTGGGCGAAATATACGTAGATATCTCTTAAGGTTCACATTA
Source organism: Euplagia quadripunctaria (assembly GCA_963859945.1). NCBI lineage: Eukaryota > Metazoa > Arthropoda > Insecta > Lepidoptera > Erebidae > Euplagia > Euplagia quadripunctaria. The sequence continues at coordinate 20,987,557 of OY982565.1, forward strand.
TTGCTAGTGGAAATGCCTTAAATAATTTTATTACTCATAAACTCAAAAACTTCAAATTGTGAAATTTCAAATTGAAAAACGACTGTCGTAGGTGAATGTGTACTATACTCTTATACTATACTGAATGACTGTACATAGGTACATATTGTAGCGTCTGAACTCCTTCGACACAGAGCAAACCTGGCTAGTATCGTAATGTTTGAATCTTGTCGATTCTGTGATTTTGAATTACATAAATTTGAAATAAAAGGGAAGAGAGTCACCGCAGCCAGCAGACAGAGTGGACGTCTGTCAAATTGCGGAGCTGCTTCTATGAGGCCAATATAAAGTGAATGTATTGTTATGAATCAATCAGTTTAAATATATAATCTTTCAGATTTGTTGTCGACTCTCTATTCTTCTCCTCTCACACTTTAACACCACGAACCCACTTCCTCTCTGCAAAGTTACCCTTACAATATGTATGTATGTCTTGTCTTGGTACATGTACTCGGTACTTGTCATGTCTTGTTTTGTCTTGGTACATGGTTGATGATACCGAGGGAACAGTCAATAATAATTTAGAACTATAATTGTGAATGAACTATAAATGTAATTATGTACTTACACAGGAATTAACAGTGAAAGGGAAATAACAATTAAAAAGTGCCCACGGCCAGTGCAACCTGGTCTAAACGTCAGGCAATTCAGAGGTATGTAATACCTTTTAGTGATCACGTTAATTCCCGTGTGAATACATAATCATATCATGGAATGCGATAGTTTAAAAGTTAGTATACACAAATGGACTCTATTTTTGCAAGAAGCCCTAAAGAGAGCAACCCGACAAGGTTCCCTGTATCTACTTCCAAATTAATGTTATCTTTAACAGAACAACAGCCTTAAAAAACGTTCCTTTAATTTTATAATTCCCAAAGGTCTTAAAACTATTTTACTTCCACGTTCATTCTTCATGGTTTAACCAACTTTGTGAAGTAGTTACTTTGCGACTCACGTTGGTACTCGACGTGACTCTTCGGTTTCCCTTTACTGTCCAACTTCGTATCTCAACAGGAATCGTAACTACGAGATAAAGACTGATGCACACTTGTAAAATTGTTTGCAGCTTACAGTTTGTAAGAACATTGTGTGTAACCGCAGGCTTCATTAGCCTTAAATTAATAACTACTAATTATAATGCGTTTGCTCTTGCAAAATTAAGCAATATACATTATTTTCTTAGATTTAATAAAAAAACCTTTTAAAATAGAAGTGAGAGTGGAAATAGCGAAGAATCAAAGATTCCATCATCAATAAAATGTTTTAAACAGTTTATCTGTTCTTGGGTTTTCTTAACACATTCCTCTCATATCGTTTCACCATATATTTGTAGTATGATATACATAATCAGGTGGGGAATAACTTTTTTATACATGTCCATTTCCTCTTTGTTTCAACTAACCGGTAATTGGGAAATAGCCAGAAACCATAATCACATCCAAAACATTTTTTTTGCATCCAAAATTTGTTAAAACTATTTGGCAACGAGGCAGTCCCACCATCCTGTAGCGATATTTTAGACACATACTATGCACAACTGAAAAGCAATAGTTTGCAGCAAATTGTTAGCCCAAATAGAACATTTACTTGGATGAAGTCATTACACAGTAGACCCATTAGGCGTCTTGTGTACCCTAATATTGTATGCATCGCCGCCCTGTACCAATATCTAATCGCTATTCAAATCGAGATAATTGGCGATAGACGTCATTCACACAGGTTCATTGAATTCCACTACCATTAGGCGAGAATTAGTTACGCGATAATATTAGGCGAATTAGCGCTAGGTGAATTAGGTTCATGAATTACAATTATAGGGGTGATGAAATACGGCACGTAGGCGTGATTATCGAGAAGGTGCCAAGTTATTAATTTTAGTTAACAAGTGTTCTGTTCGTTTCACGTCCAACATGTAGCTCTTTATTGTAGTTACTAAAGTTTTTAATTCAAAATTGCATTTCTTATTATATCCTCCTTCAATAAGATGAAAATCAGTTGTTCGTTATTAAGTATTTAATTTTTTAGGTAAAGTGAAAAACAGATAGTACCGCTAATACGAATTTTGCACTGCACTTCAACTTTCAAATTCTGTGGCATACCGACACACAGGCAAAGAGATTAGAAAACAAGTCCTAAAAAGAATAAAAGTAGACGTTAGGTCAAGAGACTTTTTCCAGCCTCTTTCATTACAGTACGTGGGTCACACTGAAAGTTTTTAGAATAGGCCAGTAAGAAAAACAGCTGATGAAAAAATTATTTAAATTTCGAATTAGGAACCCTTTAGGAATCTGTACATGTTTAATGATGTCATATGTCATTTGCGTTTAAAAAAGGCGTGAAAGAGATCCCTAAAGAAGAGTCGGCTCACTGCTTCAGTCAATGATTCCATCGCATGCGACAACGCTTAGAAAGAAACGGAGACTATTTCTAAAAGCAATAAAAATATTAACAGGCTTTCATATCATTACGTTTTTTATTTTCTAAAAACTTTTGATTCGAACAAGATGGACACTCATGTGGTTTTTTAGCAAATTGACAACACGTATTTTTTAATAATAATATTATATAACGGATGGCAATCTGTCTTTACACTACGTATGACACGACTAGCAATCGTTTTCACTGAGTGACTTTGTTAAGTTACGAATTTACAAACCATAGATTTTGTTAGCTTACAACAAGTCTAACGATCAAGAAGGTATGGACCTTGTATACTCACTCAAAAATTTATGTCTCACATTAGGCCCGAAAACTGTAAATGTTGTTGTTGTTGCTCTAGAATTGCAAGCGTCCTTAGGCTACGGTAACCGCTTACCATCAGGCGCACCGTATGCTTGTTTGCCACCGATGTAGTATAAAAAAGCTTGTTAAACTCCATAATATATATTAATCATAGAGGTATATACAAGATGTCAGTCAGATTTTGATGAGAATAAACAATCTTAATATAATAAAGTTTTGAAAAAATAACGGACTTCAATCGTTCGTCCTTAGGTTGTCCTTTGAAAAAACATTTATCAAAATTGATTCACAAACGGCGGAGACATCGCGTAATATACAAAGAAATAAACTTTTGCAATAAAATCAATAATAAATATAGGAAAATCGGGCTCTATAAATTGTTATCAGAAGTTCTCTTACCCTTTAGGGTAGAACAGAGACAACCTTTAATAAAAAAAGAGTCATTACAATCGGTTCACAAACTGGAGATTATAACTCGGCCAATATTTTTATGCGATACAACAATATTGGTCGACTGAAAATTTCCTTCTTATTGTAGTCTGTTCAACCTTATATTTATTTTATTTCAGTGAGGAGGTTTCAAATTTACAAATATTTAAACGAATTACATATCACTACATTAAGACGTCAGGAAGTAAGTCTGTTATGTGTCAATTCACTTTCCTAAACCGGTAGCTACTGTACTTTTTTAATAAAGATGCATAAGCTTTGGTAAAAGTTTGTTGAGTTCAGTTGAGAGGTCGAGACCCAATCTATTATCACAACTCTTCACAAGTTTCTCCGCACTATTTAATTTGTTTTCTTTTAGCAGCAAGGAACCGTATCTAAGGGCTCAGAAACATGAACAACTGAGCAAGGAAATGATTTCGAGAAATGGCACTCACATTACGTGGGAAACTGCTTAGTTTGATAGTTACGCATTAGTTCCTTTTCTTCCTATTGTACTTGAGAGGTATTACGAGATTGCCTTTCCAAGTATGAACCTGACCGAAATGTACTTGAATAATCTTGTAGTAGTAGTATCCTATTTGTGTTTATAGACATTGAGAATCGCTATCCAATTTTGGGGGGCTAGGCCTTGATTTATACAATACGCCTTAATAATCTCGTAAAGAAAGAATAATAATAATAACTTGACACATCTCACACACGGCAGTCTGATCCCAAACTAGGCAGAGCATGTACTATGGTGACCAGACTGCTGATAAACATACTTGTATATTTCTAAATATTATAGATAAATTACACCCAGATACAGAACAAGTGATCATGCTCATATTGCTCATTACACAATTATTTGTCCTGAGTGGGAATTGAACCCTCGACTTCTGGCTCAGTAGTCAACATCACTAACCACTAGATCAACAGCTAGTCAAAAAGAAGTCAGTTCAATGTAAGTAAAATATTAAAATATATAAATTCCTTTAAGTGCTACTACAAAACAATCTAATTACCAATTTTTCCTAGGAAAAGCAATCTACCCAGTCAAATCTAAGCATCTACATGCAAAAAAGTATCAATAAAATTGACCTCAAATCGCGAAGATATTATTTAACAGATATAGTTTGAAATGCGCAATAAAAAATCAACTGATAAACGAAAAGAATTTCGATACTGAATTTAATGCGAAAAATTTTCAATCATAAATATTCCGATTATAACAAAGCCAAGGGAAGTTACAGGCAAGAGCTTGTAAAAAAATTAATATTCATGAATGCTATTTTATCGACGCGGCGACGTTGCTAGTTTCTGCTACATCGTTTAAATAATATTATTAGATTGTAATATTACTATGCAAATAGAAAATTTGCGCACCAAACGTCGCCTATCATAATTGATTGGTTGGAATACTTTTTCTGGCTATTATCTGGCTTTTGCGCACTTTTTTTATGAAACATCATCACATTTGTTATTTGATTTATTTGAGCACTGTCAATAAATGTGCACTTAACGTCCAAGTGGGCCTTGAGTTCCTTTGTCAACATAGTAACAATAAAAAAATTACTTGTTTGGAAATAAATTTTAACACCTTAATTAAAAAACTCGTTTAGAAGGCTCTCCTAAATTATATATTTCCACCGAAATTCACAGGGAAATTAAATTATATGAATAGGCAATGATAATCCTGGGTTTACAAAAGGTGGTCCCTTTGTGAGCCTAGTATCCCCGACCATCTCCCATAGTAGTGGTGGTGTAATGGATTATGCCTACTTGCCTCCCTAACATAATTCTGCAACAAATTTTATTATTGAAAAACAAGGAGAAAAACAACCAAAAATGTTGGCAACATTCAACTTGATCCTCAAGTGTAGCCTGCTTTAAAAAAAGTCCGTACCTGTATGGTAAAATAAGTTCAAGGATTCCCTCCACAATCTAGTCAAGGTGGTGGAGGATATCGTACCACTCATAAATACAGAGAGTAAAAGGATTAATTGCCTCCCTCTACATGCTTTTTCGCTTTACTCTGGTTAGGTTGTTGATTGGTGAGGGCAAATTTCAGCATGCAAACCACCTTTCCCAACAATGTTTCTGAAGTCTGAAACATTTCAAAACATTATTGTCCAAAATATATACACAAGTTTAGAATGATTCATTTTAAAATACGGACGACAAATGGAATTTTATTGACAAATAAAATAATATTTAAAAATTTTGGCGCTGTAACAATATTCAAAATACCTTTGTTTTATTTTATTTATTTATTAAAACTTTATGCACAAAAATGTACAATGACGGACTTAATGCCACAGGCATTCTCTACCAGTCTACCCTAGGGTGGTGTAGAAATGGGTGAAGTGGGTGCACTAAATTTAAATCATAAACTTCAGAACAAATGAAAGACAAATAAATACCAAAACAAACAAGAAACGAGAAGTATAACATGTGAATATATAAATATATACACATATACATACAAAGATACATACATAAAAAGATAAATACATGCATATTCACATACACATTATAAGTATTAATATTGTAATGGTCCTGATAAATTTTGAGAGAGGAGAGCTCGTACCTTCGCCTTGAACGATAGGCGACTGGTTGCTATAGGCGACTGGATGCTATTCTGATTTCCTGAGGAAGAGCGTTCCAGAGGAGAACAGATTGAATGAAGAAGGAAGAATGGACACATGCAGAAGTATGAGAGGGGCATAACAGGAGAAGATTATCTGTGTATGTTTGTCAAATAAATGTATTTTCTCTTTTTTTCTCACAAGTAAGTTCATAATATTGAAAGGTGTATGCTACACAACCATGAAACTTATTTCCAAAATAAGATAACTGGTACATCGTCGGTTTTACTTAATTAAACTTAACTGAAGCTTTTGTTGTAATACATAAACAACATAGCGTGTTGTTCGCAGATTTGGCTAGTTGTTATGCAAATTGATGAGCAGTGAGTCGACAAGTTGGTTGTTACAGGAACTACATACAGCCTGCGTACTTCCCAGGAATAAGGGTGATTTACTTGTTCCCTTACCAATGGTTGTGATAGATAAGATCTAGGTCAATAATTGTACGAATGGAACGTAATTTCGTCTTTACGATCTTCCTTTTTTAATTGAAGTAGGTGTCCATAAGACAATGTCCAGGTGACGGGTGTTGAGCGCGAGTTAGGTTTTTATAGTGTTTACATGCCGAGCGCTTGAACAAAATTCATGTCCTTGTTGATGCACGTTTTTATCAAAACGTGTGCTCAACGCCCGTCATCTAAACATTGCCTTATATAGAGTATATGACTCTATTTTAGGTTGTGATTCTTTGGATTTTTTTTTTGTAATAAATAAATAACTATCTTTAAACAGCTGCGATAAAAAGGTTGAGGGTTTAAATCACATCTCGTATACGACCGATATATAGGTACTCTTTACACGAAAAAAATACTCAGAGTTGTTAAAAATAATATAAAGTTACTATTAGCCTATGTTACTATTAATTTAAAAAAAATAGTAGTGGTATACAATATGCAGCTGCTCTCTGTACTTACTTTAAAAAAAAGTAAAGCAAATGAAACATTCGTTTTTGTATTTAATATTAAGACAGCGAATAACATACCTTTTCGATAACACACATTGAAGAAAAGAAGATAAAGTATTAAGAATTGAGAAATGATAATGCTAAAAGAGTAAAAAAATTAAATTCATCCAATTTTTTTTTTATATATATATAATAACTTCCTCTTTTTGCGTAGATACAAAAAAACTCAAGAATACCTCTACATTTCAGTAATAGTAGCTAAAATCTCCTTGACAAAATTAAAAAACAAAAATGAATAATTGTTTATGGCAAAAGCACAAGCCGTGTGAAGACCAGTTATAAAAAAAAAGTTGTTTTTATATACGTTATGTAGGAGTGAAGGTGTGATATAAATAACATTAAAAAAAAACGATCTACCAATTAACCTGTCACCAGTCCACTGCTGGACATAGACCTCTACCAAATTGAAAAATTTTCACCGAACGACTATTCAGAAAAAAACCTGACAACCATAGTAGTGGTTGCGATGAGTAACGATGCTTACCTGTGTCAAGTTTGCCGACATCCACGAGTCTAGCATACGGAATACATTATAGCTATGTGCTTGGAATTGCTATCATCAATTCTCCAATTATTGACGCTTTGCGGGATAACGTCTACATTTTTTATGATATTACGTCGGTAATTCCACACGCGTACAGCTTTTTGTTGCTGTCCTCGTATTTTACGTAAAAATATTATGTTTTATTGAAGAGCTATGAAGGTTGTTCATGTATGTCCCCTCGTAAATATGCTCGTTAAAAAGCTTTTGTACAATATATATTGAGTAATAGTGAGTCAATGAGTGAGTGAGTAAATCACTTGGAAAATATATGCACCGGAAAAAATGTTCGTTACGTTTATGAAGCGCCGTATCAAAAATATGTTAATTGAAAGTGCTATTTGTACCTTGAATTGTTGTAAATGTGAAAGTATCTCGGTCATGTCTTTCATTTGTTAGTATTTCATTTTATGGTAATTAACCATTTATTGTAACTTTTATACTATTCATTGCATATAATATGTCATTTCTTAAAATAAATAAATATTATTATATTAATCAAATTTTTTATTTCACAGTATAAATAATATTAAATGTCTGAATTACAATAAACTTATCTAATCAAAAAACCCGCCCCCGACCATATTACATAACTATATATGTATAATGAAATTACTACAATATTAGTTAATATAACTGGTGGTATACATCAAAAAGTTACTAAAAGGAAATCACTCGAGTAAAAAAGTAGCAGTTTCGAATAAGTTAAATCTTCAGATCTCTTAAAAACCGTACCGCCGTAAAAAAGCCAGCACACATACGAAAATGTAAAGTCCTTAAAAATAAAAAATTCTGATGTTATAATCAAGGCAGCAAAGCCGTGACCAACAAACTTTAAAAAAGTAAGAGATTTCCAACAGCCAGATAACAAAATCCGCTCAGTCATAAATTCCGGCTAAGAACCTGACTCGCCGTGGTCAAAACAAAAAGCATCAGAAATACACCCATATATAACGTTGATCTGAACTAATTCTTGAATGTGTGCCAAGTCCGACTACGATTTGAGCTGACCTTTATTTAGGGTGGCCCAATTTCGGATATACAAACTGCAAAGTAGTGAATGTAGTGATGCATTTGTATGAATATTTCACGGCAACATTTGCATGTGTAAAAATTTACAAGTATTTTTGGTGAACGTGTTCGGTTACGGGGTTAACAATTTATGGACACGTCTGGTAATTTTTTTTTTGTCCATTTTTTATATTTGAAGGTTGGTAAATAATCTGTCTGATCATACAGTGTCTTTAAACAACTTGTATCAGCAACGCTTTCTCTCGGGCATTGACAGCCCTATCCTCTTCGCAAAGAGTAGTGACAACCCCACAAACCAGCAGGAACACAACATTATAATAGTAGACAAACCTTGTTGGTATGTTGCAGTTGCTCTTACTCCTGGCATGTGAGTGGTAGCTAATTCCTAAATAGAGGTTACATTTTGATTTATAATAGTAGGCTTTACAAATTTGTATTTGCTTCATAAATATTTAAAATATAATTTATAAGAGTGTTACCGATAGAGACATTTTAGTACAATACTTGTGGAGTTTGGGAGAGCCTGATTATAAATATTATTAGCGTGTATGCACCTCAAGCTGGATGCAAGGATTAAGGGAAAGAAAAATGTTTGCAAGATTTTGATACGATTGTGATAAATATTTATGAAAGTGACGAAATTTTAAAAGGTTTGATTTGTTTTTCTAACAATTAAAACAGTGACCTGTATTAAATGTTTTTTGCAAGACGGATGCAACGTTCTAATTTCTCACTAGAGCGACTCTTTGTTGCTAATAGGTTACCCTCCTCTAAATATGTTTGCTTGCTGTATATAATTTCTTGTCGAAATAAAAATATTTACATATGAGCAATAATGGAGGCATATTAAACCTCCTTCAAATAAAACAAGCCGAAAAGAATTAAATCCATCAAATCTGAAGTATACATCTAAAGTATTCGGATGATCTCACTAACTTGAGTAAGAACTGGATTACTCGAGCAATAACCAACTCGAGTAGAACTAAGTCCCGACACTAAGCGTTTGCGACGTCAGCAAAACTACCACTTGCATTTTCAACCGACACTAAAATTTAAGCCCTTTAAGTAATGAACTCGGAGCTGTGTTTTGAGGTTTAAGCCAAGGGAATATTTGGGGTTGTTTTATAAGAGATTCATCCTAAAAGAATACTCTAGTAAATTGTGACTTCGCAGGTTTCGTCAAATATTTTAATTAAAATATTTTTCCCAACTGAATTATTCTAATTTTGTTTTATTCTATTGTTCTAAACTATTACTTATTCCATACTTTATGGAAAATGGTTAAGAAATTGCATACCGATTTTTGAAGCGAAAACTTCTTTAGCGGCGTTGTGCACTTTTTGGGATGGGTAAAAAATGTTAAACTTGCATCAGGACACGTGACCCTGATGTCCGACTGTCCTCTGTTTCTACGTATAACGTACATACGTACGTAAGGGAGTGCGGGAGGGAGGGAGAGATAGAGAGAGGGGGGGGGGGAGGGAGAGGGAGAGATAGAGAGAGAGACTCCAGTAAATTGTAAACTCCAGTCATGCGTCAGAGCTGACACACACTTTTTTTTTAAGTGTAAACTTCTTTAGCCACGTTTGTGCACTTTTGCTGATTGCTGAACTCGTGACGGTCACGCTAATAATTCTCTCACAAACCACCCGAACGAAATTCGAGGTCCGCAAACGTGAAATAATACACCCTCCACAATTAAAAACCGAGTATTTATTCCAACAATCGATTCGCATCAAAAACAAAAATTTCTTATGCTACTTATGCAATGAAACCATAGTGCGATTTAGGTTACACTAACAACGCCATCTAGTTGCAAATAGCAAACTAATGACACTTAATGTACAAGGTATAGTAGACCTTGAAACGCTGTTGATTGGTTTATCTGGACACCACCTTTATATTGTTTCTATTCAATCTATTTGAACATTGTAGATAGGCATCCATACAGACGAACAGTATTTGGGTAAACTTCTTACCAAGCAGTAGTATAACAGTCTCGCATTCCGAAGTACGAAAGATAGCATTCGGCTCACCTTACTGCAAATGTAGTCGTAATGAGGTCTAAACGACATGGCGGAGTCGAAAATTACCCCTAAATCCCGAACCACCTTAACTCTCTCCAATGCACAACAAACACCCGTAATTTGATAAATATAATTATGCGGGTTTTGTTTTTTGTGAATGTGATGACTTGACATTTTTTATATTGAAAGACATAGAGTTTTTCTCACACCAGTTGGTAATAATGTTAATGTCAGATTGATGACTTTCACAATCTTTATAATCCGAGATACGTTTAAACACTTTTAAGTCGGCTGCATAAGCCAAACACTAACCTTTAATTTCATTCAGTAAATCGTCAATAAGTAATAAAAATAGTAGGGAACCTAGGTTAGATCCTTGCGGAACACTAGATTTAGCCAAAAATGGGATATATAGCCATTGACTGCTACTAATTGTGTTCTATTTAGAAGACGTGCTGGGCCTTTGTTAGTAACTTTAAATAATCGGGACGATCGAACGCCTTAGAAAAGTCGGTATAAATGGAGGTGTTTTATAGTTAAATGAGTCACATATATAATTTGTGTAGCACAAGAGATTCGTATTCTTTGACCTACCAGTCATAAACCCATGTTGTAAAGGACTTAGTTGGTTTGTTGTAGAGTAGAATGATTGTACATATGTTTGTAGATGTAACTCTCAAATATTTTGGCGAACCAGTTTAGAATATAAACAGGACGGTAATTAAAATAAATAAATTGGTGTAATTTTAGAGATTTTCCAATGTTCGGGGAATGTGCCATGTGCAAAAACATAGTTAAAAAATCTTTATTTTCTAGGTGACTCTTTCATCCGACATGCTAACATTTATACCCATAAATTCTCTCACCACATTGGTGTCCAATGTACTCACCAACAGAAAACTTCTCTTCGCGAGTTGTGCCGTAATCTTTTGTGGGACTTCAATTTGAACAGACAAGCAAAAAGACAAACAAACCTTCTTCAAAAAAAATCGATTGAGCAGAAAAAATATAATTCAAAAAACTTTGCGTCCAAATAATGAGTATCGTGAAATTTTATGTTGACAAAAAGGAATTAGAGCGAAAAAATACATTATAAATAGGTCGCGTCACTGGCCAGCTAATAACTACCATCAATCACGTTTGTTGTTGTTCAAGACCGCTGGAGTTTCGTGTTTTTTTTAACAAAATATGATGGTATTAGAGACACTGTACTCGTATTTTAGTAGTCATAGTTACAGACCTGTCATTCGATGAATATTTTAATGATAAATTAATAAAAAAATCTTCTATTATGAACCTATATTAGAATTACCTATGATACCAATTTGCACAGATTTCTAGAACGATACTAGTAAAGAGCTACTCATTCCTAGGAGCCTTTGGGTCTTCAATATTATATATACGTTCAATATGGTGCTGCAAGGTCGATTGCAAATTTGCAAGCTACGTCATTTTAGAGGACAATACTTTTCTGTATTTGTTGAAATCCGAGGCTAGGCAAGGGCAAGGCCAACCCCCTCTGCTTATATTTCTTTCTTTCTTAGGTCAGCATCTGTTAAAGTCCAATGTTAAAATTTTTGTAAAATTCATTTTTTCATAGTATAAATCAAATATCATAATCCAGCAAAATTGCAATTTTACTAAGATTTCGACTTCAGTTTTTCCACTACCCCATTGAGATACTCATGAGGTGGGTTTAAAGTTTTTGTATTTTACTTTTTTGTTTTAAAATATGTACAAACGAAGACGTAGTTAGCAAGCAATATAGCAAGGTTTGAATACATTTTTGAGGTACAAGATGCCGTTTAACATTGGCTGTTAAACTCTCAGCTAAAAAGAAATTAAAGTGAATAATACTATGGATTAGTCTGATCCCAGGCCTGAAAAAATACCAATATATTAAAAGAGTTGTTACACATGAAACGAAAGAAATAACCTAAAGATGGTCCCAACATTGATAATACACCACCTCTTTTGAACAGCTCTAGAGTTTTCAAGATAACTTTAATTACGATGCATGTAATTATAGTGCTTGTAGATTTATTTTTTGATAAAACACTTACTTCATTTTAACAAGTCTATTATCCCGTGATGCGTATATTACAAACACAAATATTCCCATTCAAATTTTAGAACAAATAAAATTGAGTCTAAATTGAAAATAAAACAATCCAGCTGAAAAAAGGCACATTCCGTCTAAAATTGGTAGTCTCGTTCACTATATTAATTCCCGGATAAGAAATTCCAGTTTATTCTTGAACCTTCTCGCTTTAGGATCGTTACCCACGGTTTGCAGTCTTCTTTTTAACAATAAAAGCAAATTGAATAAGAGCCGAGCCTTCTTATAAGGTATTTCACAAACTGCGAGCTTTTAATTGAGAAAATAAACCTCGGGTTTTGTAATTTTAGCTGTCGTGTCTGAGGCATTAATGTAGGGAGCGATGTTATATTAGGTCGTTTTGATGTTCAGATTTTGGATCCACCGTGTATTTTACGTCTATGTACAATTATAAATGTTCATTTTCGTTATTATTTGATTTTTTACTTACATGTACTTTTTTTTGATAATAATCGTTTTAATTTCCATTTTCTTGATGTGAAACGGTTACCTTTGTCTATAAAGACTTGCTATATCAGTGGAGCGAATTGAACTTCCCCAGCCCTACTTACATACTATATGAATACGTTAAATGTCATAATTTCTAGGTTTCAATATCAAACCCCTTAAATATTACCCAAGTCACATGATTCCAATTTAAGCAGTAATTAGATGTGTGACTGGCTTACCTCTTAATACATGTAGTAAAAAAATATTTGATAGAACTTAGAAAATTATGTATATTTTTTTTTATTTTTTTTTTAACATTCAAAACAAATAATGGTAAAAAAATACAATAATTAGCTAATCGTCACAAATCGTTATTTAATACCTACGCATTAGGAAAATCTAGGGTTTTAATATTTAAAAAAAGACACTGGTTGTTAAGAGTGACCACCAGACTCGAGACTCTTCTAGTAGTCTAGAAGAGTCTAGAGTCTTGTAGTCACAGAAATGCCACCGACAAGTACGACCACGATAGAAAAATTATTCCATGTTTATTGAACAGATATAATTTGTATAATTATGATGCAAATTCTCCATAGTTACACAGAACTGAATTGAACTGACCAACATTAAAAAAACCACCAATTTTTTAACCCAATAGAAAAGTATCGAATATTCAAATTTAATTTAGCATTCCTAATATTACAAAAAACATTAGCGAGTTTCCCGAAAACCTCTGGTATTGGAAAATTATTTAATTTCATCATTGTTTCCGACACATTTACCGTTTTCATTTCATCAACTTATATTTTACACAGTAAATACCTGAATTCCTTCGTGGGTTCAATATTATTCAGACGTTTTGATTGTGCCTATTGCGAACTAAGAAACATTTGTATTATGTAATCGTATCGTAATATTAACTTAGAACTGTAATAGAGTAACTAAAGGTAAATAAACCAAGGTTTAGCATCATATTTTATTGCAATTTTCAACAGGAAAATTTTGCTGACGGAATTTGAGCTGTGGTTTGTTAGAATTTCGTCTCGAGTGTTGACTTTCCCATAATTTAAAGAAATGTAGCAAAAAAGATTGCTGTAGTGAGGGGCAGTGCTTATTTTTAAAACACTCCATTATATTATAGCTCATTATATTCGGATTATGTATTAATTCCTCAATCGTTACTTTTTTAGAAAAATGTATACTATTGCTATAGCTACAAGCAAGCAGTAAGCAAAGTATGAAAATATTTTTTTGCATATGCGTAAAAGTGCTAAAAAAAATTAAAAATAATTTATCCAAAATCATCAATATTAACTTTTATAATTATGTTTCATTAACAATTAGACACCAACATATACAGAACAGTACACGGAAAGGAAGTATTCAAAAGTCTAAGATTTCCAAAAGTAAATAAGACCAGTAGATGTCAAAAACCAAACCAAAGATTACGAGTACACACAGATTCTATATAATTTTCATTTACTCGAATCTAATAATAATGACGAAAAATTTTATGAAGATTCGTTGAGCAGTTAAGGCGCGAAAGCGTTACAAATAAACAAACTCACTGGCATTTATGTTAATAGTTAGGATATCTACAGTATGGGGTTCTATAAGCAAGGAGGTTACACTCTTTTTTTAGGTTTTTAAAGCGCAATACGCATGCGATTCCCTTGGAAAGGCAAGCGTCTATAGGCTACGGTAACCGTTTAACATCAGGGCGGTGTGCTCTTTTGCAACCGATATGGTATAAAAAACTCAATAAAAAAATGTTTTGCTCGCTTATTAAACCCCGGTTTTGCCTTTCCATTCCCTCAAGATCTGGGCTACGTAACTAACATAAATACTGTATAGTATACATAAATACTGTATAGTATTTATGTTAGTTAGTTAGTTAAGCTATGCTGAAAGGCGTCCATTAGACGCTCATGCAAACGTCAATCATTACCAAAAGTCATGATTGACGGATGTTCGTTGGTGATTGATGAAATAATATTGACATCAGAATCTTATCATGCAACCGACAATCACTGCATTAGACGATTATTCGTCAATCACCCTTTTGATTGTGGCAGAACTGAGAGCAAAGCCTACCGTGCAATGGGCGCCTTAGTAGATACTGTATTGAATGCTCAAACAGGTTTTTGTAATATAAACCATTATTTTAGGGTTGCTCCAGAATTATTGGAAAATGTTTTAGGTCTATAAATACTGCAAAAGTATATAATATAACTCAGTATTTACAGAACGATCTTTATATTATATCGCCAGAGGTCCATTCCACTAAGCCTCTTTCAGTAACCCTTACAATAATACCCTAAAATTTAGGGCTAAATTAAAATCATTATAACGTAATTAAAAACAACACAACCCAAACCCCAATTCAATTTCTACTAAGAGACTTACATGTTATGATTTATGACATTCAATAATAAGGACCAATATCCTGAACCCGTGGAATAAATGAGGGGTCCTGTGTACCTGAAGTTAATATGAGAGATTTTCATTTTAGATCCGACACCGTCCTCAGCATAGATGAAAATTTAATTTTCGTATCAGTTTGTTTGGTAAGGCGCCGGTGTAATTTTGTTTAGGCATGAAGTATGTACCCTTACGAAAAAATGTTTGCTGTATAAAATCACTTACCGAGAGGTCGAGGTGTATAATCTTTAGAGTTTGGGTAAATAACTGGGATAAACTGTGCTCCATCTAACAGTTTTTGTCTAATAAGATGAAAAACATTTGTTCGGTATACTTGACGGTAAACAGTAATATAGTAATGTGTTGTGAGAACCTTGTACAATGTAAAAGAATACCAGTATTATTTTTTAAACCTTAAGTCATACTTTCATTGCGCTGTTGAGATTTTATTACATGAAACCAATAAAAAATTAGCAAATAGATTAACTTCATTTGTTTTTTAAAACATAGGTCTCACGCAGTGAATAGCATTTGCGACGTGGGTTACGCACGTACACCCGTACGACTTCTGCAAGGCTGATCAACATATTGTTCAACAAACAGAGCTATCAAGTTAACAGTGCCATCAAATTAATTAGTTTCTGAAACGTTGATCATAGAAAAATGTACTATTCTGTGATGAATATGATCAATGGAGATTTAACACTTGATTGATTTAACAATTGAGGCACTGTTAATTGATCCGTTTGATAAGAGATTTGACACACAATTCATTAAGTTTTGCGTTGATTAGTCTTTTAGAAAACGGTGTACATGTTAACCAGTTAGTTAACCAATCCAGGTAGGCGAACTGTTTGTTTTGGGTGGTATACTCAATTAAAATCATTTTATCGTAAGTTCATATAACATATAACTTATTACTTTTTTTGAACTGGCTGTACATCGGCTTTGTGTGGACATCTTCCAAGTCTTTCAGCTCTATTATTTATAATAAAGCGAAGGTCATCGAACAGTGCCTCCTAGCTGTTATTACATACGGTGCTGAGACGTGAACACTCACGGAAGGGCTAGTCCACAAATTAAAAGTCGGGCAGCGGGCTATGGTGTGAGATATACGTGTTTGAGGGACAAAATTCTCAATGAGGTCATCCGACAAAGAACTATAGTTACCGACATAGCTCGCAGAATAAGCACGCTGAAGTGGCAATGAGCTGGCCACGTATGCCGAAGAACCGATTTCCGTCGGAACAGAGGAGTGTTAGAGTGGAAACCGCGAATCGGTAACCGAAAGGTAGGATGGACCGAAGACAAGAAGAAACTAGCTAGTACCGACTGGATGCGAAGGGAGGACTGGGTTAATACCCGGACATAAGCCTTTCATATTGTATATCATAATTGATATACAATATGAAAGGCTTATGTCCGGCATTGGACTACAATAGGCTAATTGATTTGATTCTTAACAAAATACAATAGTGCGTCCTTTGACCTGGCTAGGTGCGTCATGCCCAGTATGTCCCGACCCAATTGTGTACATCACTATGGCTTATTAAAAGATCACCCGTTTACTATGTACTAGTGTAACTCTTAGCACACTAGTTGTTAGAAGCTGGATAAGGAAAACCCTATCAAACTTCTAATAACCTTATTCGCCACTGGCTGAACTGAAAACAAAAGAATTAAGTAAGCCAGGATATACCATTTTTTGGGCTCACTTTTTAAATTGGTTGCCAACTTGATACGAGTACAAGACTCAATTATAAAATAATGTTTATTACAATCTGTTTAACATCTAACTTATTCATAACGTCACCCGGTCGTTGCGGTGGCATGAATTAACTTAAAAAAAGGATAAGTGTCATGAGTCGCGCAACGAGAGTTCCGTACAAACTTGTATGTAGGTAGCTCGTAAATCTCGGGAATCGATTTTTGCCCATTTTTTTCGAGTATGTCTCTCCACAAAATGAGCCCTCGTAATATATAACTACAACATTGGTATCTTTAAAGTCAGATTGAAAGACAAACTTAACTTTACCTAATATACCTTTACTTAATACTCTATCTATATCTTACATCGATAAACATCAGAGTATTTTTTTTAATTTTCCAAAATTTTAGTTTGTAATCACAAAAAAAAATATTTTTATGTTATATAACAACAAAGTAACATCTCGCCTTTTTTATGATTCTAGGTCGATGGGAAATACCTTATAGATATTAATTTACCTGTGAAGTGTTAAAACATGGGCTTAAATGTCCGTATCTTTTGATCGATATTATTAGTTTGACCGCAAAAGTAAGTTTTTAATGTTAATATCAATTTGAAATCTGTACTTGAGAAAAAAGTTTTGACAGAAAGTCAGTCTGTACTGACAGACGGGACTAGGAAGTGATTCTATGACGGTTCCTTTTTTCTTTTGAGGTACGGAACCCTAAAAATGTTTTAATTTAGTTATCACAATAATTCCTGAAGTGCTTTGATTATCGTGTTCTTAAAAACTAATTGTTGATTTTTTAAGTTGAAAAAAGTCAGCTAAGTTCAATAATGATAATAATAAAAGTATTTAAATGACAAAAACGAATACACGAGAAATATATCCATACCAATATAATTGAAAGAAAGCTCATTTGAAAGATTACAGTTCGTTCACTTATACGGTCATGGTATGATAATTTATAAATATATAGTCTTATAAGAAGGGTATAGAGTTTACATAACAAAATATATAAGGTAATCGATCGAAGTTGAGTGAATCGGTTGTTTTGTTAATGCCACTGATCTCTTTAACAAAAACTACTCCCAATCAAATGGAGTCACGACTTTAGTTAAACAAGGTGTAACGTTTCTCCGCCTCCGACAGCGTCAGAATATTCATATAGCGATGCAACTTTATTATAATATACTTAATATATATAATACTTTATAGTATTTGTACCAGAATCTGGTAATGATATTTGTACCAGGTTTTCGAAAATATGAGCGTCTTAAATTGAAGACCTCTATGTAATCATATTTTAATGGCAATAAATGATTGAGTGATTGATTAAGGCTACAATTAATTCAAAATGTAAGTAAGATTAATTACCCGACGCTCTAATAACTCTTAAATAGTTCACTTAAAAATAATAGGACATAATGCGAAGCAGATGGCTAAAGTTCTCACGACACGTATGCAAATCAATCACTTACAAATGATTACATTATGTTTATACGTGGACCTTCTGTGTAAGGATTTCTTACAACGAACGTTGTTTAATGATGTTATTTGATAATAATAACTAATAAGAAATGTGTGTGTGTGTGTGTGTAATGAGTGATATTTATGATATTCATTTTTACTATAAGAATTTAGAATAGATTATTTTATTTATGGAGTTAATAGCTACATACATTAACATTTAAATTTAGATACAGGTCTAATGTAGTTGGTATCTTTTGTAGAAAAGTCCTTGCTTGCAATAGGTAACGGAAGTGGCAATATCTCTCTTCTTTCTTGTGAGGAGAAAGAAATGGACTAATGTCATGGGGCAGACTAAGTTTGCCAATTTTTAACGGAAAGGATCCATCTTAAACCTTTGCTTGAAGGTCGACTCTATTCAATAGTTCATTTCGCATTTGGACAGAACTGTAAATTTAATGACTATTTATTAAAAATAAATTATTTTAAAGTACCTATCTGGATAAATACTCTCACCATGAAAGAGATTTTAACAATGTCTAACAATCTAAAGATATCTCAACAAAAGAATAGTTCGTCATTAGTTCAGTTACCGTTGACTTTAAACTTGCAACATTTGCTAGTACAAAATAAAGCAAAATATCAATCTTTTGTTCCATAAAATTAATATAATATTATAATTTTAGAGTGTCTTTATTAGAAGCAGATTTTTCTTATATTTCATTTCTATTTTATTTAAAGTTAATTCACAAGTCTTTGTCTTTATAAAGGTCAAGGATCTAAGATTGAAACCGTCTGCTATCATTTCTATTCAACACGTAAGTCGAAAGTTTCTTATACATTCTGTAATCCATCTTATCGATTCGACTCTGTAAACGCTTCTGGCATAAATAGATTGGAAAACGCATCCCTTTTCAAATGGTTTATTTTTATTTTGTATTAAAAAATAGTGAAAAATTACAGTATTATAAATATTTTTCCTTACAAACCACTGCGTTATTTATTTTTTCCCAGTTCCTAACACATTATTAGTATTCTGTTACTACTCCAACTAAGCCAGTAAAAGGTATATGTATTAGGATGGGTTTGAACCCGTCGTGGCTTTATTGTAAGTCTAAAGCTTGGACTATCGCGGAGCGTCCATTAATTACGTGACCTGTTTTTCTTTCAAAGTCAAAGGAAATTTATTATTTTTATTATCTGTTTAATAATGTACGAGTATATTCTTTAAAAAAATACTAAAGATTTTTCCGTTTGAATAAGATTTGATGAGATTTTACTTCACACCTATCTATCTCTCTACAACGATGTAGTAGATAATGCCTATAGATTCTTCTCAAATACTGGTGAAGACCTAGCATCAAAAATCGTAAGTTTGACTCCAAGTAATCCACCCACCAATTAGTTATAACTCTTTAGCTATTTACGAAATTACCAACGAAGAGGTCGACACTACAATAGCCAACCTCAGACAAGACTGCGCTACTTCGGCACGGAATCTCTGTAAAACTTCTACAAAAATACCAATTGCCCACAAATTATCCTGCCCCAATAAAAAAGGATGATGGCTGTCATTATTAGCAATGAAATAGTAATTTCTTTCGGTATACCGCAGGGAAGAGTAAACTAATAAATAATAACCTCTGTACCCGATCCCTACCAAATACAAACATATTAATATATGATGACACTGCAATCGTTGCATATGGTAAAATTGATCTGTAGTAAAAAATATAGCAGAATAGTTAATAGCAGCCATTATGAAAGGGCTAAACAATAACTTTTTTAAAATAAATATATATTTAATCTTATATATGCTGTAGATGCATTTGAGTAGCGTCTTGGTTAATTGAGCGTGGCAAGTATTTGTATTTTACCACGTGCACTAAAATAATAAATCGGAATAAATAACATATTTATAACATGATTTTGGTTATTTGGGATAAAATATATAAAATAGCCTAAATATTATACTTATTCAAACTATAAACCAGCCTTTTTAGTGTTAACGAATAACAAACTTTTTGCCTCGCACAACCAATCTGTGGAACAAAATTTGCCCCTGCGATATTTCCGGACCGATACGATCTTCAAACCTTCAAAAAAAGAGCGTGCTCCCAAAAAAACGTACTTGTGGCTTTTGAGAGTTGCAGACGTCCATGGGCGGCGGTAGTCACTTACCATCAAGGGACCCGTCTGCTCGTTTTTTTTTTTATGGTATACGGGGCAAACTAACAGACGGGTCACCTGATGGTAAATGACTACCGCCGCCCATGGGCACCTGCAACTCGAGAGTCACAAGTGCGATGCCGCCCTTTAAGGTGGGAGTAGGAGAAGAGGTGGAGGGGGGGAAGAGTGGGAAGAGGGAGGAGGGGGGAAAGACGGGAATATGGGAGAGGGAAGGGTTAGGGCCTCCGGTAACCTCACTCACTCGGCGAAATGCAATGCAGGCATTGCTTCACGGCCGGTTTTCTGTGAGGCCGTGGTAACGAGCGGAATCGAGCCGGCCCATACGTGCCGAAGCATGGCTCTCCCACATAAAAAACACTTTTTTGTTTGCCCCATATACCATAAAAAACACACTCATCATCATTTGATGAAAAGACAATTCGGTCAATAATACTTCATCATCAGTGACTGACTGACTGGTGACTTAGCTGATATTAAAGGCGACGATTGAAGTTAAAACCTTCATTTTGAACACAGAATGTGGTGGTCTTTTATTAATACCTACATCTACATTATAGCGAACATAATCAGCGCCGTCTAACAAACATTAGTCGAATTTCTTGATAATTACTGATATATGGACTTTTTTAATTTTTGAAGTGAAAACTTCTTTAGCGGCGTTGGACACTTTTTGTTAAATATAAAAAATGTTTAACTCGCGTCAGAATTCAGGGTCACGTGGACCCTAATCGAAAATGTGTCCGAGTGTAATATATTTAAAAACTGATCGAAAATTTATGGAAAATGTGTCCGAGTGTAATATATTTAAAAAAATAGTAGTGGGAGTAGGGAATCAAGGAAGGGAGAGTGAGGAGAGTGGGAAGGAGGGAGTAGGGAATCTAGGGAGGGAGAGTGAGGAGAGTGGGAGGGAGGGAGTAGGGAATCTACGGAGGGAGAGTGGGGAGAGGGGAGAGTGGGAAGAGTGGGAGGGTGGGAGAGTAGGCGAGTGGGCGAGTGAGTGAGTAAGTAAGTAAGTAAGTAAGTTTATTCTCATTTCTCATTTTGCATTTTATACAATGATTCTTACTATAATAGTTCTATAGTTCTATCTAATCTAATACATCACTATTATTCTGTATTCGGCAGTTGAATGTAGTGACAAATTACAAATGAGTTTACAACAAATGAGTTTAGCATCTGTAACCGAACTAGGCAGAGCCTGTATTTCGGCTATCAGCGCCAATCCTCTCGGATATAATATTGTCTAGCTATCATAGAAATTAAACATTAAGGTAATATGACTTGTTGGTTTGTATATAAAACTAAATACTTATTTTAAATTTAAAGAAGTAAAAAAAAAAAAAAAAATAAGTGTGCATGCAAGTGTCCTCTCTTGTGTGTAAAGTGATAGTGTACGTGTATGAGCGTGAGAGGGTGTATAAAGTAGCGTGTTCGTGGGTGTGTGTGTTTGCGTGTACGGGTGTGCTTGTGCGTGTACTTGTACGAGTGTGTGTTGTGAGTAGATGTATGTTTGGGTGTGTAGGCGTAATTTATTTATGACGATGTAAGGCATTTCTGTCTACTTTTATTTACTGATCTATATTTAGTAGAAGTTCAGTTTCTTCATAGTTCAGATTTAGTAAGTATTCACATACATGTTTCTTTACTTGCACTTTTGTCAAAGGATATATATTTAAAGCTTTATTAATTTTATTATAGATAAAAGGGGCAATGAAATTAATAAAACGTTGGGCAAATTTCGTTTTACAAGTGGTTAACCGGGGACAAACAATATCTTTTCTTCGTTTCTCTAAAAGGTGTGGGTCAAAGATCTGCTTTTTATGTTGTAGGAGACAAGCACTCAGTATAAATAGTTGCCGAACAGTCAGAACTCCGGTAATCTGGTATATCATCGCAGTAGGGAAAAATATAGGCTTAAAGGCACAAACCTTTAATATCGCACGCTGCGCGATCTCGATCGCTTTCATCATTGTTTTTAAGGCGCCACCCCAGGTAGAGATGCAGTACGTCAAGAGCGATTGACAGAGTGAATAGTATATCTGTTTCAGCAACTCGGGGTCAGCAATATGCCTGAGATTTTTAAATATATATATTAACTTTCTTACCCTACCACACAATAGTTTTATATGCTCTTTAAAGTTGAGATTGCTGTCAATGGTAATGCCTAAATATTTTATTGTATGTACACGTTCTAGTAAGGGGCAGGAGCAGTTACAGCCGAATTGACATTCATGTGATATGATTTTATGACAATCAATATTTTCTTTGACACCTTTTATACTGAAACAGATATATTTCGTCTTATCTACGTTAAGGGTAAGAATGTTTCTATCGAGCCAGTTCCTAACAGCACTAAAACCCGTCTGTGCAGCAACAAAAACCTCATCCCAAGTGTTGGCGGAAAAGAAGAGTGCAGTATCATCCGCAAAAGATATGATTTCGCCTTTAGAGAGTCTTAAGCTTGTGAGTTCATTTATATACACGAGGAATAACGTAGGGCCAAGTATGCTGCCTTGTGGAACCCCATGCGATACCTCAAGGTCAGTACTTCCATGATTTCCTACTCGAACACATTGCAATCGCCCAGTTAGGTAACTTTTAAATAATTTTAGTTGCATTCCTCTAACACCTAGTCTCTCGAGTTTGTCCAGTAAAATGGAAACAGAAATCGTGTCAAAAGCCTTGGCTAAATCTAAGAAAAAAGTGAGGCATTTTTTCCCATTATCCAAGTTTGAAGTTATATGATCTATGAGTTTATTGACGGCTAGCTCAGTTGATTTATTTCTTCGAAATCCGTACTAATTAATTGATAGCAAACTATTATTTTCTAAATAGTTAACAAGTCTCACATTTATAATACGTTCTAGTATTTTCGATATAGATGGCAAGATGGAAATTGGCCGGTAGTTTTCGACACGATTTCTGTCGCCCCCTTTAAAGATTGGACACACTACTGCTTTCTTTAGAGAGTCGGGGAAAACGCCTGATTGAAGGCAGTAGTATGCAGAAAGCAGAGTGAGACGCTAATACGCTAATAGATCCACTAGAGGGCGAACATTAAGTTCTGTCTGCTCTTTATTAATTAATGTCACCAACCTGTTAATGTGCTTTTTAAGTTCGTCGTATAGTTTAAGTTTGCACTTCTGTCGGCAGTCTCATGACTGCCTCTTTTTTGTTTTTGCTTCACATCCCGAATTTAAACAACATTCACAATGTCTCAGTCTTCGAACGAATTGTTACGACAAACTCGTCTAGTGTAATAGCCTAGCGAGACGTCGATGACATAAATGTACAAAACATTTTAATATCTTAATAAATGACTGAATAATTTATCATTTAACAAAATTTTGTCTTGTTATCCTTTTTAATAAGCAGTTAAGTAAATTCACATCTGTTACTTGAATCTCTCAAATATTTTTCTCTCCTGTTATTTAGACTTGGAAAAGCACATTTACATGAAACTTGAAAATACAAAGTAATTTCTAGTGTTTACTTTTAGACTCGAGACTATTAAGGATAATTACACTTTAAGGTGAAAGAGGCTTAGTGTTTAATAAATAAACACTCAGTTGTTACACCAAATTATGAAAAAAATTGTCAAAAGAATTTTAAAGCTTTTTTAGGGTTCCGTTCCTCAAAAGGAAAAAACGAACCCTTATGGGATCACTTGGACGTAGTTATGCAAAAACGTTCCAACCCACAAGTCACTCGAAATTGCGATAATGTGACCAATCTACGTTTTGTGACACTTAACGTCAGATTAGCATACATGTTTCAAGTTTTAAGTCATATTTTAGTAGAAGAGACATGGAAGATCGACCTTCACCCATCTGATAATCAGACGAGACATATTTTTTTATCAAATATCTTTTATTTATAAACATGCCTATGATAGCTTGCCTATCGAAAAGTGTTCATGGCTATTTTTTATTAAATTATTTTTTATCAATTTTTTTTTATAACCTTTAACCTAACCTTTTTATAATTTAATTTCAACTGAGAGCTTTCAACATAGAGAATATGCCTTGGTAGGCTTGCCTACTTATTTCTTACTACTATTACTTATACTATTTTCTTACTCTCAATGAATGGGAGCAGGACATTTTCGTATTCGGCAAACCAATCTGCAGTGCTTTTACCTCTTTTGCCAAACACTTACGTAGCTGACTGTGTGACTGCGTTTCTAATCAAAAGTCAAGCATCCTCAACGTTCTCCATTTCGTCAATAACTGTTACACTGACTTTTTCTTCGATTTCTGTCGTAAATTGCGTACACGAGTTCATCCAGCATAGCTTCAGTATTGAGGCAGAATTGTAGTGTGAAACAAATTATATAGTATAACGACCCTTGTCTGCCAAAACCATGGAAAGCCACGGCCTGTGATCAAAGTTCTCTTTCCAGTGGTACACCAAAAAAAACGACTTTGCTAAAAGACTTCATGAACTGCATCGGGCTGTGTAACTAATTTTTAACGCTGGTTCTGTACAAAGAGACATTTATTCTAACTAGATAAATCCCTGCCCGTACAGTCGGAATCAACTTTGATTGAATAAACATTTACATTGCCGTCTTCTCTGGCTGCAGTAAAGACGTGCAATAGGAATCATCTTGAATGTTTTTTTTTTGTTGGCTTTACACTGTTTATGTTGTATAAATAAAAAGGCTGTGTCACTGTATTTTAGAATACATTAAAGTAATTCTTACTTGAAGTATTCTTTACATACCATTACGGTAGATAATAAACATACGGCCAGATTATCTGTCAGTAGTCACTGGATTTACGAACAATTACAATTTATGGATGCTCGCAAAACCAGAGTTGTGGTATTTAGTAATTTAAAATAACCTATTAGAGAAATTCACTGGGACAACTATATGTAGCAGTATAATCAATAAATAATTGTCCAACCTTACTTTTAAATAGGGACATATTAATTTAACAATTGTAAGTAAACCGTCGACAAAAATTTGTCTAATTTATTTTACTCATAATTTTCAAAATATTTTTCTGACTTTTATTTAGGGAACTTTTATTTTACTCCTGCATAAATAGTACATTTTGGCCTCAGTGATTATATGATTTCGTCTTTTTTCTTAAATAAAAGAATGAAATACTCTTTCTTGAAATGTTGAAGTAAAAGTTATTTCAATGACTAGATACACACGTTTTGTAATCCACATTGTTATAGTATTTGAATTGCCTTCAAGTAAAATAACATAAATATTGGAAATAAATACGACAAACTTCATACAAATAAACAGCTTTGACAGAACACTTCTTATTGTTCGTCAAAGATTTAAATTTAAATAACGCAGAGAAACGGCCAATACTCTTCGCTTGTTATATCACCTTCAAAGTTCTAAGTTTTCACAAAGTTTAATACTAAACAAAGCAACGACTCACCCTCATTGCTGGCCAAAGTGAAAGTGAACTTTTGAACAAGTTCGTAATTAGTGTCGGGTGATAAGCGCTCTCTCTGTGAATTTGTAGAGGGGACAAAATATTTCTACGATAATTAGGTAGGGAATTAACATGATGATTGAGGTTGGTCAAACGTATATGGAATATGACTTACTAAATATGGGTTGCCAACAATAATTTTTTTGGGTCATGACGATTTAGGTTTGAGTTTTGATTGAAAGAACTCAATAGGAAAACAGAGATCCAAAGACGTTTTTGTTTGTAGAAAAGTATCAAATATCTAAGAACGGAAACGTCGAACTCTCCACGCCTCTTATAAAGGAGGTTTTTGAAATTTCGCAGGTCTCGTGCAATATCGTGAAATTTCATGCTCCTAAACCAATTTTTGACACATTAGATCATGCCGTATCTCTTCATAGGTCTTTGCGTTTTTCTATCATTCAACATAATAATATGTAAGAACTCTGATTGACTGACTCATTAACACACAACCTAAACTACTGAAGGAACATGAAAATTTGTACTATAGATTTTTTTGTGTCGAAGAGAATCGCAGAGCAGCGGTGACATAATGTGACAATTATTTTTTTAGAGGGACACACATTTTACATTGTGTGCGTGGACGAAGATGCGGACAAAAACTAAAACTTACTCATTAAACTTGTTTATTTTTCGCCATATAAATAATTTTGTGATTGTTTAATGTTGAGTTATACTCAATATTAAAGTCAGCGGACACATATATGGCTGGATTTAAAGAAATATTCCCTTTTCATGTAAGCACCAAAGCTTAACGATTTTTGGGGGACCTAGTGGTACCACTTTATGTCCGTGAGTGTACTGTAAGTATGTAATCCATAAGTCACAACAAGTCCAACTTGTCCAGGATATTTATGCAAATATTCAGCTAAACAAATAATCTTTTGATACCCACCTAAAACTGATCCGCTTTCTGTATAAATTACCCTTCAATATAACGGTATCAATTTGCAGCTTTACGATTGCACCTAAAATACCTCGTAAAATTCATTATTGTCGCGTCTGCATTACTTAACTAGTCTATGCCGTATTGGACGATGGTGTTAATTAGCAAACTATGACAAAGGAAACAAAACCCTCACCTTTGCCTCAGTTTCAAAGTCCCTCATTAAAATGGAGTAGTAACTTTGTAAGGCGTCCTACGTCTATTTTAACATTTAATGAGCAAAATAAATTGGAAAATGGCATACGGACAACATTGTTGACGACAGTAATACCAAATTGATGGCTTCGTGTAAATTTTGTCCCCTGCTTGCGCTTTATTTGTTGTTGTGTAATAAATATCTCTAGAAGTGGGCAATACCTCGTAGTGATATAGAATAATCGAATAGACTTCTTCAAAACGATTCCAGAACAAAATTTTATGTAACCAACCCTGCAAAATGAAAAAGCAAGTTCTATCTATAACAATTCAGAACTTTCATCCTTAAACTCTCAGTAAAATGAAACCAAAAACGGTGTTTAAGGCGTAATATTAAAATTAATTAAATATTGAGGTCGTGTATCGCTCGTAATTTTGTTTTAATTTTAATTAAGGATAGCGGACCCAGTAACAGATGTTAGCGACTGATGTTTATTATATGTCTGCGTTTCAAAGGATGGAAAGGATGGCCTCTGCTAATGATATTTCTCAAGATTTCTCTGACAGATTGTGGGAAAACATGGCCTCGTGTAACTTTGCACTTCAATGTTTAAACTAAAAATAATATATACAGATGGAACTGGGTCTCTCTCTATGGGTCATAAAGGTCAAAGTTTCGCAAAGACCTATGGAAAAAGGTATGCTTGTCGTTTCTCTACGAGATGTGTTTAATAATGAGGAAATAGTAAACTAAAATTTAAATGGGGAGGTCATAAAACCCGAAGAACCAAAAACTATTAAGCAGGAAAGGTTTTGAGTAGCGACTACGGATTTAAAAGCCAACCTATGTTATAATCAGACCAGAATTATATTATGTAATATTTAGTTAGAGACAAAACAAATATGTTTAAGGAAACCTTTAGTTAACCATTAGTGAATGTAGTTGATAGGTACCATTTTTTGGTGTGTTGGTTCCATGGGCTAATGATAAAGTTGTATTTATGTATATATACATATATATATATATATATATATATATATATATATATAAGTTAATACCGCAGGTCACTGGGTCTATTTTTATTAAGGAGCGATCGAAGTGGAAAGAGAAGGAAATGCTGTAAGTTTAATTCTGAAATATTTGTCAAATATTGATTATGAAATCGGGTGTACTTCTATAAATCCCTCATACGTAATTAACATTTTATTCAAACGTATAGCATAATAAAATATAATCCAAAACACTCACTTCACAACACAAAAATTAAAAAAAAAACAATAAAAGAACTCGAGGTCGTTTGTAAAAGCAACTGCAATGACCTAAACCTAGTAGAGCCATTAAAGATAGATTCATGTTAAATTTGCAGCCAATTTCTATGAAAAATAGCAAGACAATGTAGAATATTTTTTTGGTCTGGGTGTAGAATGTACTTGAAATTACAAAACTTAAATCTTCTAATGACGAAAGTTTACTAATTAATCATCAAATCATGAGCCCGATATTGTCATATTATTTCCCCGTATAATCTGAATATGGGCCAGCACGATAAGCGGGTTGATCCATCCTATATTTTGCTTTCATTTGCGTATTGGTGAAACAAAAGTGGATGCCATAATATTTATTTTTCTACCCGCGGGAGTCACTGTTTATTTATTGCTTCCATTCCACCTCGATCGTGTTTTAAATTACTCGTGTGATTGTCAGATAATTTGTGTACTGTTATTTTTAAATGCGAAATCAAAGTAAAGTAAATTAATCGTTTTATGTATACGTACATACATACACTAACGCTTTTATCACCAAAGAGGTAGGTAGAGGCATATAGAATACAGACAACCAGTTATAATTTAGTCCCACCAACATAATAGGTGTCAAGGCTATTGCTATGGGAATTTTAGATTGGAAAATTGAGAGTATGTTGAAATGGAAAAGGTGATAAGAAAAGAAGGTGCAGTACTTAGATAAGTCACATTTATAGATTAACTCTAGAGAAGAGTCGTATTACACTCCTTGCCAAACACTGGTAAAGAAGGCAATGAAAGGAAAGGGTTAATGCTTATACGGATGAGTTACACACCTGTAACTGGCTGATGCCGGGAATGCTGATCCCTCTAACATCGCCGTTACTAGTTTTATGTCTATCGTAAATTAATTTATACTGATTATATTGTGTTTGCAATCACCAGCATATTAGGATAAAGGCTTTTATGAACAAGAATTAGAAAATAATAATTACCTCTTTTTTTGTTTCCTTTTCAACCTTAATCTTCTTAATCCATAAATAAACTGAATTAACAAAAAAATGCTGTGGCTTATATCGATGTATGGGAGAGTATTTTTATAACTACAAAGTGAAGTTTGCATTTTGGAAAAACAGACAAAAATCCCGTCTATTCCCGAGATAGACGAACTATCTCCGTATAAGTGGGTTTGGTTCCGGAACCTTCATTGCGCGAATCAGACTTGCACTTTTCCGGTTTTAATCTTTTATTCTTTGGTTATTAGGAAGCTTCATTATTCCTAAGTAATATGGGTTTTTATTTTTAATAGATGCGACTTTTCACTAACACGTGGTATAGCCACGTGTTAGTGAAAAGTCGCACGACGTCACGTAATTCGACTTAGAAAAATCTCTAAACGCCAATCAAGCAGCCGGTTTCATTGATGTGCTCTGTCTACATGGTTTAAATTAAGTGAATAAAATATTAAACGAAAATATAAGTCGCTATTAATTCTATCCACAATTAAAAACTTTTTCTTTAAAGTTAGAAAAAGTTCCTAATCCAGCTTAAAAGAAAAAGTTTCGTTTTGATATCATACATTATGTAGGAAAAAAGTATTCACCACAGTACCAAAAGAAAAGTAAAACTAGACAATTTAATATTATGACTCAAGAACTGCCATGCCAAAACAAAATATCTTGAGTTTTACCAAGACAAGACATAATAGTTTATAAACTTTAGTGTACTGAAATAACCAACAAATTGTTAAATAAAGTACCAAATATTCACACCGGAATGTGAAGCGAAGTTCTCGCTTTATTAAGACTTTAGTACCAAGTTATGTTATTTAAGTTAGATATGAAAACGTATAGCTGCATTGCGACAGTTATATTTCCGAAGCAGTAAAGGTGAACAAAAACAACACATTCTCGTCTCTTGACAAATATTTATCGGTTTTAAGAAATGCTCTTAAGGCATTCTAAACAAAAAATATTAATTCGTGTGGATATGTTTGTAACGGAATTCTTTCACCACATCCATTTGCATTTTATTCGAATTTAATAAAAAGCATCCAATTTGACAAATATTACTTTAAACGGTCCTGCAATTTCGATCCATAAAGAATAAGTAACAATAGAGTTTTATTCTGCACATTGTATGTGTACTAACAAAGCATTATTGAGCGGACTAAGTGCCAACTTATACTTACCTTAGCTATTCAGAGAACAACCATATGCACTTTGCATGTTCTCACAAAATTGCTGCACTCTTTGGCTAACGACCCGTGGTTTCTAAACACTACAGAATCCGGACCGGCCTTTATATTTCGCTAATAGCTTGGCCGGTGGTTTTACGGTAGCATGCGTTCACATAGGATCAGTGAAATATACTTATTTTTCTTCTTACAACTATTATTCAATAATATATAAAAAAGTTTATATCATTCCTGTTATTCAGGATTTTGAAGAAACAGAATTACCTTTGATATGCGTCAGGACAACTTTGAATAAAATTACATTCCTTGCTCGTACTTTGTTAAAAAATGCTTAATTTTATAGTATATCATAAGTTGATTAAAAAACACTACGATATAATAATAATAATAAATACTCTTTATTGTACACCAAAAAAAAAGGAAACAATACACAAACAAATTATGCATAAAATGCACAATGGGCAACCTTATCATTATATATAGGACACGAAGAGTTACGATGTACGTGGGTGGTTTTGGTGACGAAATGTCAAGCTTTGTAGGGTTTATGCAATTTGTGAATGGACTGCATAAATATTAATACATTCATATATTAATAGTATAATATGTTATTTTATTACTGATATACGTCTATAGCATACAACATCTATAAATACACATACAAATACATATACACATATAAACAAGTGCACACATACATATTTATACATAACATACATACATTATAATTATCATACACACTCATACACATACACACACACGCACACGCACACGCACACGCACACGCACACGCACACGCACACGCACACACACACACACACACACACGCATTTTATTGCGAAGGTTTTAGTTTTTATTTGTAATATGTTTTTATAGTGGTTCACTAAAATCTCTTGGCATTATGTCAAGAGATTTTAGAGACAAGTGATATAAAAAATACTTGCAGATATGTATAAATGTAAAATTGTGTCTCTGGAAGGTTGTTGGTACTCACGTACGTACGTACTTATGGCTCAGGTATATCCTATTTTAAGTACCAGCCGAACATGTTTTGTGGTGTATGATATACATACTTATATAATTGTTCAACATAATCTGAAAATGTATTGTGAAAGAATAAACAATAAATAAACAATAAATCTGTTATATAAGAAATGTAAACATATTTGTCATGCACGTAGTTTATTAAAATATTCATTTATTTTAGCAGATAGTATTCTCCAACTATTTTTGAACGATGATAATGTTTGAGCTCGTCTGATCGAGAGTGGTAGCGCTTTTGAAAGGCGTGCTGCTTCAACAGTTGCAGTTGCAAGTTTTCAAATGATCTCAAGAACTTGGAATGTGTGTTACTTAAGAACCTAAAACGTTCTTTGAGATAAGAGGGAGTGAGGGGGTTGAACAATATGTTATAAAGTAGAGAAAGAATATGAGTATTCCGTCCAAGGCGGACCGAGAGCCACTTGAGTAAATTGTGATATTCGGATACATGATCATATTTCCGTTAGTCAAATATGAACCTTATGCAAAAATTTTGAAACCGTTTAAGCTTATCGTGTAGCTCCTCCGTGAGATCAAGATAACTGACATCAGTGTAGTCAAGTATTGGAAGTAAGAATGACATCTTTGTAGCGTCAGAAGAAAGTTCCGTAATCTTCGTAAACGCGAGACCACAGCGCTATCTCTAGTTAAAAAAATTATACATACCGCAATGACGAAGAAAACATCCGAACTAGTACTTCACTCACATTGACAATCGAATGTCAGCCTTGTCATGCAAGAGCCTAAGTTCAAATTCAATTACCACCTCACTTGCTACTTAGTCTATATTGATAAAAGACGTATTCTGCAAACATTCTGATTTTCTTCTTTTTTTCTCAGAACTTTTTTTTATTTAAAAGAAATTAATCTGTTTCGGAATAGGCGTCGGGTAAACCTGCCCATTGCATTCAAGCATACGCCTATGAAGGCCGGTCCATTTTGTGCTCTTCAGCATCTTGTACGTCTTCTTCGGGACGGCTTTGACGATTTTTTTCCGTTGCTACATCAGCAAGCATCACCTGTTCGCCAAACAACTCGTTGTTTCACGCATTCTTGCCCCGTATCATGGATAGAACTATGGCCTTATCATTATTAGTACCATAATATATCCTTATTTAAAATCTATAGGACGTGTAAAAATGATACCACAAATAATTAGTCATACGCATGATTAACAAAATTTTTATTCGATGATGAACTAATCTGTATGTCTAATCTACTTCAAAATATGCTTTAATTTTTTTACACTCATGTGAACTTACCTTAATAGTGTATGAAAGATGAGATGAGATTATTACGAAATACAAGCTATGTTGGCTTGATGCTCACGTATTTAGGGCGATTTTTTCAAAGGATTTTTTAGGGGTTAGTAAAGGTTATGCGGTCGCTAACGTACTGCTATTGGTTACTAAAAGAAAACAATGTAGTGTACACTCAGTTAAGTTTATAACCTCTTTCCGAATGTTTTTACTTTTTTAATATTCATAATTTATAGATTACTTCCATTAAACTTGGCACAAATATAGGTTGTATGAGGGCTTAACATATAGAAATACATACATACCAAGATCCGTGTAGGTAGAGCTGTGGGTGTAACTGTGTGCTGGTTTAACATAAAATGAAATAAAAGTTTTAACCAATTTCTCGTTTCATTTTACGATAGGTGTATTATGAATATTTGAAATAAACGATATTTTGAGTCTCACATGAATTTTAAACATATATATAAAATAATAATAACTTGACATATTTCACACACGGCCGTCTGATCCTAAACCAGGCAAAGTCTGTACTATGGTAAACCGACTTTTGACAAACATACTTATATATTTCTAAATACATATCTACGCATTATAGATTAATTACACCCAGAAACAGAACAAATGATTTTCTACTTTGTAAGAATCGAACCCATGACCTCTGGCTTAGCAATCAGGATCACTAAACAAAAGGCCAATAGGCCTATCGAATAGTCTCAAAATTCCCTTTTTAGATATTTATTTTTCACATCACCACGGCTCGACAGACAAAGCGTCCAATATTTTTTTAAAAGCTGTATTACATGTAGCTGGTTGTAATCTGATATTAAGTCGCCCTTTGGGATTTATGACGCCTAACATCATTCACCCTTCAGAAACATTATGGACATATTTTTTTCAAACAAGACAGATCCTGTCATTATAGGGAATAAAAAGAAATGGTTGACCACTTTGTTTAATAATAATATACGTGAAACAGAAATAATACGATTGAAATTTATTGATGTTAATATCAACGTGACACTTAGTAACCTTAAAGTAAATAATGGTTCATATTTTACTTCATTAATTAATTGAATTAACTTTAGTAATATTATCGAAACTTAAATAAAATAGCTGCAGGTTTAAGTACCTGCAGCTATTTTATTTAGGGCGATTTTATATGCGGCAATTTTATACCCTGAGAAAGGAGGTTGGTCCCAGGTTCCTGATGATGTTGAAATCAATATGACACTTAGTAGCCTTAAAGTAAATAATGGTTCATATTTTACTTCTTTAATTAATTAAATTAACTTTAGTAATACTATCGAAACTCTTTTCTTAAGTAAGCAAGTATAACTGCCCTAAATAAAATGGCTGCAGGTTTAAGTACCTACAGCCATTTTATTTAGGGCGATTTTATATGCGGCAATTTTATACCCTGAGAAAGGCGGTTGGTCCCAGATTCCTGATGATGCTAAAATCAATATGACACTTAGTAGCCTTAAAGTAAATAATGGTTCATATTTTACTTCGTTAATTAATTAAATTAACTTTAGTCAAATTATCGAAACTCTTTTCTTAAGTAAGCAAGTATAACCGCCCTAAATAAAATGGCTGCAGGTTTAAGTACCTACAGCCATTTTATTTAGGGCGGGACTGACTAACTAACTTCCTTTCTGAGAAAGGAAGTTAGTCCCAGGTCCCTGAGGTTTCTCAGAGAGCTCCTTCCTAGGGTATACCTGAGACCATTGCAACAAACTCACTTGTGAAGGACCACCACGTGGTTTTAGTCGGTTCGATTCCGATATACCGTCTCACCGCTAGCCCCGGTAGGATGATGAGCCTTGAGTTTTTGTTTTAATTGTTACTAGAATTTTCAGATGTATTGCTCTATATCCGTGAGCGTCATCACGGAGAAAAAGAGGGAGAATTGACTCGTGAGAGAGCTTTACTGTATTTATAACTGCATATCCGTCCACAAGAAGATGCATAGATTTTCTTCTCTCCTCTGAAAAGAATCTTACGACTACTATGTTATCTATGCATACATGCAGCAACAAACATTCTGCCAAAAAAAATCAGATGTCTTTAATGCGAAAGTAAAATAATAAAAAGAGAATAGGTTATATACCTACTAAACATAGCCATATAACTAGATATAGTAACGTAATAAGACTATTGAACTTTTAATATACTTAGGTATATACCTGTTACGATAAATCAAATACGAAGAATACTTCCCGAGTTATTGCCCCTCATGTCGCTCTTAGATTTGTACAAAAAGCTATTCCGATTTATTTATTTCGTTGTTTTACCGTTCAATTCATATTTTTTCGTGAACAAGAGGTGCTTATGGAAACAATTGGAACTAGTTTTCAATATTTCATACATTTCGATTGTTCCAATAACTTACGTCTATCAAAACGGCGATAGAGCTAGGGCTACGATCGTCAGATGAACGAATTTGAATTTGTGAAGTACTCGTTGTTATAAAAAGAAATTGTACCTACCTTTTCATACTTATATAAGTTATAATTCAAAGCATTTTGAATAATAACAACCTCTGTAGTGTGGCGGTAGTGCATTCGACTGCCACGCCGGGGGTCGCGTTTTTGGTTCCCCCTCACTGTTACTGTCTTAGTTCAGCGCTCAGTATCCGCCTGTCTAAGTATAATCCGCTTACAGACGTCACTTATTTTCTGCCACCTCATTAATATAAAATTTTCTGTGTGATAAGTGAAGCTCATTCCAGATGACTGATAAACTGACAGTAATTATATTGCAAGTAAAATAAGTTAAAGATATCAAGTTTGATAAAACAAAATAATTTTTATTTGTATTTCGAACGACATTGAAATATTTAAAAAAAGTAACGTATTTCAGATGTCAGAATTTTAATGCTAGATTTCACCGCGGTTTCACCCCCGTAGGTCCCTT
Source organism: Euplagia quadripunctaria (assembly GCA_963859945.1). NCBI lineage: Eukaryota > Metazoa > Arthropoda > Insecta > Lepidoptera > Erebidae > Euplagia > Euplagia quadripunctaria. The sequence continues at coordinate 21,023,518 of OY982565.1, forward strand.
AAGTTTTCTTTTTTGTGAAAACTTAAACATTTGGTTTGGATAGGTGAGCCCGTTCTTGAGTTATGAAATTACAACGAAAAGTGGCATTGATTTTTATATGTATGGATATAACGGAAGAGAATTTCTTGTACGCGTTTTTTAAGCGAATGCAAACAGACAGGAATTTCAAATTTGGAATACTTAAAGTTTATATGTAGAAGAAGTGCAGAAAGAGAAGAAAGAAAAATCTCTCCTATTCACCCAGTGTTGACAGGGTCCACGATGATACATATTTTTAAGTTTACCATTGTGGAATGGCAATTAATATTAAGTATTTAGTATAAGGGTTATAGGAGTCCAGTAAAATGACAGATCAAGTACTGTCTAATGAAATACAACAAGACATTCAAAACGATAAAAATTCGGCCGCCAGGCGATCTCTTGTTCTTTGTTAATTCCTATCGAAACTCTAGAGCATTGTTATAAACCGTTTCACGAACACTGTTATAAACTATGAAAATCACTAACTAACAGTAACTGCCATGTTGTTCGTACCACTCTCTGCACTCAAGTCATTGTTATCCATTTATAATACATTCCTACCCTTTTATAACCCCACTATTCATCAATAATTATCAACCGACCAATAGTATTGCTTTACCGGCATAACCAGTCATAATAATGTTAATAGAACTCATTTTTATTAAATAGTGAACTGTTTTATCATCTATTATAGTTTACCCCTATTTTTAACCGACGAAAAAAAGGAGGTTCTCAATTCAACCGTATCTATTTTTTTTTAATAAAATAAATAAGAGTTTTTAATGTGGCGACGACAGTATTCAATAAGGTATTTAAAATGATTTAGGTATAGGATAGCACTTTGCGAAGCAAAATAACCATACATTGTTATGTAAAATCAGCATAATATCGAACGCCCGACTAATGTAATATCCAAATTTTTTTCACCCAAGCACCCATTAAAGTGTTCAGTTACCAGTCACGCTGTGTGTACGTGACCCGAATTGCCGATTATAACCCTTTCCATAAAGCTCTGTACACACTACACACTTAAGTTCACGACGCAAATGACGGAGGATGGAAATCTCGGAAAATATGGATGTGTGCTCAAGGAGAACGAGCTTCTTCAAAGTTGATGGAATTTGTGCAAACAGGAATGAAGTTTACGGGAATTTTCGTATCTAATGGGTGTGATTTCTTGTGAGGGTGGTTAGAAAATACTAGACACACTTTCCTATTCCTTCTATCAAAACTCCGATTCCATATTTTGTGTTATATTGAGTAGCGATTAAAATAGTGGGCATAAATAGGAGATGTACGTACTTAGCCATTAGCGTTTAAAAACTAAACTGTGGTAGGTATCATAGACTAGAAATAGTCGCTCTAAGAATTTCATTTCTATGAACATATTTATATATCTATATTTATAAAAATGAATCCCTATTTCCCTAGGTCACGGCATCACACGTGAACGGCTGCACCGATTTCGATAATTCTTTTTTTTTGTTTTTGTTATTGTCAGGAGAAGGTTCTTATGAAAGGAAAAATTAAGAAAGTTGCAGGGAAAATTTGAAAATTTAATAAAACTTAACAACCATATTAACTTTTCTAATGTAACCTTAGCGCTTTTGACATAACTGTCAGTAGTTTGACATTTGGCGCGATTGATATAATGCGCGCTGAAAATTATACCAATTTGAATTCAATATTTATAGTTAAGACAGGACAATGTCTGCAGGGTCAGCTAGTCTATATTTATGAAAATGAATCCCTATTTCCCTTGGTCACGGCATCACGCGTGAAAGGCTGAACCGATTTCGCTAATTCTTTTTTTTGTTTGTTGTCAGGAGAAGGTTCTTATGAAAAAAAAATAAAGAAAGTTGCGCGGAAAAGTAGAAAAGACTTACGCGGGTGAAACCGCGGGGCTCAGCTGGTATCGGTATAAAATAAGAAAAAACAGTTGAGAACCATTTTCTTTAATATTTGTCATGCGATTTTCATTTTTTAATTAGTAACTATTGACGAGTTTTAGTAAGATATTTTTTTTAGATCAGGTAGTATTACAGGGGTCAAGTATTTATGTTGACCTGTCATGGCACGTAAAGTATATACAATGACAGTTCAAGTTACAGTGGTCAGCGAAATAGAACAAAACATTCAAAACTTAATGAATTATGGTGGAATATCGAACACCAGGTGATCTCTAGTCTAATTAAATATTGTTTTCCTAGTTACTTTGTGAAGATAATTCTTTCATTAAGTAGTTGTAAAGCCAAGGTTGCAATAGATTTTCTGTTCAATTTTTTTTTTATAGAAAAATGATTGAATTTTGCAATGTATGTCTAACTAGCATTTGCCTGCGGCTTCGCTCGCGTTAATGAAAGTTATTTTTCTTGCGATAATGTGTATGCAATTTCATAATGTTGAGTTAAAGCGACTGCACGGATAGCGCAATAGTTTAAGTGGTTACCTTCAAATCCCATACGGGTTAAAAATTTGTGTGATACACAAATAGTTGTCCCGAGTCTGTGTGTTCTTTGTGTCCGTTGTTTAAATCTTTGTGAAGCCCTCCGCAAACATACTTTATGCGGGAGTTGTCTTTTTAAAAATTAAAAAAAATGCCTAAGAAACAAACAAATACACTATCGCATTTATAATTATAGGAATTGCATGTTTTTGTGAACGCATGGTCTGAATTATAATACACAACACAGCTTGTGTTATGGCTATTATTAAAATCAGTATGTTACCAAACAAAGAATGTTGTGCTAGAAAGTGCTAGAATTTCACTTGATACTTTATTTCCACATTTGTTGCTATTGCCATTTTGGCTGTCAATAGGCTTTCAAAATCAACAGTCAGCGATTACACACAATAATTTGAGTATTTGGAATTTAATTTCATTAAATATCAGTGTGTACGCAATCTAAGCAAGCGTTAGAATTCAACTTGCCCCTGGTACCTAGGACAAATTGCTTTATAGCCCTCCAATAAAAGTGAGCCTTTTCAATTTTCATTCAACGAATGTACGTATATTTTATGTATGAAACGTTCACCGTTCTCTTGGTTTTACTTGAATATATGCTTTCATCTAATGGCATCGAATACAGTTCCAGTGCCATTCTATCAAACTGTAAGGAACATTTATGTATTAATAAATCTGTCATTTTGTCAGAAACATGATCTGTCAAGAATTTTGAGAAACACCTTTCATCTAATTTAACTACCAACGTTTGCCTTTTCTATCGGTATATATATTTTTTTAAAAGGTGCAACCGAGTAGACAGGTCACCTGATGGTAAGTGACTACCGCCGCCCATGGGCACCTGCAACGCAAGATTCACAAGTCCGTTGCTGGCGCTTAAGGTGGGAGTAGGGGAAGAGGGAAGAGGAGAAGGGGGAGAGGGAAGGGTTAGGGCCTCCGGTAACCTCACTCACTCAGCGAAAGGCAATGTAAACACTTCACTTCACTGCCGGTTTTCTGGGAGGCCGTGGTATCACTCCGGTCGAGCCGGCCCATACGTGCCGAAGCATGGCTCTCCCACGAGGTATTTTATTATTTTTAAATGTTCAATTAGATGTCCAATTAGTTTTTGGGATTCATAGAGAATTCCAAAAATTAATTCTTGATAAAAGAAGTGAATGTATATTTTCTATAACTATATATATTTTGAATTTCAGTCGCGTTACTATTACTTAAAGAACAAGGTCTGCATCGAAGTATTTCTTGCATAAAGTTTTAAACAAAATGTTTTTTTAGGATGGACCTTAAACTATACGTGACAAAAAAATCTTCATATTTTGTCATATAAAATGAAATCTTTATTTTTTAATTATTATATTAAATTTATACATGCAAAGGCTAAATCAGAATGTTATTAAATGTGAGCATTTAGTAACCAAAAGTGATGGAAAAGAACACGTCTTATGCCGCGTTCCAATAAACAAGAAACGATTCGTTTTGCTGATGGACGGTAAAATTTTCATTGAAAATTCAACGAAATTTTACCGTCCGCAAGCAAAACGAATTGTTTCTTGTTTATTGGAACGCGGCATTAGTCATAGATCTGTATCATGATTATTATTAATGTTATTTGGGGTACACATAAAGTTTTGCCTAACTCATTAATAAAATAATTCACATGTAAAATAATATTTACTTCCTGTCGAAGTATTCTCCATTACATTTTAAAAACTTTTTTATTTGGTCAAACCATTTTTGAAAACATGAGGACCATTGGTCTAAGGGCATGTTTTTCACGTGATGATTGAAAGCTATCACGGCCTCTTCCAGCCCCGTAAATGTCAAACCTCTCATCAAATCTTTAATTTTTGGGAAAATAAAGAAATCGCATGGTGCCAGGTCTGGACTATGTGCGAGATGGGTCACTCTACCTTTTCAGAAGCCAAAAATAACTTGGTCGTTCGCGGTGTGCGCCGAAGTATTATAAGTATTAAAATGTTTTCGCGTTAATTCCATTTTGGACGACGAACTTCAACTTGTGATAAAAAACAATTGACACGCGATTTCCCGCCAATTTTTTTTTAATCAGTGATTCAGTTTCATTTAGTTAAAAAAAATATAACATTTGAAATTCAAACATTATGAGCGGTGAGCAAGTGAGCGCAGAACTTTCGGTGTGCCCTATATATGATGATTTTGTAAGCAATTAAATTCTATTTAAAGTTATTTTAGTGGTTTCGGAGAATTCTTGTTACAGAATAACAATTTGAATATGTTGAACCAATACTAAAAATAATAACACAATGATAAAGAGAAAATAGATAAAAACAATGTTATATCAGATTTCAAACTTCGACAAGGCGTTTGTAACAGACCGTGTATAGACACTACTAGCAGTTCCCGCGCAGCTTTGCTCGCGTGTATATATTTTTTCCAAATTCCTAATTCTTTTTAGAAAATAAAAGTAGCCTAAGTTACTCCTTATAATAGCACCTTATTCACCCGTTCCGGAGATTAGCCGGAACAAACAGACAGACAGAAATTTTAGGCATAGGTATCGCGCAACTAACTGTATGAGCTTAACAAAAACTATTATTTTGACATTACAAACACTTTAATTTTATTTATTTTTTGTTTTTTTTTATTGTATTGATGATGTACCTATTGATAATCAAGTTCTAAAATTAAATGTTAAAATGCAGCAGAAAATTTTAAGTTACCCATATATTTAGTCTGCTTATTGTACATTTCATAAAACTAACATCAACATTACTTTTAGCTTATTTCAAACCTGAAAAACGTTGTTCAGAATTAAATTGATTAAATTTTCAGTGTGTTTTTGTATAAGAGAGGAGTCATTATTTAGCAGAGGCTGGCGATAGACTGATTACTATTATTAGATGTGTATGTATGAACATATTACCTATTTTTTAAAAGCCATAAAAATCGAATAATAAATTCCGTAAAAAAGAGATACAGTTGTATTCACGTATGTTTTAGGTAAGCTCGTCTAGATTTGGTCATCACAGAAGCCCTTTACCACGAAGCAAAACGACCTGTCGTGTCAGTGCCAGCCACTTCACAAGCCTTTGTACACAAGCGTGTACAACCACAAATAATAAGTTAAAATATATGTATCAAAAGTAATATTTTCTGAACAAAATTTGACTATATTGATAAAATATGACCTCACAAACAAAACGGCAATTTCGAGTACAATCAGCGATAAATTGTTTATTGCTTTCAAAGGCCAAATAATATTCCATTTCTGAGTTGTTCTACGGAACTAAGACGTTTGATATTAAATTGAATTTACATCAAATCGTCTTCAGAAATAAGATCTCAGACGGCCTTCAAGATGTTATATTAAAAGAAAGTGAAACGGCTCTTATATTAAATTAAATTCTGGACATCTGTCGTACACTCTGCCGTAATACGAATAAAGATTCGGCATTAATGAATATTTGAATTAATAATTCCTTATTAGAATAAATTTGTAATTACTCTTATTAAAATGTTACTATGAAAGATTTTTGTTTTAAGACTCGCCTAAATCATATTGATCAATTGAAGAAACATTTCTGGCCTTCTGTGTGTCATATAATTATTCTTTAGGCTCTGAATCTTCTTTAGATTGTCTTATCGGCCTTATCTGGTGTAAATTACAACTTATTATAAGGCAAATTTGTAACACCACATATATTATTATATTAAAAATGTTGTTCTTAATTTAGTAGGTATAATGAAACTTAACAAAAATGTTATAACAGCATCATTTGAAAAACACATCTAGACGGAATCTGGCACTGGGAAACAATGTCCTTCGATATCTCTAACTGTATACGAGGGGTACACTTGCAGTTTTACGTAACTCATTAATAAAACAATTTACATGTAAAGTAATATATTTACTGCTTTTCGAAGTATTCTCCATTACATTTTAAACACCTTTTCATTCGGTTAAACCATTTTTGAAAACATGAGGACCATTGGTCTAAGCCAGTCTAAGGCCATGTATTTCACGTGCTGGTTGAAAGCTTCCGGTCCCCTAAATGACATACCTCTCATCAACTCTTTAATTTTTGGGAAAATAAAAAAATCGCATGGTGCCAGGTCAGGACTATGCACGGGATGAGTCACTAGCTTTACCTCTTCAGAAGTCAAAAATGACTTTGTCTTGTTCGTGGTGTGCGCCGAAGCAATGTCATGGTGCAATAGAATACGATGTCTTGGTCGTATTCCTCTAACTTTTTCAATGACACTGGGCAAACAAATAGTGGTGTACCACTCACCATTAACTGTCTTTTGATCTTCAAGTGGAATCACACAGGACCCGTCCGGGAGTAAAAAACACAATAATTTTATCGCCTACGTTTCTAATCTGCCTCAATTTTGTTGGTTTTCTGTCACCTTCGAACACCCGTACAGAAGACTTGCTTTTTTCTGGCATGTAACAATATATCCATGTTTCATCTCCTGACACAATGTCATACACAGCATTTGAACGTCAGTGATCGTACTTTAACAACATTTTTTTACACCAATCAACACGAGTCCGTTTTTGTTCTGGGGTGAGTTTATGAGGAATTCAGCAGCAACATAGTTTTCTAACTTTTAAATGTTGATGTAAGATTTTTGAATTTGGCTCATACCAATCCCCAAATGTTCTCGAATCTCCTCATAGGTGATACGCCGGTTTACTTAAATTATTTGCCTGACAGACCTTCACGAATTTCATCACGGAGAGAAACACGGCCACGATCAAATTCTGCGTACCAACGCCTCAGTGTTCAAATGATGTGCTTCTCTCCCAAAATCAGTCAGTGAACTTTTAAAAACATAAAAAATCATCGCCCTAAAGTCTTTTCGCGTTAATTCCATTTTTGCTATGGACAACAAACTTCAACTTGTGATAAGAAACAATTGGCAAGCGATTTAGCGCCAATTTTTTTTAAATCAATGATTGAGTTTCTTATGTTTAAAAAAAATATAACATTCGAAATTCAAACATTTATGAGCGGCCAGGAACGCAAAACTTTTAGTGTGCCCTATGTATTTTGGAACAGCATATTCATTATTATTTTTTTAAATATATTTTTGGAACATTACATTTCTTTTTTCTTCAAAATAACCAAATTTTATTAAAGCTAAGTGCATATTCTCATAAAAAATATACATGGTACTTATTCGGGTATAGATGGAGCTATAACCGTTATATTTGAAGACTGATTACATCATTGATGGATACTTTGATCTTTTTTTTTAGGTTTATGACCTGACCGGTTGAGTACTTGTTTAGCTTAGTAATTTAAAAATATAACGAACACATTTTTGAAGGATATTTAAAAAAAAATGAAAGTTTTTTTTTCTATTTCTTGAGTATGTTTTTAATATGTAAAATATTTTTTGTCCGTTTTTTTTCTCTTATACAGGTATACTTTGTCTAAGGATAATATCGGTATAATACGCATCTCAGTATCTGGAAGTTGCAAATATACAGTAATTGTACGTAATTTACTAACTGAAATTAAGTACACCCAGCCCAAAAAATATATTGTATGTTAAACCACACAAATATTTATGTAGGAAGCGACCCGTAGCACACGCCGTAGTGGTAGTAGGTTACTAGTGCTAATAGTGCAGTCAACCCGATATTACGCAACAACTTTTCAAAATTATATTAAAACCTTAAGTATAACCTAAACGTGTATTTACATATTTACTCAAAGAACAAATCAATTTCTTTAAATAACCTAACAATCATAAAGCATCTTACTCTATTCATAGTAAGTAATACGTCGCTCCCTGGAAATGAAGTGTCGTTCTCTGCTGAGTCTATTATGTAGAAGGATCAAGGAAATTGGACCGTCAACGACGTCACTATGAACACTAGCTTTTTTAACTTCGCTCACGTAAGCAGCTATAAATAAGGGATGGGAGGCGGTGAGAAAGTAATGAGAAAGGGAGTTTTGGGATCATAATCGAAAAGTTTGGAGTGAATTTATAAGTTTAGGAGGCTGAACACGTGCGCTAATATTTTTCTCCAATAAATACACATAGAGGGAAATGTCTACGATTTTTTTAAACTACAAATATATTTATCTAATAGCATATTTTGGCAATTTAGCTATAGGGTTGGTAGGTCTAAAGCTTAATTTTGAAGCTATTTTTAGCCAGAAGTGTAGTCAACAAACAAACGAACCTATTTCATTACATTGCTCTAGTCAAATAAAAAGAACAGAAGTTATTGCTTACGTACATTACAAATATCTACGATACAAATGTTTGATCAGTGGATGAACAGCTGGGGAGCAATAGGTTATCGTGGTATGGACATGTGATGCGGAGGGATGAGCAAAATGTTGTGAAAAGAATTTTATGTATGGATGTTGACGAGAACAAGAGAAGAGAACGACCAAAGAAAAGATGCATGGACTGTGTGAAAGAAGATATGGCTAGAAAGGGAGTAAGCAGTGAAATGACGAAAGATAGAGTAGAATGGAAGAATAAAACATTTTGCACTGACCCCAAATAAAACTGGGACAAGGGTAGGCAGATGATGACAAATGTTTGAGTTTGACACAAGGCAGAGTAACGAAAGCGCAACTTTAAAACTGGTTCGCCTTCTCTTGATTCCTCCCCGAAAGTGTATTACCATAACTATGCCTAACAAGGAGAGGAGTAGGAGCTCTTCAAAATAAAACTTCCCTAAAAGACTTTGCACATTCTGGCGGATTTATTATCTCTAGATCCGCTCAGCCAACGTGTAACCTTAACTGGTACGAATGATCCCTGGTCTTGGGACCCGAAGACCAACCAGCAAAGAAGAAAAACATCTGTAAAAATCATCCAGATTACTTGTGGTTTGTCGTCACTGCTATGGCGAGAAACAAAATACTAGTTTTTCATTCACCCAGTTCAACTTATAACTTGTTTAGTTCTCATAGTTCTGTTTAGACTTCGGAATATTGAAGTATAGAAATAAACAAACATAATATAACAAAATGAGCATCAGGAAATACAAACGAGAAACGTTTCTAATAAAGTCCCCAAGATTATACGGCTATTCCGAGAACCTCTTTCAATTTCGAAGCTAGAGGAGTTCAAATATAAACATAAAATTTTGAGGTATGAAGGTTAAATAAATTCTTCATATTTTTTATCTTACGTGTTATTCCGATCACGGGTGTGTCCATGATTTATACAACGTCACGTTTTTGACTTATCAGTCTTCATGCGGCAAATCAGACTGGTTGATATATCCTCAAGTGAAATAAAAAGGAACGTTACATAAAAATCTTCCCTTACACACAGGGGAAGTGTTTCATGGTGTTTGATTTCGCTAAGACAAATGAGAGAGATATTTTTTTAGTCCTTTGACAATTTTCTTTTTAGTAGCATATCGACAGTTTAAGATTAAACCATCACTACATGTTATTAAACAAAGTCCCCCCCCCCGTCCCCGTCCCCCCGTCTGTCTGCCTGTTTGCGATAAACTCAAAAACTACTAAACTTGACGACCAACTGCAACCATTTGTACCAATATTGAAATTTGTGTCTTGTCTTGTCAGTTTAGTTATGCAAGCAACATGTAAAAAGTTCGCTCACGTGCGTACGCGTGGGTGAGACGGGTATTATGTCCTTCACCCGCAGCAGAATTTCCCGTGAAGGGTGTGTCTGGATATCGCCCAGATATTAGACGGAGCCCGTTTCCCACCCACGGGCTGACTCATTACAGGCGCTGTAAACCACACCGTGTGGTTTTCGTCGGTTTAGCTCCTTATTCCACATGAAAAAAGTGGGTGTTTTTACCACTTATTTCACAATCAAAACAATTTTTTGTACGCTCCAGGTTGTTTCACCGCCCATACATTATAAAAAATCCTGCCTGGAGGATTCCATTCTTTCAGGCAGATTTGCTGCGCCTATTATAAGCGACATATTATTGTTTTTCGACAAATAAGCGAACGAAGTCGATGATTAGATGATAAAACAGTTTACTATTTAACAAAAAAATAGTTAATAGACATTATTATGACTACTTTTACCGGTAAAGCAATGATATTGGTTGGTTGATAAATATTGATGAATAGTGGGGTTATAAAAGGCTAGGAATGTATTATAAATCGATAACAATCACTTGAGTGCTGATTGAGGTACGAACAACATAGAAGTTACTGTTAGGTAGTGATTTTCATAGTTTAGTTTCGTTGTTTATAGCAGTGATGGTGAGACTGTTGTTAACAAATACTCACGAAATATAAGGTTCCTAAGGCTCTCTTCTTTCAATCTGGTCTACTAGTTAGGTCACGAAGAAATAAAGAAAAAATAGTATTTTTTTCTGTTTACTGTAGACGCCATTATGATACCTTTAACATAAACTATCATAAAAGATGAATAAACTTTTTCGTCTACTTATTAGACATTAGCAAAAAAAGGAAAAGCACTAAGACTGCAGAGACGCAACACGTATGAAAGTGTCGCTTTGTGGAATATATTACAATATTTTTCTAACGAACTCCGTTCAGAAATATGTAGAGGTTTATATAAGCTTATTTTGTTAACTAACTCTTTACTTTGTCTGAGGTGGTACGACCCAACATGAGATGGAATTTCAGCGTATATATTCTATGTCCATTATATATTTGATGTTCATCTCTTGCGTTTTCACCTTTCGTCTAACGTATGCAACATTGATTGGCTTAAGTCACATATTATGGTCTACATCTGTGCGCCTCGGTCACTCGTCAACATGGACGCGTCTAAACTTGTGCGAACTCTGTGCGGCATAATAAGTGTTAATTGCAAGTAAAATCGCAGGAAAAGGAGATAATCTTCTATAAATTCCAACGTTTTAACTTTTTTATACAGAAAAAATTTAACGCGACCCCACCGGTTTAAATGTTTGCGCTATTGCATGCGCTGTGGTTGCTCAGGCGTGCGTCAAAAGAAGACGCAAGATGAACATGAAATCGCACTGGTGTATACATTCCTTAAGTGCCCTTTTATGTCTAACATGTGCCTTAGAATAGTTAGAATGTTTTAACTTATATTGATCTAAAATATAATTATAGTCTAACAAATAATGTTGGAAGTTAGTTTGTGTAAATGATGTGATTCTGATTTAGGACGTTTCTAAAAGCTCTACTAAAGTTTTAAACACACACGTGAGTTCGGGGCTTTGTATAAATGTTGGCATTGAATCCAAAACTAACTTTAGTTTCAATAGAGTACTTTCAGTAAAAAAGTTTGGTCAGTCCGTATTCCTAGTACTAGTAGTCACAGTGATGAACTGTTTGTGACAATTATTTAAATATGTAATTACATACATAAAATCCAGGTCTTACATAAAATCTTTCTAAATTTAACGGTTTATGATTATTTTATATTTATTTATAATATATATATTATTTATTTTATTATCATAAACCATGTATCAAACATACTATCATGTAGTATGTTTGATACATGGTTTATGGTAAATTTTGCTTGCCCATAAATCGTTTGGCCTGAAATATGTTTTTATAAGGAAATTAATTTCAATAATTCCAATACTTAGGATGTAGGCGAAACCTAGTGAATGTGATGCTGATCGAATATACTTTTCAAAACTATCTCTGTAAACATTAGGTCAGTCCATGCGTGAAACAACTTGGCTGTTTATCGATTTATCTTTCAAGTTATAAAGAGTATGTACTTACGTTTTTTTAAAATCAGAAGTTTTTTATTTTATTTAATAGACGTTACAAACTAGATCCATTATTTTTTCCACTAAAAAAGATTGTCAGGAGAGCAATGAAGTAAGTTTTAAGATAGTGATTGATGGATAGCGCCCATGCCTACTGAACATTATTTTTTTGTGTAAGAGACAAAGATTTCTCAGAATAAATTATTATGTGTATTTATTTCTGGCCATACTTCTAATTTAATTTTTTGTACTTTAGTGGACGTGTGTGTTTTATTGATTTCTTTAACTGGCTACCACGTGTTTGCAAAATAAATTTGAAAATAAAAAAAATAAACGAAATGAGGTTTATAGGATAACGTTGGTTAAATAAAATGTAGATTCAATGATTTACATTTAAGAGTGTTTCACATTTCGAAATGCAAGGTATCAGTTGTTCATATGGTATTTTAAAGTTTAGTTTAGTTTCTAATAAATATGTTGCTTTGTAAATTTGAGTCATTTACAAACATGATGACACTAGCCATCGATACACACCCTCGCTAAATTGAAACAATGTAAAATTCCGTTCTGAAAACACACGCAAAGTGAAAAAATATGTTAAAACATACTTTGAACGTGTGGTAATTAAGAAAACATAATTTAGGAAGATTCGAGGACCAAAGATAAAACACCTGGAAAAGATGAGACGGTGTAGTTACGAGACGGGTGTCAACGTTAACATCGGATACCTTGATCAGTGTACTTTTTTTAATTGAGTAATGGAATAGGTCTTTCAACTCATCTCATAGAAAGTAACGATAAAGACGATGACGGTACACGTCTATCCAAGAGAAACTTATTCACTCTTCTCTAGAACGTTCCAGTTCAGTTCCAGAACGTTTGTCTGGAAAAATAGGAGTTTCAAATAGTTTATTCCTCACTTACCACCAGCATAGTAATGAAAACAGAAACAACTATCACTATTTGCCAAAGCAATTATAGATTTAGCTTCGCAATATATAGAAGCCATCGAAACGAAATACTTTTTCGCCTATCGTTCGCCTGATCGCGTTTATCCTTAAAGCCAGGTTATACAAAAGTTTTCCTTACGAAAATTACTTTGGTACGAAAAAAAAAATCACCCCTTATCAAATTCAATTTGAAAACTGCTGAATACCGCAAAACTTTTGTAAATGAAACTACCTATTGGGTTTAGGTAGAATTTCAACTGTAACACGGTAACTGTAGGTACTCGACGTATACCATTTTTATTTCTCATACTATACTCATACGTATTATTGGTGTATTTTTCACCATTGTATTCTTTTGGAAGGACTAAGTTATTATAACATATATCAGACAACTTATTAAATGTGCAACTCGGGACTTAATAGCGATAATATTTACAGGGTACAATACCTTTTTGGTTACCCGACGTTTCAATCGAATTGCACCGATCGTGGTCCTCGTGAACAGTGACCAGTCCAGTTCACTCATCCTGTCCCGAGTTACACATCTAATATGTATCAAAGTCGTGAAAGTTTAAATACAGGTAACTTATGTTCTAAAATATGTCTAGGAATTCTAAAATTAAGCAGGCATTTTGAAGAGAAGTTTTAGATGATAACAGATGTCTTGCTCCACAACCATCCGTCACCATAACTAGTCTAGCATAGTATTCTGCTCATCTCTAACTTAGATGTAGTAGAAGTATGTTTTATTCGTGTCTTTACCTTCGTTGTTTATCGAATTGTATAAATATAGATTAAGATAATATAGATTACATCTTTTACCTGTTCTTCAGTATTTTCCCATATTGTGACTGCTAATACATTTTGTACTTATACAATCTTACATAACACCAAGCGAACAAAGTTTTCATATAAATAATTTATGCTTCTACTTGCGTCAATATTTGGTATCTCTTACGGCCGGATAGATGTAATAGGTTCAGGAATAGCGATCTATTTTGTACAGGTAACCTCGCAACGGGGAATATACTGGATAATAAATTATTACTACGGAATGGAAAAGCATCAAATGTAAGTAAGTTGGTTTTTATACTATACCGTAGTATGAAGATACAATATTTTAGTATTATATTTTAAGCAGGTAGGTTACAGCTTATTTTGTGCTGGGATTGGAGGCGCTGGACTCATCCAATGCTATGGTTTGTCAGCACTAATTGCGGCGTGCTGCTCTCAGCTGCTGGTGAGTAGAGAGATAGAGTTGGAGAGTAGACGATGGGATGAGTAGTCGGGAGACGATGGAATAAGGTTGGCAATGCCTTTGTGACAATACTGGTGTTCATCAGGTGCTCCGTGTGCTTGTTTAACTTACTTCTATAAAAATATAGTAAACTGTAATAAAAAAATATCGAGTAGAGAGGTCTTTATTGGTTCATTGCGAACACGGTATAAAACACTCTCAAGCCAGTTCCTCTTTATTAAACGTCAAAATGGTAAATAATAAGAAACTTGAAAACAGTAACGAATATGATTTTTCAGTCTTATATCGTACTCAATTTCATGAGGACTCTTAAATTATTTATTTTAACCACAGAAAACTACGCTATTCGATGTGAGGCGACATGGCAGTCTCTCCTAGTGTACGGACTCACCACACGCAGCGAATTTTGAAAGTACCCCGAATAGATCGTCGTTAGACGTCGTATAGATCGATAGCCTCTGTCTACATGCCACTAAAGTCCTCAGTCTGAATGAGTTGGAAGTTACATAGTTATTTAAGTTATCCCTAGACTCTCTAAGATAAATCTATAAAAAGTAACTATCAAACGTGCGGTGTGAGTGCGGTAATAAGGCAAACGTTGACTCACGAGTCACAGTAATATCTATTAATACACACAGCTTAGAACTCATCATTGGAATTGACTGAAAACTTCAGAGAAAGTATATTTTCTCTTTTCTGTCCATAATACTATACCATGTCAATGCCTACAACTATCGAATAGTAACAAAACTATACTAATTAAAAAAAGACCTGAAGTTAAAAGGTGTTACCTCTGTTATTCTCATGTTCAATATGACAGAAACAATAACAAATAACACGAAATGCAATACCCACACTAAATGAAAACGTTTCATAATGACGGACCATTACCCATTACTCAACCACATTATCATTCACCAAACAAAATGAACAATGAGATTTTTATTCTACATTTAATTTTCATCCAACATTTAGAGTAAGCCAAGAACATCAACCGCGTTACATATAATGTTTCGAACTGAATATTTAAAAGCCTAAAATGATAAGACTATGGCAATATTTTAAACAAATTGGATGACATTGTTTATGTAAATGTAAGTAGTTAAGACGTATAATAATAGGTAATCCTCGTTTGCCGTCTGGCTGGTAATTTTAATAATGAGGAATGAAAGTGAATATACATAAAATTCAACATAAATACGTGTTATGATATTGTTTGTTGAAGTATGTTAGTATCCCAACTAGTAAATTAGACTGGCCTGTTGGGCTAGTGGTTAGTAATCCTGACTGCTGAGCCAGAGGTCGTGGGTTCGATTCCCGCCCAGGAGATATAATAGAGTGATGAGTACGATCAATCAATCAAAACCATTTATTTCAATTAAACCAATAAACCTTATTGGTTTAATTGAAATAAATGGTTTTGAATTGTGAGGAGTAGGAGTCAGTCAGACTAAGTCAGTCGTGAAGCTAGTTGCCTGTTCCAATACGTAGATGTTATGGAGAAGAACAGGCAAGAAGCTCCAAGGACACTCTTTTTCAAAATGTTTTTTACAAATTTTTGGTTACATTGCTTATAGGCGTAAATAAAATGTGAGGACAATGTAAAATATCATTCTAAAATATAAATAGATGCGCTAATTACTACTATACATATTTAAGTAAGAGCAGTCCCGACCAACGGCACTCGTTCACGAGCATGACGCACACGCCAGCCATCGTACTGATAAACCATATTGAAGGGAGCCGAACGACCCGACACATACGCCATACGATCATAATTACGTTCTGTATCTGGGTGTAATTTGTTTATAATATATATGTATTTAGAAATGTATAACTATGTTTATCAGCACTCTGGTTACCATAGTACAGGCTCTGTCTAGTTTGGGATTCAGACAGACGTGTGTGAGATGTGTCAAATTTAAATTGTTTGTTTGTTGGTTAAGTTTTCACGCTTTAACTATTCAACCTATCATCATTAAGTTTTGCATACCCTTTGTCACAAGTAAGACAACGTGTTTGCAAAATGCAAAAAGAACAAAGAGTACCTTTCATCTAGAAAAATAGAATTTACGCATTTTTGTGATGATCTTCTTTTAAGCCTAATAACACATGATCACTTTTTACACCAAGGCCAGGTAATAGGGTCACTGAGAATACGACAGCCATGGTTTCCGTACCTTCGACAGGATAAAATAACAAGCATCTATTATTTTAATACCCAATATTGTGTGGTTATCCCTCATCATCCTCCGCGCCTTTTCCCAACTAAGTTGAGCTCGGCTGTCAGGCTAACTACGATACGGCCGAACTTCGATATTTTACGTGAAGCGACAGCCATCGGACCTCCACAACCCAAGTACTTGGTGATATCGTCGTTCTGTAGTTAGACCAAATTATCGGACTTTTTAGGGATCCAACTACCCATAACAAATGCCACAGATGTTCGTATTACGTGCTCTCCGAGGCACGGAGGGGTCTCAATATGTTAAGAATGGTCACCCGTCCTAAGACTGACCTGTCTAGCATTACTTAACCTTGTAATGTTCTAACCTACTCGGTTACCACTTAACCTTGTGTGGTTATCCCTGTGCTATTTTATTATTTGATCTTTACTTACTCGAAGTAAACAGCAGCGGAGACAACAAGTTCCCGTCATAGTGGTCTATGTGTAGGCAATTATTTCACGAGCCTCAATATTGTTCGAGTATCTAGCTAATTATGTGTATTTGTTGAACAGAAGGAATAGAGCTGGAGTCGGAATAGTTGTGGTGACTAGCTGTTTAGTGTAGCGTATGTTTGTTTTTTTTTATTTCGTTCCGTTTATTTGTTTTACTAAAGTAACAGAAAATGTTGCAGACTTTAACATCCTGACAAAACCGAAGGGTCCTTTAGTGGTGATTACGGAGTAGAAAGTGGTATCTCATGATTTCACATAGCATCTTCACAGGGTAAACCGATTACCTACCTGGTCAAGTAAAAAATGAGAGAAACGCATTTGAGTAGTGGATCGTGACGCGCAAATTAATAAAAGTTAATTTTATTAGTTGATAGTGATATGATAGATGGATATATATTACCTATTTCAGTTTCAACTCCAACAAGAAAGTAACATTTATAAAATGTATCCTCTCAGTTACAATATCGTATACAAGGCAATATTGTTGTGAACTTTCACCCATCCATTTTCGATGAGGTTGTCTATTATTAGCTGACCTTAGCCAGACCCAAGCAACAGCCGTGATTAATGACGATAGACACAGAGTGCCCCATTCTTACAACACAACGCGGGAATATAAAGTGTTATTTTATAAAAACTTTCAGATCTATTTTTTTATTGCCATCTTCATCTATTTAAATGTGACGTACTTAACGAATCAATCACTGAATCCATTTGATCAGTAGATCAATAGGTGATTAATAAATAATTAATCATTTTATTATTCAATAGATCTATAATAAATGGATTCATTTTGATTGACACATGAGTTGGTTATAATCAACTCATATGATCAATAAACATAATGAAATGGTAATATTTAAATATAGACCAACGGATAAAATTCATTATGTCTTCAAATGTTCACATCTTCGATCTAATAGCGTGAAAAAAAAAACCACCAATAGTGTAGTAAATTGATTCAAACGTGGTGTGTACACACAAAAAAAACACATACACATAAAAAAAATTGTAATGAACAATTTCCAAGATTTTTATGGAAATATTTTTAATTTGACAAAAAAATTGAAACGGCAATGGCCAATAATAAAAACAGCTAAGTAAAACTTAAAGCGGCACGATTAAAAGCATTGAAATCGGTTTCTTTAACATAATTTTTGTACGTTGCATGATATATATTTTATAAGCAATTTTATTTTTCATCGGTTGCCCATTACCAATAGTTTTCTTCGAATAATAAACTTCCCTGTTAAAAATAAAGTCTTTAAAGAAGAAAAACCTACTTTAATGTGCCTAAATAATGCCACTACAAACTTAATAATTATTTTTTCTTACTTTAGGCTTAAAGTTTATTTTTCACTTTCAAAATTGCACACAAGTAACATGCAAACTAAGAAATACGTTCATCGTCATTCGTCGATCATCAGTTTAAAACGAAATAAGCCGATTCTATTTTCTTTTTTTTTGCTTATTGTATTTGTTTTGTGTGTACTCGTTCTTTTGTATTGTTCATGTTTTGAAAAAAAAAATGTGTAAAGATTATCCTTTAAAATTATTTAACAGAAGTCGTAAATGTAATAGGCTCTAAAGTTAGCATGGAATTCTGTTTGTGTTCGAAACACGCGTTCCTATTTAGCCATTTATGATTCAATTACACTGGGAACTCAATTAATTTGTACGGAATCCAGTATAATTGACGGGAGCCTTTTAGGTATTATTGCAGAATCCTCTGTGTTTGAAGCTGACGGTAAAAAGATGAAATAACTCACTATCACAGATCACTGAATGCTCATAACGGTACGGATTTCTGAAGATAAATTGCATATTGATAGGTAATAATGGCAATAGAACCACGTGACGGGCGTTGCGTATTTATTACATGGTTCCCGTAAAGCTGTTATGTGCTACTGTGTATTGAAGAAATGTAATATTAGAGTACAAGTTCTGAAAAGAGGTATTCTGCTATCTTCAGATAATTCTAATTATATTTCGTTTCCATTCAAATAGGATATTCATAAGGTTATTAACTACACCCTATTTATAAACGGTACCCTAAGTAGTAAAAAACCTTAAAGTTAAGGCAAAAGAGACCATGATAATACCTATCTCTTTTCTCATTATCTCAGTATCATGCTATTCGAAAACCCATCGAGAAGTACGTTTGGTTATATCCTAGTAGATGAATACATTGCTTTTCGCCGAGTGAGTGAGGTTACCGGAGGCCCTAACCCTTCCCTGCCCCCCTCTTACCTCCTCTAACCACTTCTTCTGTGTCCCCCTCTTACCTCCCTTTTCCTACTTCCACTATAAAGGCCGGCAATGCACTTGCGACTCTTGAGTTGCAGGTGTCCATGGACGGCGGTAGGTGACCCGTCTGCTCATTTGCCCCTATATCATAAAAAAAGACGCTTTAATGGCGAACCGAATGAAAAAGTAAAAAAGAAGTCCACTATTCACCTCCTGAAGTCATCACTACGAACAGACTACAGACTATCGTTACGAAGCCTCATCTATTGGACGCATTAAAACAAATGATATGAGCCCAAACTTGAAGGGTTTAATAGTACCGTCTAAAGAGTTTTACTATCCACCTCCTGACTCCATCATCAGAACAGTTCCAATATGCCAAATCATAGTATTGTTATCCAAACTACATGCACATACCAAGTTTCATTTCAATACGACAATTAAAAGTACGTTAAATTTGACTTCCAAAATTTGTTTATACAGTTAGTTACAAGTGGAGCTAACAAGCTAAGAGTGTTAAAAAAATTGCTAGCTATCGTAGGATGTCATCGTATGACCACAAAGTTCTCATAATATCGAAAATGTGTGTAAATTGATGAACTCTAGCATTCTTGAACGATACAAATATTATCTCATATTCAAGACACCGCGAACATAATTCCTACTTATGTCATAAATGTTAAGAAGTCGTCACCTATGTATGTTCTTTCATTCCTTCAGACCACATAAATTATTGAGTGGAACTCAATAATACCTCACATGGTGCCGCGCCGCGCCACGCCGTACGGGGTTTTATCGCAATACGTGATGACATTTCTATTGAGACGATGGCTCTTAACGCCATACGAGACTTGAACGAACACTCGTCTTTGAAACGACGATAATTATATGAAGAAATGTAATATAAAAGTACTCGTACTTTTGCTTTTGTACTCGACGACAGGATTTCTGACGTAACTGAATGAAATGAAATACTTTAATAATTTTTTGTTGGCAAAGTTTTGAGAAAATACGTGCTTACTGTGTGTGATGTTTCTTTTTAGGGTATTTTGTGTGTGAAGAGTGTGAAGACTATATGTAGTGAACTACGAGTACAAAATAGTATGTACTGAATGGTTTATATGTTTAAATGTAGTATCACGTTCACAATTTATCAGGAGTGTACTGTGTGTCAGTGGTGAGCCGATTGTGTGTCAGTGGTGAGCCGATTGCCTTCTACCGGACATAATTCCAAACTTTGAATCAGTCGAATCGATTTAGAATTTTATACTCTCTGGAATTGAAGTGATTCTGACTTATTAAGTCTTTAGATGAGAATTAATGAAATGAGAAATTACGTTTGGACCTAACGATCACAAAAAGTGCTATTTTTATTTACTATTGAATAAATTACCAGTATATTGACATGTTATTTTCTTTTTTAACCGACTACAAACAGTTGACATACACACACAAAAACAGTTGAATTGACAAACCCCTCCTGGTTTCTCAATTCAACTGTTTTTGTGTGTGTATGTTACGTGATATCTTCGCCATTTGTGAACCCATTTCAAGCATTGTTCTTCATTTGAATTGGTCGCCCCATTTAAATTTGAAGAAAACATTTCACCTCTAAGGATGGAAAATAAAGTAATGAAGAATACAGCTAATTATAATTGATCACGATTTAGGCGCATTGAAGTCGGTGATTCATTATTTATGATAAGGCACTGCTATCACCGTAGGTTGTTAATTACTATGACGCTTGTTAACTCGCTTAAACTAAACCAAACCCGTTATAAAATCACGCCTTTTCCTTCGTATTGGGTTATAAAATGAATAATTGTATAACACAAAACATATATGTAGTCTATTTGTCTAGTCTCCCTCCTAACACACATTTCTGTGCGATAAAGCACTCAAGGGAGGTAGTAATTGCACACCATGCGGTCAACGCCGGTTGTGTGACGTGACATTTATGTGATTGGAACTGCTATACTAAAACGTACCGAGCCTTGTTCGTGAACATTCTATGTAGCTTGGAGTGGGTTTTGTATTACATATTTCCATTAATAGAAACTGCATGGATAGCGCAATGATTTAAGATGTCACCTCGCCACTACGCCGCGCTGAGTATTGTGGGTTTAAATCCTACACGGGATAAAAAAAATTGTGATGTGTGTGTGTTCGTTATTTGAATGTTTGTGAAGCGCCTCCGTGACACAGAAATATTCCTAATACGGGAGTGGTCTTTATAAAAATAAAAATAAAGAGTTTATTTATAATACCAATGTAATCATTAGTATTATAAATAAACCCTTTATTTTTATTATTATAAAGACCACTGATCTAATGATCTCGAGCTTCAAAAGTGAAGTTAAAGATATAAAGGAAGAAGAATAATTGGTTGAAAGAGCAACGAGAGATGAGCCCGCAGCAAAATTATCGTTGAGCAATTTTTCTGTGATTTACAGTCTCCAGAATTCCTCTACGAAGAGCTGTAACATCAACAGAGGAAATATTTCCTTCATTCCACTCGAATAGAATTAATATTCCAGATTTTAAAAGACTTTTAATCCTGTAGAAACTGTCGGATGCCATGTGCACAAAGACCGGATTACGTAATAATGTCAGAAACGATCCGGCGAAAACCACACGGTGTCTCCGATCTCTTACAGGTGACAAGGTCCGGAGATCTGTACCTGCATCCACTGCCTTGGTGTCACAATTTATTATTCAGTTTCTCTATTAGAAAACTAAAGCTAGAACTTGAAACAACAAATAATAGCTATCGAAATATCCTTTTTGAAACTAGTAATATAACAAATTATACTTATGTGTTCAAAGATAACAAATACATTGAATTTCTTTTATAATCACTTATCCAAAACTTTTCAACGGTAACTAAATAAGTAAAAGTTACAACTAAATAAATCATCTTTATCATTTTGCGTCCACAATATCTTAAACAATGTCAGGCTTAATTAAATTTTTACAGACCATTTTCCGTAGCTCCATTGTTTGAAGTAATTTTTTTGTCGTAATAAAACAATGAATGAATGCTGTTTATTTAAGTTATTTTTTTAATAAAATAATGTTTTCTTACTGTTGTTGATAGACAAAATTAAACGTCAAAAACAATTAGTTGTTTAACATTCTATTCTGTGTACAAAATCAAATATTAATAATAATATAACCATTTTGGAAGTCTTTTCATTCCAAATTATTTCAGAAAATCAGATGGGGATACTATTAATATGAAAAGTATAATACGAAAAAAGAGAGGTGTTGTATGTTTTACACGTCTGTGTGTCTGTGTGTCTGTCTGTGGCATCGTAGCTCCCGGACCGATTTACGGTCCATTCGTTTGGGAGTGCGTTTTTTTGTTTGAAAGGTGACTTGATCGAGAGTGTTCTTAGATAAAATTCAAGAAAATCTGTTCAGCGTTGAAGGGATTTTCGAGTCAGGGATATTTTATTTTTTATTTATAGTTCTAATTTAATTTTTATTAGTTTTTTGTTGTAATCATTGTTTGTAAGAATTTATAATAAAACTAGCTGCGCCCCGCGGTTTCACCCGCGTAAGTCCCTCGTTAAGTTTTCTTTTTTGTGCAAACTTTACATAAACCATCTACTAAATAGTCCGAACAAAGCCTAAACATTTGGTTTGGATAAGTGAGCCCGTTCTTGAGTTATAAAATTACAACGAAAAGTGGCATTGATTTTTATATATATGGATACGATAGGGACAAACAATTGTGTAAAATTGTTGAGATATACCTTTATATGTGTATAAAAACCTGGTTCTCCGTTATCAGCAAATGCTATAATTAAAGTCATCATAACATGATTCTACTCCAACAAAAAGAAGTGAAGACCTAGAAAGGGTAGTTAAAAACCCCGCGCTTGAAAGGGACAACATTGAGCTCACATTAGTCTATCCATAACAACGATGAGTGCCAGTCTATTGAAACGTTGGAAAAATAAACGGTTTTTATTTTTACACAAGTATTACATCTACTGCTTATTTACTAAAGAGATTTTAGGTAGATTTCGAAGAAAGTATTTTATATTACTACGACGATCGATTATTCCTAGTATTCTTGTTGCTGTCTGAGCGATAGTTTTATAAGAAACGATGCGTCATCATGTTAGATATAACTTATCTAATTATTGCCTGTAATTCGTAGAAAATAGTTATCACTTTAAATAGTATTATTTATTGTAAACCAACAAAACTTACAAATACAAATACAGAAACAGATATTCAATCAAAATCAAATCAAAACTATTTATTATTATATTAATAAGTATAGGTATGTTTAAATAGTCAGGAGTAGGAGTCAGTGAGACTAAGTAAGTCGTTAAGCTAGTTGCCTGTTCCAATACGTAGATCCTATGGAGAAGAACAGGCTAGAAAATCCAAGGACACTCTTTTTTTTACAATTTTCTGGTAACTTTGAACGTTGCTTATATGCGTAAATGAAATATGAGGACATAACATTTTGTTCTAAAATATATAACAGACGCGCAAATTACTACTATATTTAAATGATAGCAGTCCGGAGATGACCAGGCCCGACCAACGGTACCTGTTCCCGAACATGACGCACACGTCAGTTATCGTACAGATCAACCATAATGAAGGGAGCTGAACGACCCGACACATATGCCGCTATTGGCATGACTTCAAGCCTTCACTGTTCAAGTTTAGATATCGATTTATATTGTATCTGATTATGTATCGCAATCAAAATTGTATTTTACAGTACTTGTACAGTATATATTATAATCTACTCCCATAAATAGTTACTAAGGACTTCTCTCAGTTTAGGCATAGAGGTCCTCGTCTCGATTAACTGTCATATTGAAAAGACTTAAGACTACACTATTAAGCACCAAACTCTCACTGGAGAAAATTAACCACTGACGCCATGCTTTTAATATTGCTTGATGAGCGATAATGACCCGGGAATGTACCTACAGTTTAACTAATTAAAAACGGGTAACTAGTGACCATGGCATAGAATAGGCGCATGCAAATCACAGCTTTTGTTATTAAAATACCATATCCGTTTTCAGTGATTGCAGTGGCTTTAAAACTCGGGTGACAAACAAGCATACGGTCCAACTTAGGCCAATAAGTCACCTATTGGTTTCGTTAATTCTTGTAAACATAATATAATATACCTTGTCCTAAAATACCTTAATATAATGTGAAAAAAAAAAACTGGCACATTTTGTGCCAGTTAGCGAAAAAGAACTATTTTTTATCATAGTTCAACTAAACATTTGGCTTCATTTTGACGGAACGAACTGAACACGGCTACGTTCACGAACACCCATATCGTCGGGTCAAATGCAGGAAAACTGAATGTCGACCTAGTTCCTAAACATCGATAAAAGCCTCTCCTATTGAAAATAGGTAACCAAAGCTCCTTCTACTCGGCTCACTCGTCATAGAAGTAAGTTAGTGTTCGAGAAGTTTTGTTACTCAAACGCGTTTATTGATATTTGCGGTTGTGTATTTACTACCAAGTAAATCTAATTTCATCTTAGTAGCCGTTATATTTCGCAATGTTCGTGTTCAGCTTTTAATGAAATATATTTTGCTGAATATCACTTTTTACACTTATCTAAACTTCACTGAAAGTTTTGCCTAACTCATTAATAAAATAATTTACGTGTAAAGTAATAAATTTACTGCTTTTCTAAGTATTCTCCATTACATTTTAAACACTTTTTGATTCGGTCAAACTATTTTTGAAAACATAAGGACTATTGGTCTAAGGGCATGTCATACCTCTCATCAAATCTTTAATTTTTGGAAAAATTAAGAATTCACATGGTGCCAGATTTGGACTATGTGCGGGGTGGGTCACTAGCTATACCTTTTCAAAAGCCAAAAATGACTTTGTCTTGTTCGCGATGTACGCCGAAGCATTGTTATAGTGCAATAGGATGCGACTTCTTGGTCGTTTTTTGCTAACTTTTTCAAAGACACTGGGCAAACAAATGGTGGTGTATCACTCAGCCTTAACTGTCTTTTGTTTTTCAAGTGGGATCATGCAGACAGGACCCGTCCGGGCGAAAAAAAACGTAATTAATTTTTTAGCCCACGTTTCCCGCCTGCCTGACTTTTGTTGGTTTGCTGTCACCTTCGAACACCCATACAGAAGACTGTTGGTTTCTTTCCGCCATGTAAGAGTATGCCCATGTTTCATCTCCTGTCAAAATGTAACACAGCATTTGAACGTCCGTAATCGTACTTTAACAAAAAAAATTAGACCAATCAACACGCGTCCGTTTTTGTTCTGGGGTGAGTTCATGAGAAATCCAGCGGCAACAAAGTTTTCTAACTTTTAAATGTTGATGAAAGATTTTTTTTAATTTGGCTCATTCCAATCCCAGATGTCCTCGAATCTCCTCATTGGTGATACACTGGTTTTCTTCAATTAGTTGTCTGACAGTAGCCACATTTTCCTAAGTGATCGCAGTTGAGCACCGACCTTCACGAGTTTCATCATGGAGAGAAACACGGCCACGATCAAATTCTGCGTACCAACGCTTTGTGGTGCTCAAATGAGATCTTCCCTCCCAAAAGCATTTTCGTCTTGCGGAGTCTGTGAACTTTTAAAATAATAAATAAATCGTCACCCTAAAATCTTTTCACGTTAATTCCATTTTTTGCTACGGATGACGAACTTAAACTTGTGATAAAAAACAATTGCACGTGATTTCTCAGCAATTTTTTTTCCATCAATGATTGAGTTTCTTATGTTTAAAAAATATAACATTCGAAATTTAAATATTTATGAGCGGCCAGGAGCGCAGAACGTTAAGTGTGCCCTATGGAACAGTTCCCGCACCGCTTTACTCGTTTGCACTCTAATTCTTTTGACAAAATAAAAGTAGCTTAAGTTACTCCTTATAACACCATCTATCTGTCCGTGAACGTCCCGTGGAAATTGATCCACCCGTTCTGAAGATTAGCCGGTACAAACAGACAGACAGACAGACAAAAAAATTTAAAACTGATTTTTAAGCATAGGCATTGTGCAAATAACTGTATGAGCTTAAAAAACTATTATTTTTACATTACAATCAGACCCTTCAATTTTATTTATTTATATTGATGATGTATTAATAGAAGTATAAGTCCACCCGTGACCACGCACAGTAAAGTTCGTCCCGATGACGCGCCCTCACGTTCTATTCTACATAGTGATAGAATAAATTTATTTACAGCATATTTATGAATCGATATTAACTAAATGTAATTGTATTTCCAATAAGTAACATCAAAATATTGAAATGCAATATTTAAACGAAGAAATGAAAGATGGATACACACTAAATTTGTCACATGAGTCCTCCTAACATTAATAATGAATTCTTATGTAACTATAATATATTAACAGTGGGTAATATAATGTATTCAATAAGTTCAGTATCACTACATATTATAAAACAAAGTCCCCCGCCGCGTCTCTCGGTCTGTTTCCGATAAACTGAATAACTACTTAACGGATTTTCATGCGGTTTTCAGTAATAGACAGAGTGATTCATGGGGAAGGTTTATGTGTAATTTGTTAAGATTTTGTGTAAATTGATTGAAATATGTTGATAATTGTCGACGATGTCTGCTACCCGTGCTAAGCCGGGGTGGGTTGCCAGTTTTAACTAAAATTAAGTGTTCTAATTTTGTTTAATCGACAAAAAAAAGGTTATAAAAACAATTTATTCCAATTGTCAATGTGTTAGTTTATCACTAATTGACTATTTATCGAACTGTCAAAAAGAAAACAAATGCGTGGCATCGGTAGAACAGCTGGACGTAGATACGCAAAAAGGATCCAACCCACAAAATTACACTTTTAAGATAATGAAGCTTGAAGTTTAAATTGTATTTGCTCATTGATATTCTATTTTGTGATTTAGTTGATTTGGGACATAGTTGTAAAAATTGTTGTCCTTTTTAAAGAAATAAGTTTTATTGGGAATAAATAAATATTTTTAGAATATTTAAGTAAATGTGGGGTTGAATCGTTTTAGTTAAAAGCCATTTTCAATTATGCTTAGCTTATATTTAATTTTGAAATAACGATCCAACATGGCAAATTGTTATGTAATCACTACATATTATTAAACAAAGTCCCCCGCCGCGTCTGTCTGTCTGTTCGCGATAAACTGAAAAACTAATTAACGGATTTTCATGCGGTTTTCACTAATAGATAGTGATTCATGAGGAAGGTTTAGGTATATAATTTGTACCCGTGGAAAGCCGGGGCGGGTTGCTAGTTATTTATAAAACAGTATTTTTTTTAGAGATTTGTAAAAAGTAAATAATTTTTAGACATTAGACAAACATCGACATTAAATCTCCTAATTTAGCTTGAGGTATTTCCTTTCCATTTGGCCATAGCGGCACAAAATCATTTCTTGATAAAACTATATAAATCTAATTCATTTGTTAAAAGTGATCCAGGTGGACTGGATTCTTTTTAAACTATAAATTGTTGACCAGTTTCAATATCGTGTAATTTATCTATAATGATCCAAGAAAGTTGGATCGTTTTTGCGGAATTAAAATAAAAACCTGTGTGGTGTTGTGGTTTGGTACCCCATATTAATAAAAAGGTCAAATTAATATATTTTGACTAGGGTGTTTTTACTTATCGAAAATATAGAGTTTATATACTAATTTGGCATATTCAGCTCATTTTCGACCATACTGTGGGTTGGGTTCTTTTTGCATATCTACCTCCAACTGGGAACGGCTCAAATGATCGCACAGTCAGTATTTCTTCACAATTTATCCTAATAAGTTTCAATACCTGACCACGATCCGTTGTCACTTAATATTCTTCATAACGAGTAAGATACAACACCAACAACTTTTATTTAAAAAAAAAAACAGTGAACAGTGGTGAGCATGAAACATTAAATTGTGAACAAAAAGGATGTATAAAACGGGCTGTATACTCTATTATTCTACGGCGTAATTTGTTACTACTATAAAACCACGAGATCTACATTTTAAATTTTCTAAACAAAGCAATTGTTGATTTAGTTACTGAAGGTTCCAAGCTTCTATAATTTAATTTGGCTTAAATTTCAATTACGTAGTTATGTTTTGAATCACGATAGAGCCTAGTTTTCACGTAGTGTACTAATTTGATGTCCACGTAACAGTAGTAAAACTTTAGAAAATTAATGCGAGAGAACATATACCCCACTGAAGTAACTGTTCAGGAATTTATATTGTCCAAATATGTGTACATAGCGTTCAGTTAAATCAATAAATTATAGAAATATGTTTATTTTCGACAACCCTATAAAATAATACCGTCTAAGTCTAAAAACCTGAAATGTGTATTTATTAAAATCAAGAGGTTGTTTTCGAACCCAGTATTATGTAATCTGTGACAGAACACTAAACGTAGATGAATTCACGAAAGATTTTCGGTAAGGTTATTAAAATTTACAGAATAAGAAGTCTTATGATAGGGATATCTTAAAATATGAGTTACTGAATTGAATTTTTTTTTTTAATCATGTGCAAACCCCCACGGGTCATCATCGGACTCCAACCGTCTAAAACTACACGGTGTTCCGTCATAAGCGAGTCTATTGCATTAGAATTCAAAAATTGTCTATAAAATATGTTAGGTATAGCAAGAATTTAATTGTTTTTTACAAGGCTATAGATATGAAAACTTAATGTTGTAACTGAGAAGTTCTTTTTTATATCAGTCAAAAACTGCTTCATACAAAATAGATTTTTGAAATATCCTTTCAAATATAGAATTAAATTTTCTAGTGTTTTGTTTGAGACGCCATTATAAGGTTAGGTTACAAACAATATTTGGTCTAAGTATTTGGATGAGTTCCAGAATGGAAACATTACATTCGACAAATACAGTAAAATGTAATATGGCTTGAATTGGACAAAAACTTTATAACTAAATCTGTATTAGTAATAACACATTTACATAAATTTAAGTATACACAATTTATCACATCCAATGACTTAACTTCATTGACATACTTCCTTCATGAGCTTCTACTTAATACCTTTAAGTATTATGTGCTTTACTAGTCTAATTAAATACTAAAGAGTACAAATTTTACAACAACCGTAACAACGAATAAATTAATACAAAGACTGTCGTAAGGTACAGTAATATAGCACAAGAAAATCATACTCGTTTCGCGAGGAATGTACGAAGTAACTGGTATCAAGAACTACGCAGCCTCTAGCAGTGGATAATGTAAAATGACTTCAGTTAAAACTTATTTTATTTATTTATTAGGGACCAAAAATGCATTACGAACTGAAAATAACAGGTGGACAACTCGTAAGCCGCTTAACATACATACAAAAGCTGTGACTTTTCGAGGATATGAAGCGGGAACTTTTTTTATTGAGTAATGGAATAGGCGTTTGTCATCCAAGTCATCAGTAAGTCATCTGATGAAAAGTAACGATAAGGACGAAGATGGTACAAACCTATCCAAGGGAAACCTATTTACATATTTGTATACTCTTGAACGTTCCAGGATTATAATTGTCTGGAAAATATATATAATACCTGGATATCCTATCATTTTATGAGATAAGGTAATTGACATTTATCGCACTCTAGAGTCTAGGAGGCATTACACTCATTCAAGTGGGTCACTTGAGATGGACCTGGCGGTATGTTGTGGATCGACTCGATATTGTGGTGAAAGGCAGTTTTCAACACCCGCTTGAAAACTGCCTTTCTTGGTAATATCGTGTGGCTTAATCCATTCTGGAATATCGTTTTACAATGTTATGTGCTATTAAATAAATTGGTGCAATATTTATGATATTGGTGCTTATTTGGAGGCTCTTTAAATAGTGATTACTTTTATTTTCCCTTGTGTGTTTATTCTATTCCAATAACTAGATTCCTACAAAACTGTACTAGTAATGGCTACTGTATTGTTCAATGGCAAAAAGCATACAAAATTTAAAAAACTTTAAGTGATTAAATTAGTTCAAAAATGCAGAATTTTGATGCTTTGTTCAATGTGCATACATGTGTTTTGGTTTAAATACAGAATTAAGCAAGCTTATGAATTAACATTATAAGCTACGATGCACAGATGGTAATTAACAAAAACATTATAAACTATTACTGTATGAAAAACATAATAGTTATCGCTTAAATTAATTGGATAAACTACACATAGAATTCGTAATCGGATAATACTCACTGAATCGGACTCTCACTTAACCATGCAATGCGAACGGGGACAAAATTACCCCAGTGGACCACACCATTACTGGCCATTAATAGGGCAATTTAAAGTCAGTTAACGTTTCGCGTGTTCGCTCGAAACGGCTTTTATCACGTATAATGGTAGATTTAGAATGTATTTTTGTTGTGAAAACTGCTACTGTCTCTTGTGTACACGCCTGCTGTACGACACAGATTTTCTTTTAACAGCTCGTTTTGTCATTGTGTGAAGGAGCAATTAAAGCGGTTGACGCAAAATTTGTTGAGTCCAGTTTTGTGGTAGAAAAAAGTTTTAATTAATTATGTTTTAATTCCAATAAGCAAAACAGTGTTCTAATTTGGAGGATTTAAAGGTTTTTACCCTAGCAGTAATAAAAATATTATTAGATTTTTTTTTTTACAGAAAGTTAATTTACTTTTAATGGGTACGCAATAACAAATCATTTTTGCGGTTTCACAAAAATGATTTCTGGCTGATAAATTCAACCTACAGAAAACTGTAGTTGAACAACACCACTACTATTGTGTTATAATCTTAGGGATGTTTAAGATTGTAAGACCGACTTGAACACGAAAATAATGTGCTGTGTACTTTAAAATTATTTACTACTCCAATTAAGCTAAGCTTTCAAAATAAAATATACATATTTGTGTACATGAAAACAATAATTGCACATTTGAGCACATAGTTCTAAATAAACGCTCGGTCGGTGCAATAGCAATTTTTTTCGAGAACAATTTATGTGGTAATTCTTAAGTTTTTAAACTGCCAATCCTAGCTATAACTAACCTCTCTAGGTTTGTTATAATAAGCTCTAATTTTAAGAGGGATTCAATAATGAAGACACTATGTATTTTTTTTGGGAGTTGCCGAACATCAGTTACATATATGTCAGGCAAGGCGTCGAAATATTTATAGAAATACTTCCTTCGGGATATTAAGTAGATAGCTATCAAACATCTTTTAATAAAAAAATCTTTCTCTAGATTCATTGTCTTTAAAATAGCTTGTTGATTATCAGCGTTATAACTTGCACAAAGAATGACTGAAATAAGTGATTTTAATTTATTCTTAAGTCACTTTTACTAATGAAACGACGAAACCATGAATGGATTCATCAATGCATTCATGTAAACTGCATCAACCATGAATGGATCACGCAGTTTACTAAATATGTTACTTTTAAATATATTATATATTTATCTCGATACTTTGTAACTTACAAAGAATTAGTTTAGTTTTAAATCCGTTTTCATACAGACTGTATTCAGGTTAAATAAATCAGACCTAGCTAAGCGTAGAAGCTCAGTGAAGATCCTTTAATTGTTTTTTTAAAACATAAACGCCGTTTATGACAGTCATCCATATAAAAAGTGGGTAAGATTAAAAAAATAATTATTACGATTAGCAGTATTTAGTTCAAAGCAATCTCTGCTATATTATTTTCTTGATAAAAAAAAGGTAGTTAATTAAGCTGGCAGGTCCTAATCCTGG
Organism: Euplagia quadripunctaria; assembly: GCA_963859945.1. NCBI lineage: Eukaryota > Metazoa > Arthropoda > Insecta > Lepidoptera > Erebidae > Euplagia > Euplagia quadripunctaria. The sequence goes on from OY982565.1 coordinate 21,055,548, forward strand.
ATTACAATAAACCTGTACAATAAAGGTCTTCATAGCTTAGTGAATGAATTTAATGAGCATTTGCTGTTATTCATAGCAACGAACTTTTCATTATTTTGTTCCCTGAACAATCTAAATATTTATGTATTTATATTTTATGATCATGTTTATCGTTAAAGGGGAGACAGAGGTTTTACTATGGTGAATTTTGTCAACATTTTTGGTCGTGCGTTATTACGTAGGTGGTTAGCCTTTTGCTATCTACCAGGCATGTGCTCCAACTCTGCGCTCCTATTTTGAACCCAGCATCTCGCGGTAGCTGGTCGCACGAAAACGAGCACCAAGTTACCACTAGATTATCACCATACCCGTGTTATTCCGAAACAAACCAAGAACCAGGAAGGAAGAAACCAGAACCTGTAGCGAATTTGAATATGAAACTATTGTAAACAAACTATAAAATATTAAATTGCAGAAGTTATGGAATAACAATACACTATTACATAGCCACTACCACCGTTTATTTTTAGCTGTAAATTAAAAACATAAATACATAATTACGCACAGAACTCTTATATAAATAAAAACTTTAAAAAAGTTAAACCGACTTCAAAAAGCACTGACAAAGGCAACTGAAAAGTGAAAAATAATTGATTACATACTTAATTGACAGGGTCGCAAGTATTGTAACTTGAGTCACTTTTAATATAATAACTAACATTATAATTAGGCACTAGGCACCTACTGGTCTGTTTGAAGTCGTTTCTAAATAATTTACGACTAGAAATAGTTTTCTAAATATTTTATTTGCTAACATGGTTTTTGCAAACATAATAATTGGAAATCTTAATTTATAAAATTAAATAAAAATTATCAAGTTTTTGTTACGCACTCCGTGAAGTAAGGAAGATCGCCACGTGTTACGCCTACGCTTTCGCAGGGTTAAACTACGGAGTATCATGCTGTGGGATAATAGCACAGACGCGTCTGCATTGTTCATTATGCCAAAAAAGCTAATTAGAATAATTGTTTTTTTTTTCTGACGACACAATAAGTTTCAAACCATATTTCCAACAACAAAAAATGTTAACTCTCCCTGGAATATACATTATAGAAACTTGTAAGTTTCTTAGGTAACATATAGATTATTACACAAAAAGAGATGATCATACATATTACACATTAAGACATAAAAATATATTAAATTTCCTAGCATCTCGTATCAAAAAATGCATTCAGGCATACCTACCTTACCCACAAAAATTCGTTTTGTTTTATGCTTAAATATACATTTCACTATATATTAAAACGAATTCTATTACAAAAATGCTACTACAGCATAAATTACTACAATGATAAATTCTAAACCTTAAACTCTTTATTTTTAGAAAGGTAAGCAGCTGCTCTTCCTGTCTACTTTTGCCGTGCCCGACAGGATCCAATCACCACACCTAGCTTTTAGGACTTTTTGTAAAATTATGCAGTGCGATAAAGATTAAAATTAAAACTGAAATGTTTTTCACACCTGCCTATCACTGGTTGCTAAGCAACGGCTTGTTAGTGAACAATCATATCCAATTTAGTTCTATAATAGTTCCTGTTTAGTCCACCATTGTCTTGTTTTGTACCATTTATAGGATGGGATATATGTATTGATTTTCCAAGATTAAAATAGAATAGAACAATTGTTTGAGGAAGCAATTCATTACTATAGCTAGACTAGTAATAACAATGATTAGACATCATTAAATGGAGAACCTACTGACTTGAGTGACTAATGGCTTTTTCGACTGTTCAAATAAAGATATGAATCATAGTATATCATTTTTTACATCATAGTATATAATTACCTTTTTGTATAAAAACATTTTCACCAGCACCTGATAGACAGATAAAAAACATAATTATAATAACCTCGTTTTTTAAACCAATTTGTCTTACTTTCAAAAGTGTAGTTTTATTTAATCCAGCTGTCAAAAGTGTGATTATTTAATATAAATAATAATTGTCGTTCTAGTTGTAAAGCCATCACTGACGTCATATCAAATGTACCAAAACTGAAACTGAAAGATCGTATAATAAAAGTACATAACTTTCTATACTTGCTTTAATATTATCTATCTTTGAAGACCAAGACCACGTTCCAAGATTTCGAATGCAGCGCCTGGGGTGGTTCGACTCAAACTCAAATTCAACTAAAATTTCCATTAAAATTAATTGTTGTTAGTTGTTTAACAATATTATAAAAACCTTTTTGATGCTGTAGTTACAGAAACTATTACGAAAGTCTTATTTGATAGTAGTTTATCCACACACTGCTATATTTCAATGTGACTACACCGCATGAGAAAGGAGAAGGTTCTGCAGTGAACATTTACGGGTTATTTTGATTGATTGCAAGGACCACGACCATAAACAATACAAGATTCTCTACTTCAGCATTTGAGTTATGCTGTTCTTATGGAACTATTCCAATATGATTTTGGATAAGCAAGTATAAATTACATATGCAGACTTTTTGTATTTTTTACTTACAAAATTTAATGCAAAATTTAACGAGGGCACTCAAAAGGCTTATTTCATACAAACTGAAAAATCTCAAAAATCAATAAATTGTTAGTCACAGATGCAAAACATTTAAGTGCACCGTCGCAAGGTAATAACATGAATGAACTGTTATAGTCCACTATTAAAAACTAAAAGTAATCACGTTAGAAATTTGGAACTTTTAGTGGTTTTGACGTAGCAATAGCATAATATACACATAATATAATATACGTTTTGTTCAACTAGCTTTTAAGGTAGATATCTGCATTTTCTGCGATACGCCGCTTAATTAAATACCGTTCTTCCCTTTTCCGTTAAGCGCGAATAAATTTAGACCGAGTCAAAATTCTGGAAATTGTCCAAATAATAAAATTGTTAAATAAAGTTTGAAATATTTTTAGATCTTAATCCAAAGTTTAACTAATCTGTTGATATTTGCATTTTTCTTGTTCTTCTTAATACGTAAATGTACTTCAGTTGTTAATTTTAATTACCTTATATTCTAAATTAATGAAATTTAGTTTACCTAGTTTTAGTATAACGATTACTTCTCGTTTATAATTCGATTGATATTTTAGAATATTTTACTATGAGCTTGTTATGAATTAACAAAAAATAAAGCTACAACGTTCGTTTTTTTAACTGACTTCAGAAGGAGGTGGTTCTCAATTCGTGTTTATATTTTTTTTGTGTATGTTCGAGCATGACTCCGCCATACATAGACGGATTTGCAAAATTATATTTTTGTTCGAAATATGTTTATTCCAAATTTATTTTATTTATTATTAAATTTCGTAAAAATCTGTTGATGAGTTTATTTTTTGTCATGATTTAGGCGCATTGAAGTCGGTTATATACTTTTTTAAAGTTAATTGTCTAATATAAATTCACACCACCACAATAAACTGCTTATAATGAAAAGTAAAGTTCAATGCCTGTGAATCGTAGTATTTTTTTAAATGTTGTTTATGGATTTAACACAATTTATTGATTTATTTATCAGAGGAATTGTAAGTGATTTCTTTTGAAACAAAAATTTTTGTTTTTATACAGTTTCAGAGTTTGGTTATATAGTAATAGAAATGCACAATACACATATGTGAATTTTGAATATGTTATAACTTTTAATGATTAAAACTTAAATCTAGGTAATTTAAATATATTTAACAGGCACAGGTTATTCTGAAACGGTAGTTGTGAATATTACTTATATGTACATACATAACCCTGTCAGCACCTGTATTTTACAGGTCTAAGGGCATGTGTAAACACTAGCCTTTGTATTCTAATTTAAAAGGATTTGAGTAAAACATTTAAAAGGTTTTTTCTTTATTTTAACTCAGCCGGAGAATCATTTATTTCCACAAAACATTACACTGAGCTAGGACTTGCGGGTGGCGTAGGTACCCTATTATGCCGTCTAGAAAAACTAGGAAGTCTATGTGCAGTATGCCGTTGCTTATATAGAGAATAAAAAAAAAAAACAAAATACTGATATTCCCTATGAAAATTCGCTTTCAAGAGTGATTTACATATTTTTAGACGCTGGTCTATTTTAAATAAAATAACTAGGCCTCCTAGAATCATAACAATTATTCAAGCTCATTCCTAAACCTTTTCTATATATTTTTTTAAAATCAAAGTTAATAAAAAGTATCTAGAAATATATAATATTAGCCGCACCCGTCATGCGTTGCCATTTTTTCATAGATTTTTTGGGCAAGGAACCATCGTGGGCGTCTCAGAAAACCCTACCATTGTTTCATCACAATCTGATCAATGGTTTTGGAATGCATAGGGACAAACAAACATAGATTTTTATATAAATAGAAGACAGATTTATAAAACAATGTTAAAAAGAATCTACGCACACACAAGAGGAAAAGGACAGTGGTGGAGAGGGGTAACGGTGTAAGAGATCATCATGTCATATGAGTCGATGCTACCTATCCCTAAGACTCTCCAAAACGTGTTGCATTAAATGAAAAAAAAACTGCAACAGATTCAATAGTTAAACTGTTTACAGCAACAATTTACAACATACGGAGAACCTAGTTTATCCTGTGCCCAATAGTCGTATACAAAACATTTTACAAGTCTTAAAGTCAGCTGTCTCGTCTACAGACACGCAAGGCCTATTAAACTTACCCCACTTGCAGTTAACGGGCTACCAAGTTTCTTAATCGTACGTAAATTAAAAACAAACCTTAAGTGTTTAAGGTAAGGTACTATTTCAGTTGAGACAATGTGATGTATTTAGCCTTCCTGATCAATAATAGATTTTTTAATGGATAGAAGGGTGTAATCTGAAAGTCATTAAAAGGTTTAGCTGTCTAATTTTTTTTTTACTTTGTAAGGATTAAAATAATATAAATTTACTTACGTCATACGTTTCATTATAAAATTAATTACTGTACTGAAACCCGAACTCCTGACGTTTTCTGTTAAAACTTAATTTCAATTAGCAATTGAAATTGAAATTTTGTCTTTCAGTAATCTTCAATGTAACACTAACTCAAGATTGGAATCAAATTAGATGGATTTAAAAGAACCAAAAGAAATTGAACACGGTCAAATTAATGAAGTTTCTCTTACTTCAGAGTCTTTGTACTTGACGTATCGAGATTGGAAATGTGTTTATGATCGTAATTCAAAATAGCAAAAGCTTACTTTGCTGAGACGAATTTGTTGTTATGATACACTATGCAATTATGTTTAATAAAACACAAAAATTAAAACTAAGATAAATGTGCGGTGAGTAATGACACGGTAATATAATCTATACAGTATTCTATCTTCATACAAACGGTCGGAAAGCAAGTCCTACCTACGCGTCTCAAGTTCGGTATACACTTGTTACACAACCAGTCGCGAATGCTCCGCAGTAACGAACTCCCGGTGTAAGTTTTGTTCGTGCGAGAGCCATGCTTCGGCACGTATGGGCCGGTTGGACCGGAACGATACCACAGCCTCACAGAAAACCGGCAGTGAAGCAATGCTTGCATTGCTTTTCACCACGTGAGTGAGGTTACCGGAGGCCCTAACCCTTCCCTCTCCCCTATTTCCGTCCTTCCCCTCTCCCCCCTCTCCTCCCCTCTAATCGCCCTCCCCCTCTTCCCGCTCTTCCCTCCTCTTCCCCTCTTCCCACCTTAAAGGGCGGCAACGCACTGAGACCCGTCTGGTGGACAAGCAGGAAGCTTGCGATTAGTATATTTGATTGAAATAAGTACAAGTACTTACTTAATATGGCAATGGATTTTTTTATTATTAAATTTAACAATAAAGCTTTTCATACGTCTCAGTCGAGGCGCAAATATTTTTAAGTATTAAAATAAGGGTGGTTTTTTTATTAAATTTACCAATCATAAAACACAACATGTATTTTTAATGAACAATTCCTATTTCATTCACAACAAATTTCATTTTTTTTAAATAAAAAATATACTTATTATAATATTTACAATTACAAAACTAAAAAGAAACTCTTAAATCTACCAATAAAAAAACCAAACATGTATTTTATTGAACACTTCCTATTTCATTCACAACACATTTTAATTTTTTTAAATAAACAATAAATTATAATATTTACAATCACAAAACTAGAAAGAAACTCAAGTAGGTAGATGAAATTAAAATACTGTAGACAGGCACGGGCAGCCCTTTCGCGTGTTTACGTACCTGTAACGCGGCTGTAAGTAATTATTTCAAGAACAGCGCTAAGTCACAATACAGGATAGATAATATTACCGTGGTAACGATGAAATCGGAAGGCCGTGGTTTTCAATCGCGATGTATGGTTATTTAAAAAAAATATTTTAATTTTGATTAATAAATAGTAGATTCTCCTATTCATTGTGAAAACTGTACATTGTGCTTATCTCTTCTTGTTCCAGTGTAGTACTTGTTGTCCAATTATTATCTGCATGCTGACAAAAAGATAGTTAGATAGACAGTTAATTTCACAACATTAAAAGACACCTATATTAGGTATCTTACATAGTTATACTTAATAAGGGGTACGTGAAACTTATCTACTTACTTCGTTGTAACATTTACTTAATTGATATCGGTCTCAAAATTTCATTTTATTATCGCTTTTCAAGAGTAATGAAACAGTACAGAGAATATTTAGAAAACTATTTACTCTGTTTAAAGTAAAAGTATCTATTATTCTGTTCTAAACAAGTGAAACAAACCCTTAAAGAAAATGGAAATCCGTTACACTATTGTACTCAAGTACCCCTTAATCAAACTCATTTATTCGCTGAAACTTCTAACAAATGATCTCGGTACAGTTGTGAAGATAATCGTTATATAGATTGAAAGCGAAGCCGGGACAAACAGCGCAGTCGTTAGCAAAGTCCGTCTCAACTTACGTACACTTTAACATACGGACAAAACGAATGTAGAGTAAATAGACTTTTGACCTACATTTATTAATATTAATTAGTTTAAAGATTGGTTGAGAATAAACAAATGCCTAATTGAAAAGTTAAAGAAAACAATGAGTGAATTTCTTGTACGCCATTTGGTACATCTATTAACGAATCAATAGAGCAAGTCAATTTATGAAGCTGATTATAAGACCCAATATGTATTACTGTCTAAAACTCTCAATTTTTTTATTAAATTTGATAGTGTATTACACTGAGATTTTACAATTTTTTCGTTCGTAACACAGTTCTTAATATGGCCGTTAGGGTGGTCGCAAAAAGCTGCCTATCCTTCGGGCCAGTATATCTCACTCACAGAGTGGAATAGTGGAGGATTCTATAGACAGCTGAACTGGCCAACACGGAAAAAGACTTTACTACATATAACTCATTCGCTAAATCTATGGGCAAACAAATCTATCACATTTTTAATGTATTGCAACTTGTTACAATACCTTTAACGAAAAATTTCAAAAGTGAATTAATATCAACCAGTTGAAGCTAATTTAAATAAAGTTATATTTAAATTCATTTTGTACTAACTGCACCCGGCATGCAGATTGTAGATTTTTTTGCTAGGAACCCTCGCGGACGTCCATGTAACACCCTACCAAAGTTTCATCACAATATGAACAATGGTTTTGGAAGGCATAGGTGACAAGCAAACATACATTGGTTTTTATATATTATATAGATTATATGTATAGTGTTTGTTGCTACAATACTGAAAGATAGTAATAAAAATATTGATACCTTATTTTCAGGTTCTTTTTTTAAAGCTGTAGGTACCTGTTGTCCAATTGCATTATGATTTAAATAGCTGTTAGCACTGCAATGTCAACTTCTGGCACAATAACCAAATTAATAGTGCAGAATTCGGTGCACTCAAATGTATCGTAGCTACCATACAAACGTCTCAAGTTTGAGAAACTCTTGCAAGTCCAATATAAAGTTTGTCAATATTTCCGTTGTACGGGCTGATGGCCGACACTCATTGATTGGGCCAGTCCAGGCGAAAAACAAAGTTTTGCTACAATCTAAACTCTCGAGAGACTTAGTTGTTATTACCGTGACTAACATAGGTAAGTCACGGCAATGGTAATAAATACAGTATTATTTCGACTTCAGCTTACAAGCAAATTCTATTTAGGATAGGATATAGCCTTGACAGGATACCTGTTTAAAACATAAGCACCGGACTTGATACACACGCTTGAAACAAATACAGAGGACGAAATTTCAAGTCGCCTAAGTTCTAGTTATTACTGCAACGAAGGCATTATAGACATAGAATCCTTGATATTAATATCCTAAATTTATAACTTTAAGAAGACCAACAATTGAACTTATGACGTATCTCTTTTTGTAAATAAATGGTCACCGTACATAATTAGTTCAGCCACTGGGTTGGTTCTGACTTACAAAAGGTCAAAGAGAGTTCTAATTTGGCAAACTGTTACAGTTTGGTGTCCTAATTCAAATTCTGAATTTGCGACCTTGAGTAACCGCCGTTTGCGCTGCCACATTGGAAAAATAGCACCAAAACCAGTTGTTCGAGCATATCGTCTCTCCAGAGTCACCTCATGGTCAAGGCTACTTAATCACCTCTAGGGTATTTTGTAATAATTGCGAAAAAGTAAATATGCTACTTTATGTTCACAATCCAATAGCGCTGTGGACAAGTAATTGTATGTGAATAAGACTACGAATAGGGTAATTTCGTAAGTAAACACTTAATATTTAAAACAATTAAAAACTACTATTTTCTACTAACTTTTTTAAACTACTTTTTGAGGAACGTCGTGTCTCACCAAAACAATGGGGGAATCCTTCAACGGTTGATTTTGTACAACAAGATCAATAGTTACCGCGTAGTTCGGCGTGTTTTCGTTAGATGACATTGAAAAATGATTTTCGCTGTATGTGGATGTCGCCAAATACTAAGTTTTCTTGATAAACGAGTATATTTCATTTCAAAAAACTTAGACGTGACAGTGAAGTGACTTCTATCGCCAGGTTCTTTTTTACTATTAAAATAAAATTCTGTGTATATATTTTGAACTAGTTAGTTCGAAGGTTTGATTATGCATGCGATCACGCTCGGCCATTACGGCCACATGGCGCAAAGTAACCGATACCTATAAAATTTATATTATTTACACGTTAAGGGTTTTAGAAAATTTAAGTTCGATGAAGGTTCGAATAACCTTTTAAATGTTTTATGTCAATAATATTTAATATTTTAAAGGCCTGGTTTTAAAATCTAGGTATATGAAGTATTTGTTTCTTTCTTTTTTTAAGTAAGTCGCTCACTGGTGAGTTATCCTGTAACGAGATGTTTTCGATTACGGACCGTCTGGACCGTCATTTCAATTAACAAAATCCTATATGCGACATATGAATTTAACAATAGCCGCAACGCACATCATCATATTTTATCAATTTAAAAAAAGTTGAGCATTCATGACTCACCTAGTTTACTCTTGTACACCTACTTTTTGAGTGTAGTTCCAAAAAGTTTAATTAAATGTTAACGGGATTAGTCCCAAATAAAAGTCTACCAAAATAGTTTAATAAAAGTGTAGTATTAACATTACGCATTTGTCGCAATCATAGGATGTATTTATAACACCGCTTTAATTCAAACTTCTTATAATTTAATTATTTTAAGTACTACCAGAATCAAAAACATTTATTTATTATGTGATCTATCAACCAATGTAATTAAAATTGGAATCACAGTATTGCATCACATTATTATGTAACTGTAATTATCAAATTGCAGATAATTTACTATTTGATGTACAAACATACATGATTACAGTATCTATATATTAATACGTGAAGCGAAAACTTTGGATCCCTTTTTACGAAAATGGGGCGGACGGAGGAGTATAAAATTTCGCACACTTATAGTTTATGCAGAGAAGAAGTGACGAATGTTAAAATTTTTGAACAATATTTGCTACAAGGTTAAAAAAAATGCAAAAACGGGTACATACAGCTATCAGTGTCCAGTATATATTTTGACCTGTCATGGTACAAAAGTCTATACAATGACAGGTCAAGTAATATTGGCAAATGAAATAAACCGTGGTCAAAATTCGACCACCACGGGATCTCTAGTTGTAATAAAATCGTAGCGCTAAAAAAGTATGTACGTTGGATACTTTATTACGACGGTCATATTGGACTGTTTCTAGCAATACGGTCACAACACAAGAGTTTTGGTGTTTGTCTTTTTGTATATCATTAAATATTTGAATGGTAATAATCCATTACAAGTTGTCATACCTTATATTTGTTCAAGAAACTTATAAGATGACATGGATTTTGGAGGCGGAGATAATATGCATTAGTTCAACAGAACAAACGGAAGCAGTAATGGCATAAGGAGACCATTTTAAACCTATAAAGCCTTGAACGGCCCAAAGTGGGTAAAGAGAGAGGTTTTCCTAAATGGGGTGAAAACCCACCACTGTTTTCCTCAATGTGACAATGGTTTGCTTAAGAAAATGGATGAACAGAAAATTGAATATGTTTGTATACTTCTAGTGATGGTGGATCATCACCATTAGGTACTCCCAGTCATATCAGGTTCGAATTTTTTATGGGATAGGGGCAAACGAGCAAACGGGTCACCTGATGGTAAGTGACTATAACCGCCCATGGGCACCTGCAACTCAAGAGCTACAAGTGCGTTGCCGGCCTTTGAGGGAAGAGGAGGTAGAGGGGGAAGAGGGGTAGTGGGAAGGGTTAGGGCCTCCGGTAACCTCAGTCACTCGGCGAAAAACAATGCAAACATTGCTTCACTGTCGGTTTTCTGTGAGGCCGGTTTTCTATCACGAACCGGCCCATACATGCCAAAGTGTGGCTTTCCCACTAAAAAATTCGTGCATACCGATAATAATAAATGCATTTTTAATTTTAGGTTTCATAATATTTATGTTTAATAAGTTAGTCTATTATAAAAATAAGTGGATCGAACCATGCTTCATACAACCTTGTATCTCGTATGTTAGTAATCTTCCCACTGCAACCACGGACCGAACATTAAAAGCAGCTGTTGAGAACAAATTTGTATTGGACTTGCGGCTCTTGCATGCGGAAATTAATTTTATAAAATGTATTGTTTCTCAATTAATCGATTTATCTCAATTGACCCAGTAACAGGATTAAATGAGATAGATCGATTAATTATTTGCAGAAAATACTAAAATACTAATAATTAAGCCACAAAGGTTAGGATACAACTTATTATCCTTTTGGAAATGGAATTTTGGCCCTCTTTATTTAAACTATTAAAACTCTTTAGTCTTGCAGCACTAGCACGAGGCAGCTCTTAAAGGTTATCTGCGCTTATAGCAGAAGGCTTGAAATAACTGCGACATTTGTACACGCATCCCTATCTAAACTGAATGCACACGTTTTACTCGAAATATAGCTGGGAAAATGTAGGTATGATTTACAGCTCTTTCTACTACAATGGGAAATACACAGGCGTGAATAAATAAAATTAAAGAAACTCTCAGTCGTAGGACTGCACGTCAGAAGTGAAAACTATACACACATACCAAAAGTGCCTAACGTGCCTAAAGAAGTTTTCACTTCAACTGAGCGTGAAGTTCACACGGGTTCAGTGCTTTTTCAACATACAAAAAGTGTCCAACGTGCCTAAAGAAGTTTTCCCTATAAAAATACACCTGAAGTGAACCACCAAGCCCTCCCGTATCGGAACACTGTTTTATTCGATCGCTTCTCATATACCTGTGCGCTGACATCTGGTTCTCTTACAAGCTGTTGTTAGAGAACCAGATGTCAGCGTAGCGGATACGTAGGATATACATTCCTTCTTCTATTATCCTAATACTAACTATGTATTACATTATAAATTCAAAAGTGAGTGAGTGAGTGAGTGAGTGAGTTCCTATCATCCAGAAAAATAAGTACTGTTCCAGAGGGATTCCAGAGGGATACCTAGAGAGTTCATTGACAAAATCTACATACATGAGATAATATTATATGAATAAAACAGTGTTTAGGTATGTCTACACTAGTGTGCTTTCATGTTCATCTTGCGTCTTTCTCTGACGCATGCCTGAGCAACCATAGCGCAAGTGTTCAAACAAATTTGACATGATCGCTAGGTTCACGTGCGTCATTTTGATTCTTTTAGTAGACAACACGGGGGAAAATAAAGTTAAACCGTTGGAATTTATAGAAGATTATCCAGATTCTTCTTTTCCGTTGCAGTTAATACTAAATATACCGCATTGAGTTTGCACTAGTTCACACGCGATCATGTCACGACTGACAGCGGCGCACATGTGTAGACGTAAGCTGCATGCGACTTAAGCCAATCAATGTTGCATACGTTCGATGGAAGTCTAATTCAAAGGTGCAGTGGTGTGGACGTAGCTTTTATGAGTCTAGTAGAATAGAACTGATTATGTCTAATTCAAATTTAAAAAGGATGTACAAACAATAAATTATTCGTTTCTCATTACAGTTACACATATTGTTTCAAACTATTTAGCTGGATACCTTTGTATTGAGAAAGTTTTGTATTCAACCCTCTTTTTCAGACGCAAGTATTTTCACCAGACTAACATAAATTTGATAATTATTTACACAAACTTCGTTTAAAGCCCTGGGCCCCTTCTTGTAATAGAAATTTACGACGCAATTTAAATCACTGTTCGTGTTATTGATGGTAATATTAAAGTACGTAACGGTACAAGTGGTTTCGCCTTTAAATCACTTTCTAATTAGTCAATACTACATGATTTTTTCATAATATAAGCAGGTTAGTGACACTTATTCGAATTACTAAGCATTACCTAGGATTATGCTAAGGAAACACGTGTACATCCAGACTAATATATCTTTGTCACAAGGCCACGGTAAAGTAACATCACAGTGACATGCCAAAATGACGTATACTCATAACAATGTACTACATGAACAATATACATACACTGTAGGGAAGTTAATATGTATTAGCTTCAAACCCTATGGTTAGGGCTGTCTCATAACGGTTTCTGTAAATAGATACGTAGTACTGAACATGAAGCGTTATAAGATGCCTGTGAAGCCTTATAATTAATCAAAGCGTGTCTGAATATAGCACATGTATTATCTTCTCTAACACCTGTATTAACAAATGATATTATGAGGAATCACAGTGAGCCCGGACATATAGGGTCGGCAATTTCAATTCTTAAACAATACTTGAGTGATGGACAACGCTATATGTTCATTAAAAGGAACCCTCAGGTCTTTACCTGAGGGTTCCTTAGCTCAGTTCCTCAGGGCTCGACAGCTATTTTAGTGTCGGTGGGAGTGACAGTTGATCAAAATTGCTGGTTTATTTTATACTTTTGATTACGATACTACGAGATGGAGACCATAATTACGAGATTTTTGAACTCCTTTCAAATACTCCAACGAATTTAAAAGACGTTATAGATTCGCAAAGAATACTGTACTTTTTGTATTCCAATTATGAATAAAATTAAAATCTATATATCTATTTATCAATACTTATGGCCTTTAGATTTTATTTATTGTTTTTGTAAATGATGAAGTCCTTTCCCTTCATCTTCTCTATGTCTATAAATATTTTCTCCCTCTGCATCCTAACAGAATGTTCATAATACAACTTTTTTTTCTGGTACCCAAAAAGCACCACTATTAGTACGAGAGCCTTTAACCAAGACCGTCAGACAGATTGCAATGAAACAGTTTGCTAAAGAAATTTGACATATTTGAAAATGCGATCAGGTCACACGTAAGGCGAAAAATATCTGAAATTAATATTTTTGGAATCAGAATAACCAAATCTATCAATTTTATACGGTGTTAACTATAAAAAGATTAGGCAAAAGTGTATGTCATGGGCTCTCGTACTTTATTATGATATATTTACGTCATACGCACATCTGTGAATCAAATACTGGAGAGACCTTAGCAACGGAAATGGATTAATCACAGATGAGTATTCGACACAGTGCGTTCCCTTAGCAAAGGGCAACTTGAGTATCATTTGTGAATGACAAGGCTGGCAACCACGAACGCTTCCTTATTTAGCATAGCGTTGCTTGTGCATTGACCTAAGTATTGTTTGTGAATACGTCTGAAGTCTACAATAGAATACTTAGTATATAACTAATAACTGACGTTTTACTTAGATTTTTGAATTATTCAGAAAACTAAATAGGCATATTTTATGTTTTTAATTAGAAGAATTAAACTGTTCATTTAAAAAAAAATACATGGTGGGTCCACTATCAGTGTGTTTAAATGGAACACGAAACAAATGTGTACCGAAATTGGTTTTTAAATATACAGGTAATCATTGATTTTAATCATTTAGAGCGCGTCAATTTGTTGTATAATACTTTATGTAAGATAAACCGTTAGTGAAGCAACCCAGTTACCACTCACGAGCAAAAAGTTGGTAAAATTTTACTAAGTTAACTGGTCAGTTTTGTTGTTATTAAGTTATCTAAAAAAATACCGATATTTTAAATAGGACTTATATTTGTGTTTATTATTATATTATTATATATAGATTATTTGTTTTATAAAATTCCATGTTGGCAGAATTTGGTATCAAAAATTATATCCAAAAGTGTATAGTGTGTGTAGGGCTTGTAAAAAATTAAGATGCCAAGATTTCTGGCATCTGCTGAAAATTCACGAATACGAACATAACACCATTAAAAATCCTCTCCCCACCTCTCCTCCACCATTAAGAACCGCAAAGTGTAAATTCCTTATTCTCAAAGGTGACATCCCTGTATGTGCTAATGTTCAAGGATGACACACTTTAAATTAAAATAAACCTGTAAATGAGGATATTTCACGTTATATAATTTCATTGTGCGGGTATGTTTCTTCCACAGTTTGTATTTCAAACTTGACGCTAATATGTGGGGTGACTTTATTACAACGAACTGTTGAATAGCTCGTGTTAAAGTCGTCTGAGGCAAATGAGTTCTTACAATGCTCATTTTCCTTTACTATGTGAGCAAAACTTTGAGCGACGTCAATTTGAAATTGTCGGTGCCAGAGTAAACGGAGCGTAAAATTGGTATCGCATTTTAAGCTCATTTAACACATGACATGGTTAGATCAATGCTTGCAAATTTTAAGAGGTACTTTCACAATATTGCCTATGAATAGTGTAAGAGGTGGTTGCGTAAATTCTAAAAACACAATAAAAATTACAGAACTTATTTGTCGCTATGGTATTTTTCCTTTTGCATATACACGTATCATTTTAGTCATTATTGTTAGAAAGACAATCGAAATCTAGAGACCTTAAACATTGTTATTTAAATAGATTTTAATAAAGATAAAGGCTAAGTCAGAGTACTTACGAGCTAGTGATTGAATATTCGGATATCAAGCAGTAGAACCAAACATTATTGACAGATACGCAGAATTTAACGTATGGTAACCTTAATCTACAGTAGTAAATCAACCATAATTTGTTTATGAAGAAAAACCGGACAAGTGCGAGTATGACTCGTGCACCGAGGGTTCCGTAAGCAAACATATATGTATGAACATAGTACGTCCATCTCGGGAATAAGTTTTCGAAGATTTTTGCCCGTCTTTTCCGAAAGACAAACTCAACAACGAATACGACACGATACGATATACGACAAAGTCAACTTTCCAACCACAAAATATAACTTTGTGATCACAAAAAGTATTTTTTTGTGTGTTATAACAACAAAATTAACGACTTTGAGATTTTTATCCTTTACTTGTGCTGTCAGATCTTGCTTGGTAAGAACCAAATTTCAAGATTCTAGGTCAATCGGAAGTACCCTAAAGGTTTTGATTTACCTGCGAAATGTTGAAATTTGTTAAAATCTAAGGCTTAATGGCTGTATCTTTTGATTGCGTTGACTTGGAAGCTTGATTTTTTTACAACTTCAAAGGACCGCTGACACAAGTATTTGATGTTAATTTTAACTCAATACCTTCACGGATTTCTGAGGAAAGGGTCCTGACAGACAGATAGATATAACAACAAATTAACGACTTTCGGATTTTTTCCTTTACTTGTGCTGCGAGACCTTGCTTCTTGCCAAATTTCATGATTCTAGGTCAAGGGGAAGTACCCTTTAGGTTTTGATTTACCTGCGAAAAGTTTAAATTTGGTCAAATCTAAGGCTTAAATGGCCATATCTTTTGATTGAATGGCTAAGGCGTCGGACTTGCGATCAAGTGGTACCGGGTTCGAACACCACCCAGTGCACTACCCACGTGAACCCACTCCTAACACAAGCATTTAGCTTAGCTGGAGGGGTTAACAAGAATACTAGTAATGTGTAACCCACGTTAATAGTTATCTTTAACGAACAAAAAAAATATCACAACTGTTCCATGACATTGAAATAAAACTATTTTTAACGGATTCTATCGCGATTTATTTGGTGTTATTTTACTATTTACACAGATTCCGACGTTTCAGTTGCTTTTCAGCAGCCATGGTCACGGGTATACTAAGATGGTGGTCGTCTCATGTATCGAAGTGAAAAGTTATCTCAAAGTACCCGAGGTTTGTTGATTGTTGGTGTTACTATTTACGCAGAATGAGCTCAAAGTGTCTTGTTCCATGACAGTTCAGTTGTAAATGGAGAAAAAATCTGCATGATTTTATTCAGCCACTATGACACTCATACTCATACCTGGCTTTACATGTCCTTAAACTGAAATAATGTAAACGATTACGATACTCTATACCCATTAAATCTATTTCCTTACAATCTATTTCATCAAGTCAACAAAACATCAGTCATCAAGTAAACATTTTATATCCGTAGAAGGAAACCTTGCTGTGAAGAAATAAAAACAAGTGGTTTATGCAAAGCCGATAAAAAAACGTTGATGTAAATGGAAGAGCTTATTATACGCCTGAATTCCCTCTTATCTCCATATCAGTAAAGTTTTAATAAGAAGGTGCCAACAGGACTTCGAAAGTATAAAACCAAGCGATAGGCGTCGAAAGTTTGAGATCAACTCGGAAATAATTGAATTTTTCTTAAAAGTCAATTGTCTTTAATTAATAAGTTTTTCTTTGGAACGGCTAAGGTCATTTTATCTTTTCTTTTTATTATTCTACTAGATGTTCTGTTCTTCATTCAGTTATCTTTTATTTATATAGAAATACTTCCTACTGAAGTGGCTTTTCAAGTTTTTAGTTTCCCGTTAATTGAAATCGATAAAATTGCTTTTATTACTTCAACCTTTACAATTACAATTTTCTTAAGTAGGGACGCTATATTCAGATATTCTACATAAGAAAGAGTTTACATGATAATATAAAGGAGTTACAAAAACATATTGTCAAATTTTATAAGCATTTTGTGTAGCCGAAAGTAGTTCAATTCGCTTGAAAAAAAATATTATTTATTTTATTCTTGTCAAAAAATTCTCAAAATGTAAGGTGTTAAGACCACATTTCTAAATAACAAAAAGAATTTTAATGACAATTTCAATGGTTTTTTGTTTTTTTATTTTTTAATCGTACCTTTTCTGAAAAGTCCGGACATTCCATCAACAATCTTGGTTAATAAATACCCAAATCAGGAATTTTTCCAAATTGTTAGCGCTTTACGTCATTCAGATCTTTCTGTGACACCCTGTGTAATAATGCTACCAGGAACTAACATTATTATATTTCATGAACCGCGAATGTAAAAATTGCCATAGGATATTGTAGTATTCTAGGTTTTATATATCAGAGTGAATTAAGAACACGTGATTGTTTCGTGGACATGCTATAGGTTTCGAACTTTATCACAAAGGCTCATAAAGATTTAGTTGTTGCAAATAGAAAAAAATTGCTGATGTTATTCTTTTTTCTTACAGTTTAGTTGTTGTATTATCATTGCTATTGTAGTTTTCTTCACATAGCTTCTCTCCCTCACAGCCCTTAAGAGCCACCATCAGATAACTGTTAACATGCCTTGACCAGTTGCCTTTGGAAGTTTTTACCAAACCATGAACAAATCCAGAGTAAAGTTATTTTCAGTTGCTGGTCAAAGTCCATGTCTAGCACTCTAATATCTAGAGACAGTGAACCCTCCCTAGATTTTAGTTACCATATTCTCTGCTAACCAAAGGTACTTGGAGAAATTGAGTGAAAAAAACTCCACGCCACTCTTACCGCGAGACTCTTATTTTAAGAGAAAAACCCGCAACTCTCTGCCAAAGAAAAGAGGCATTGCCACTTCCCTCGCACCTTGTTCACAGCAAAGAACTTTTCTAGCCAAACAACACTAACCATTACTACACTAACCATTAAATTTTACTATTACAAACGAAGTTCTCTTCATACCTTAATTATGAAAACTTAAACATAACTTAACCCACATCAGTATGTTAACATACGTATGTAGTGAGAATATTTTAAAGCACTTAGTACGCAGTCTTTCTGAATTTAGTTAACAATCTATAAACTTTGTAAGACGTTGTTCCAATATAGTGTACTTTAATTATTTAGATTAAAATAGGTCTCTAGTTAAATCAATTGCTAAATTTACGTTAAACAGCTGCGGCTACGAGAACTTCAAATTACTTTACGAGTTTCAGGATGAATGGTATACAATGTTGCTTATTTACAGTTTCTTGGAATGATTAAAACAATTTATATCAGATAGACGATTTTCTTTTATCTAAGTGGTGGTCTACTCCTCGTAAGGGGAGAACCTCACTCACCTCACCTGCTCGCGTCGGTGCTTCGTATGAATAGCCGGCGGCGATGGTCACAAGCCATTGCGGTGCTCCCTGCCAGATAACGGACGAGGCTCTGACGACCGAGCCATGGCGGTATAACCATACACCCGATCGGGCAACAGGTTGGAAGAGGCTATAGCAGCCTTGAAGTTCAAATACCCTCTAAAACGTCTGGTGCAGAATGAAACTACTGCACTATGTTCCGATGGAAAGTCGTCACGATAGTACAAAATAAGATACAAAGGTGGCCATATGATCCGCTTAGCAACCGGCGCCGCTCTGTGTCCGAGGCAGATGGTGGGAAATGGGCCACCGGCCGGGATGATGTAGGAAATCAGGCACCTTCTGGAAATCGGAGTACTGCAATCTACTTCGTAATGAAAATGCGGAGTGTTCAAAAGATTGGTACGTAGAATGTGCGTGGAATGTTTCAACCACGCAAACTTGATATTCTCAAAAAAAAAATATAACGGTGTAGAATAAGCGTCTGCGGTCTAAGTGAGACGCATTGGAAAGGCAATGGCCATTTTCACACCGAATCGCACATTGTTTACTTCTCTGGAAATTATGATAACAACAGAAATGGAGTTGCCTTTATCATGCCGAAGAAAAATAATAGCTGTGTTATAGGATATGAATCTGTGAGCGATCGTGTGCTGAGTATTAAGCTAAAAGCGAAACCGATCAACCTGGATATTATATAGCTATATGCACCAATTAGCACAGCAAGCGACACAGATATAGAAAACTTCTACACTAGGCTTGATTGTTGATTGATTGATGGTTGATTCCAACCATAGCTAAAATCCATAAAACTGAAACATTGATTATAATGGGTGATCTAAATGCAAAGATAGGAGCACATACTGATCAACTTAGCCAATGTGTAGAAAAATTAGGGCTGGGATGGCGCAATGAAAGAGGAGAAAAACTCATACAATATGCCACTGCAAATAACTTTGTGATATCAAATAGTTTCTTCAAATATCATCCAAGAAGACTGTATACGTTGACTTCACCTGACTACAACTATCGAAACCAAACCGACTACATTATGATTGGTTCGAGATTGAAAACATTCATAAGAAATGTTCACACTCTTCCTGGAGCTGATTGTGGATCAAATCACCAACTTCTAAAAGCAAAAGTTCAACTCAAGCTTAGAGCTGCTAGAAAGAATGATAAGCAAGAAAGAATCCAGCCCACGGACAAACCCAAGTTTATGGCTGCCATCAACCAAAAATGGCATCAATGGGCTGACTACTACTTAATCTGCATTCCCAGTTCAAATGTGGGGTATGGCTAAAGAGCTACTCAAAACTGCCGTGATAGAGTCAAAGCTCTCTATATTAGTTCGCAAGCGTCAACACTGGATGACTGACGGGACTGTTGCCCTTGTAGAAGAAAGAAGAAACATGAAAGCTCAGGGAGCAGATATAAAAATCTTGAACACACTATCTGCTCGTATGCAAGCAGCATGTAGGAATTATCGCAATAACATAAAATAGCACTCGAGAATTGGTCAGACGGAATCACTATTTGACTGCGTGAAAGAGAATATGGCTAGAAGGAAAGTAAGAAGTGAAATTACGAATGATAGAGTAGAAAAGAAGAAAAAGACATTGCGCCAATCAAAATTAAATTTGGGAAAGTTTAAGAAGATTATTATGTAAATATGTACTATTTACTTTTAAAGAAGATTATTATGTAAATATGTACTATTTACTTTTAAATTAAATCAAATTAAAATAGAAAAGAGCTTAATAAACGTTTTTCAGAATTGCAGCTTCGAACTGTGATACGGGCATCGTTAGACTTAATTAGTTTGCACTTTTAAACCTTTTTTGTACTTTTAATAAGTAGTTCCTTTAAATTTCAATCATGTCTTGAATAAAACACTAAGTAAACGTACTAAAAGAAAATTAGTTTTTTAATGAGCTTAAAGAATATTGTTTCAATTTGCTTATTAAAAATATTCATTATTTCCATTGCTATTAATTATAGTAACTAAAATAAAAATAACAAAGCATTAGAAAACCTTTACTTATTCATTGTACTATTTATAAATATTATATATATTATTATTTATTTGACATAAAAACATTTAAAAGCGTCACTCGCACGTTGCTGACACCTTATTCGATAGCCCAGTTAAAAAGCTGATAACTCTTAACTGGGCTATCGAGCTCTTCTATGAGGCTCACAGTAGAAGAACTATATAATGCAAGTAGTGCTATTTGAGTGTGGTTTGTTATTGGGTACCTACACGGGGGACTACTATACTATATTGGGACGGTTTTGATTCAAAAAGGAATCTCCATTGCCCCATCTCCTCCAAGTCTTATAGCTTTACGAGAATTTTACAACCAATAGATAAGGCAGTATGCATAAATGTCAACTAAACTACACACAGTTGGCAAGTAGGTAAAACCATATTAACTTTCAAACTTTCGCGTTTCGTGATAATATAATTATGTTGACGACAATTCATCCATCATTTCTATAACACGCACACATTTTCTATAGTGAGCGGGTGGATGAACAACTTTCTACGTCACGAATTCGACGACGGAGGGCGTGCACCACTGAGGAAGTTAGCCTGTGACCATGGCCAGCGCAACTTGCTCGTAACGTCAGGTAAATCAACGGTAATGTTATACCTAATAAATACGTGATCGCGTTAAATCAGCACGTTAAAGTGCACGACACAGGTTACCTACTACTATAGACTGGCCTACCAGTCTGTAATATATAATAATAACCAAAAAGTTTACTTTTCCAGTTAGGAGAATGTATGTGATATACGACTCATTATAAAATATATACACCGATACACCGCATACACCGTATTATCGTGACATCGACGATCCTAGAATATGAAACTAAATGAACATAACCTTTGTAGCAAGACGAATACAGACTCCAATATACATGTGAATTTACACTCAACAACAAGTAGGTTAATTTGGTTATTGACACCTATTCTTTCCCGAACAAATACCCAATAAAATTCTTAAAGTAAACTAAAGCAAGGAACAACACCGGGATATGGTTTACAAAGGCCACACAAGGCCTATTGAGTGTTCCCAAATCTATAAGATCTGTGCCTGCCACTCACGGCGAGTGGGTAGGCACTTCTGGGGCTAAAGCAAGCGTATTTTCGCTTCAGGCTCCGTTTTCAAAGTGAACCAACCTTATTCCGTAGATAGAAAAGCGAAAAGATGAATGCGGTGCGACCCGTTTCGCCTTTATCCGTTGAAATAGACAGTTTACGTTCCTAAGTTAACTTGTGGTGAAAGAATGTAATGTGGTGCAAGATTTTTGAATGTGTGCTGATTTATAATAATAATCTTATATTATATAATACCTATTATCCTAATAAAATGTAAGCGACTTCAATACTGCAAAATTATGAAACACGAAACTTCCATTACCTATTTCCCTTTATCGGACTAGACGCAGACAGAGGTTTCATCCTTTCGTTGTTGAAATACCAAAAAGTCAAAACAGCTACTTTTTAGTTCGAGCCGCCAAAGTGTGGAATGAACTGCCTGCGTCTATTTCTCCAGTCAATTATAATCCTGTAAATTTCAAGTAATAGTGAATAGGTTTCTCTTGGATAGGCGTGTACCATCTTCGTTTTTATCGTCACATTCCATCAGGTGAGTTGTAAGACAAACACCTATTCCATTACGCAATAAAAAAAAATTCCAATCTTGGAGTTTGACATTTCATGATTTTTTTTTTTTTACTTCCTCCGCTACAGATGTCTATCACTATCCTTTTCATTGGTTACCTAAAAATTTAAAAAGAATACCTCATTTTTTAAGTGGGCACAAAATTAAACAGGTCTTGTAGAGAAATATTTTTAATTGGTTATGTCTAGAACACTATTCTTCACATATTTTGCTTATTATTCCTTTGGTTGCATATTAAATATTTCGTTCGTTTTTATTTAGGCGATGTTAATCATATTGTTATAGATGCATACAACAGAGTTTTAAGAGTAACAGTAGAAATTACTTACCTTATCTAATTCAGATTATTATAAAGATCACGTAATATCAAAGCTCTCATCTAATGTAATGTTTTATAAATTAGGTTATGTCTTAAAATTGCCTACTAATTTGACTTAATTTACATTAAGTAAATTAAGTTAAATTAGTACCTAATTTAAATCAAGTTAGCGATTTCAATTTTATTTAATTTGTAAGGTTATATTTGTACGTTATTTCCAATAAATTATTGTAACTGTTATACTAATATATCAAAATTCGTAGGTACTCTGTCATTTACGTATCCTCGTGGTATACCTAACGATATATAAAGAGATTTACATTAGAAAAACCTGTATAAATCTAAGCAATATCTACTTAATAGGAACATAAAGCCCATCAGATTCCAAATTTGCATGGAGCCTGACTCATCGGTATTCGGTCGCGCATCGACTGTGGAGAATTTATGATGTGTGCAGATGCAAGCTTGGCTATAACTCATGTGATCGCTCACACATACTGATCAGGAGAGTTCTGTTAGTCTGCTATGAGAGGTTTTGTTTCTGTGTTGAAAAAAACTGAGGTTCGTTATAAATTTCTAAAAAAGATAAGGCACTGTCAAATCTGTACTAAAATTAGAGGCTTTTAAATACAGAAGTACGTACACACATCATTCTAGGAATCTAATTTATTTAACAAATTGTAAGCATTTTAAACTGATGGCATACAATCTAATAGTATGTTACGCGTCGTAATAAGAGGATTGATGACAATTAGACTGGATAACAAATGAAGTTGCAAACTATTTCTATAAGAGATGAAACTCATATTGACTATTTTATGTCTCAAAAATATAAAAGAAATAATAATACAGATGAAGTTCGCTCAAAATTAGTTTTAATATCCGGTTCGTGTAATATACGGTTTGTAAATATCTTTGAATATTTATCCGAAATAAAGAAAGAAAGAAAGAAAGAACCATTTGTTGCCTCACAATACAGTCGCGCAATGCGCAATCAAAATAAAATGTTACTTAAAACTAGGATCACGTTGCATTGCCATTGCACGCCCGCAGGTGTGGCAACGAGGTTAATACTCAGCTTAATGCTGGCTGTGACGCAGGCCACAAAACAGCGCTGGTCTTCCGTATGAACCCCTCTCTCCGTATCTCAATCTAAATGTTTGTATACAAATTATTGTATTCATAATACACATTAATATGACTACGAAGAGTTATGAACACTTGGTAGCGCCTGAGGTCTGAAAACAGTTTTGAAAGGTTGTCTGGCTTTTTATTCTAAAACCGTGCAAACATGTCGATGTATCATATTTTAGTATCTACAAGATTCTAAAAGCAATGCTTTGATTTTCTTTGAAAATAAAGATAAGATGTTTGAAGAGACTCAGATGACGTCAAAGAGAAATCTCTAGTGTGTATTGGAAGGAAAGAAATCGTGAACATTTTGTAACTATTCTTCTTTAAATTATAAGTCAGTGTGTCAGTCAGATTTGTGCTCGGATTACAGCTTCCTGCCTTGGAAAGTACCTTGCATCTTTCAATATTTCTGTACGGTGGAGCAACTTCCAAAGTGCTCGATTCTGTGCTGCTGTTCTACCATCTACAAAATAAACGTCAAATTGAGATTCCTTCTTTTTTAAGGCCCTTTTTTACATGATGCGTGAATAAAGTGTTTTAAATTAAACCTACCAGAATAGCAATCTTACAACAGGTTTTTTTTTTTCTGGTGAGTGAGGTAATCAAAACTTGCAAAAGGAGGCCGAATAGATTTTTCAAAGCAATAATTAACTTAAAAAAAAATCGCCGACTTCAATGAGCCTAAATCATGATAAATAGTAATAAGCTCTTCTTCATACCTTACTTTATCACCCTTTGAGGTGGAAAATTTTCTTCAAATTTCAATTGAACGAATCTTGAGTACAATGAATTGGTTGTACTCAAGGTTAATTAAAAAAAAAAAGATTTATTGAAATAGCTTCACAAATTACGAAGATTACATACACAAAAAACAATTACCCGTAATTTTTATCCTTCCGGAAGTGATCGGAAGTTTGTTAATTTTACAAACGAAATTAGTTTGTTAGTAATTTAAAAAAATCCGTCATTCCGTGAGTGCTGTCTGTCAGTATTTATCTACTCCTCTACCTACAGGTTGTATTTTTCATGTTTTCTTGAAAATACTTTTACGAGTCGAATTCAAGATTCTAGATTATGTTATTCGTAGCCTGTTTAATTTCGACCTTATTTATTACTAACAATAAGTACTCAATTCTAAACAAAGCTTAATTATAAATTAAAAAAAAAGGATTACAAAGATAGAAGTTTGCTGCCAGGATAACGGCCTAATGGAAGAAATGCTTCAGCCGTTTTATCTATAACTTCTAAATTTTTGTGATAAGTTCCTGAATTCGCTTTTAGCAGACCAATTACGCTGGAGAATTTCGTGTACATAATAAATAGTAGAGATCTTAAAAGGTGCCTTCACTTTAAGCTGCAGACCAAGGCACCAAAATGCTATGTCTAGTGGGAGAGCCATGCTTCAGCAGGTATGGGCCGGCTCGACCGGAGTGATACCACTGCCTTACAGAAAACCAGCGCGAAGCAATGCGTCCGTTCTGTTTCGCCGAGTGAGTGAGGTTACCAGAGGCCCTAACCCTTCCCTCTCTTTGTTGTGTTTCGCCGAGCGACACGAGTTCCCCTTCTCCTTCTTCCCCTACTCCCCTACCCCTCTTTCCCTTGCTCCCACCCTTCTCCTATCCCTCCTTCTCTTACTCCCACCGTTCCCCTACGCCCATCTTAAAGGTCCGGCAACGCACCTGTGACTCTTGAGTTACAACTGTCCATGGGTGATAATAGTCACTTGCCATCAGGTGACACGTCTGTTCGTTTGCTATCTATCCCAAAAACAAATGTATTGGTTTTAATGTAAAATAATCTCAATTACTTAATTAGATGTATAGAACAGATAACGCTCAATCTCCATGCAGTGCATGTTGTTTAACAGTATGTTTAACAGTTTTGGCAGAAAAGGGACAAGTCTATAAAAAAGGTTTCATAACATTTTCCAGGAAATCAGTGGAACTGAATCAAAGGTGTTTTATACCAACTAACAGCCTAAAATCTATTATCACAATAAAATCGAAAGAAATAAAAAAAAATTAAATATATAATGTACGTTTTTGCTCACAAGTGTGTTTTATAAGGTCTTACTATATTCGGACTCAAAATGGGTCCTTTATCAAGTAGCTAAGAGACCAGTCCCACCAGTATCAGGGATTCCACTCTCTCAAATCAACCATTACATATTTTTATAAGTAACTTTTTAAATGCCTCCTAAAAACATTTAATTGCTATCCTAATAAACTTTTACAACTTTAATAAAGACATGGACAGCAAAAAATTAGCTCAGACATTCTGCATGTAGTAGGTACTTTATAGGCTAGATAACAATTATCGCCCGGAGTACTTAGTCTCTATTTCCCTCAGCATATCTTTGTACAGCATGTGTATATAGTTATCTTGGGGCATCCACAACCGAAGCACATCTTGTTTTATTTCTATTTATTTTCTTAACGAAATAATGTGTAATATAATAATTTTATTATATTTTATATGTACTTATATTTTTTGCATTTTTTTTACTTATTTTAAAATCGTATATACTACGCCACGGGTTTATATAACTATCCTAATTAATTCTTAAAATCTTGACAAATTAAACAACGTACATGTCAAAATTCTGATCGCGCTATCATTTTAAATTTCTCACACACAACAACAGTCAGTTACGTAATTTGTTAGTATTATCATGTTCTGTTGGCATACGCAGTAAACACACCATTACCTTACTGTTGAGTCTACTAACAAAGAGTATTATAAAAAGGAGTATGTTTTTTATAAAATATTATAGATTGTAATGTAAAGTGAGTCTGAAATCCTTTTATCAGATTGTTTTATAACCCAGACCATACAGATTGTTTGCTCACCAATGGAAACATGAACATTCGGAATCAAAATAGGCCACATGTTTCAACATCAATACAAAACATTGAAAACCGCAGGAAGTAATGGTACACCTGGACGCACACTTCATGCATATTGGATGAAACTACAAAGTTATATTACAGGTAATATTCAGTAGGTATATCTAGTTCGGATAAAATAGTTTCTTTATTACAAGCATCTAAATTGTTTGCAATTTTGATATACTGTTTGCAATTGTATTTACATCATCTTTATGAACTGCTTTTCTTAGATGTCTGTCCACTTGAAATTAAGAATAAATAAAAAGGTAGGGCACAGAACATTTCTACTCGATTTGAAAAGGCCTTATGGAAGTCCTATAAAATAGTACCGCCCTTCGGGAGGAGAGTGGGCTCGCTAATCTAACACCACCTGCACTGTGTTGTATCATTGTTAACATTATAAAAATATTTAAGAAGTTAATATTTAACAGCTCTATTTAATACTGAATATAATAATATAGTCTTTAAGAATGGTCTTTATTCAACAATAAATTAAATTAAGAAAATACGCCATCATTGTAATACTGAGACTATGCATTTACTGTGGTACGAATACCTGCAGGAAACGGAGTATGGACAAAGTTCAAACAATGTTATTTGGTATAACTTATGGTGTCGTGTTATTTCCTTGCCAGTGAGTTTTAAATGATAACATGTTTGTTTTCGTAGAGTTGATAACCTGCGAGCCTTGTGCAACAATAAACTTCTATAGTTATTGCACTGTTACTTACGTTACGTACACTTACGTTCTTGTTTTATAAGTGACCAACGGGCTTCCCGACTTCGAAAGGGTTGAACAGTTATCCATATTATATCCTATATATCTAAAATTATAAAAATATACTTTATAAATGCTGAAAGAATTTTTAAACAATTGCAGTGATTTCGAAGTTTGCATTCGTACATACACGAAAACAAAAAAAAGTCTCAATTTATTCGAGTAATATAAATATAGATGTAGTCTGAACCACTGTTTGCCAGACCGTATGATCTGACATACAGTGGTTCAGGCGTAAAAAAAAATATCGCCCTCCGAGATATCGATCTGAAAAATAAACCACGACTTATAAAATGTTATGCAGAGCCGTACATAATCTATTATTTTAAAGGTACGTTCCCCTACTTTGTCCTCGCCATTTTTCCGTTACACGGGGTTTGCTTTCTTACACATGCGGCTCTACTTTGTGCGGTTGTTAGTGTCGACCACTGTAAGGGGCATATTCTTCATGTCCTTTTGGACAGTTGTTAACCACGTTGCTAAGGGTCTTCCTCTTTGTCGTTTTCGTGTTGCGCACGATAAACGCTTCTTTACAACGTAATTGTCAGGGCGGCGCATCACGTGTCTGTACCATCTCTGTCTTGTTTCTACCATTTTATCCGCTATAGCCACAATCAAAGGTACTGTTAATAGTGTTACGAGTTGAGGTTCGGAATTAGAAAGTAACACCAATTTATTAAAAAGAAATATAAATATTTCAATAATTCACAAATAATACACTATAATTAATTATCACTATTTCCACTTCCAATTTCACTTGCTTTGCACTTGTTTACTCACTTTTCGCTCAACTAAAACTCATTAAAATTTCATACCGCAACGCATGCGTCTTATATACCCGAAAAGTTATTTCGTGGAGAGATTGTGATATTTCCCAAAAAAGTAGAAGAAAAATTTACTGTTTTTCTAATTTGATTATTTCTGATAAGCCCGACTAGTTTCGGACCCTCTATCAAGGGTTGGAGCAAACTTCCGCACCAATGACACCTCAATACACACGTGAGTAAAACCACATATCTTTAATAAGTAAAGTTAACTTGATCTAAAATCAACGATAAAGTATCTCTATCACCGACTAGCCTTCTGACAACAGCATTAATGATGCAATCAACATTACGTGTCACACAGCATGATATTCATGAGACACAACAAAACATTACAACGCATACACTATCAATACCAATTTACACAAAGTAGTTGCCCTGTTTATTTCCACCAAATTGCCATCACTCAACTGATTGGTGGACGGATGGTACAACGCTCGGTTAATGATTCAATTAATTCAATGGTTTCAGCAAATTCCCTCGCTGATATAATTATTTCCAGTGAATAACAACTGTCACGATTTATGTCCCTTTAAATGGAGCTCCTAGCTCGAAACCGTTCTAAAAATTATTTGTTTTTGAACCATTGTGCATTGGTAGAATGTTCAATATGGATTATAGCTTGTATGAAGACATTAAGAATTAAGAATTTATAGATTATAGAATATATATAGACAATACAGACATGCAGTGGTCTGTGCGAAAGAGGGAGACCGCTCGCAGCTAAATACACTCTATGATGTTGAAATCTTGAAAATACATGTATGTACTATATAATATATTAAATATATCTTATATATTGGGTAATATTATGGTAGTTATAATAAACAAATCGCTAGATATGACAATCATGGTTTCACCTCAATCTGAAGTATTGTGTAGGTAGGTATTAGTTATAAAAAAATTAAACTTTAATTTAACTGAATAGGCCTCCTCCTTCTCCTCCTGTTGCTACCGGCCATGGAGGGTATGACGGCCGGTAGCAAGAGATCTTCTCTGATGACTGCAGTGAGGGCCCAACGCTGCGTCGCCCAAGCGAAGCAAACCGTTAGCGTGTGCTGAGAGTGCAGTCGCAGTGGTGACAGGCGGGACTCAATTCCCTCCTAGCGACCGAGTGCAGGTACTTCCGTGATGCAAATAAACAAATTCCTCTGCTAAAATTTTAAGGCCTACATATATAAAGTAAATCTAGTTATATTTACAGGCAATTAAAGCGTTGTTAGCAAACAAAGAAATACTTGCGTATCCCAATTATAATTACTCACTTTCCAGTCGACTTCATTTACTTTGAAAGTTATTCTGAAGTTGGTATAAAGGGAGGTTTTCCTTTTGATCTTCTCTTCTAACCTCGTGTTTTAGGATTAGATAATTAGTATTATTTCAGATTAAGTGGAAATTGAGGCCGTTTTGTAAGTTGATTACAAATATTTAATACGCGTTTAAGAAATTTGTGGGCAAAGGATTCAGGATATTGTAGTATGCCGACCTCGTTGGTAAATATGTAAGCGGTAGCAAATTTGAAATTAAAAAGTTAGGCTTCGATTTTCAAATGGTACATTTAAAAGAAGAACAACAAGTAAGTTGAAGTTTCATTGTTACGCTGCGTGCGTAAAATATCATTAAAATTTTAATCATAACGAAGCTTTAACTTAATTATCGCCATTTTCCACGAAACTTCCTGGCCCTACGAGTATCATGATATTGTACGTATGAAGTGTTAACAACTGAATTATCGAGAGCCGCGTTTCTATTACAAATTCATAAATATAATATAATTATCAGCTCTTATTGTATGTGTGTACAAATAATTTATAATGCATGTACCTAATTGGTTGCCTGGAAGAGATCGCAAATTGCGATAAGGTCGCCAATTGTACATAACATTAGCTAGTAAGTAGATATAAGTAAAATATTGTAACCTATTTGTTTGTGTACAATAAAGAGTTCATCTATCTATCTATCTAATTCATCACCTTCGTAATATCCAATTTATTTGAAATTTTACACATTATTACATGGTGTGAAAAATTGCAATTAAATGGTATGAACCGATAGTAGATAGTAGTACTACAGTATTTTTTTATTTTTTATTTATTTATATTGGTTTGCTAACAAATGTAACAATAATACAATCACATTTATATTATTGCAAAACAGTTATTAGTACAAAAGTTACATTCTTTTACAAGCAAACACTGCATGCCTATAGTATGGATACAACAATAGAGAAAACAAGTTTACAAAAAAGTGAACCAATAAAATAATAATTACAAAATGTTAATATTTTTTAAAGCTTTACGGAAGCGAGTTAAAGAATCTACAAACACATCTACAGAAACACTACAGTGGTTTAGTAGCTTGCATAACCTAGGGATAGGGGAAGCAGAACCAAAAACTGTTCTTCCGGGTGGGTAAAGAGGAGTAATGCGTGCACGAGGATATTTATAAGGCACTCTAAAATTAATTTTTGATAGCAACTGCGGACAGTTTATTTTATCCTGAATGAGCTTGTACAAGAAAACTAGATCTAGATGTGTTCTTCTTGTGTCAAGGGAATCCATTTTGAAATTATTTAGTCTGTCTTTATAGGAGGTTGTTCTTTTTTCCGATAAACTCGAGTTAGATAAGTGCCATAAAAATCTTTTTTGTATTCGTTCTATCCTTAGTATATGAACAGCATAATGCGGACGCCAAACTACACTACAATACTCCAGAATACTTCTTACAAAACTATTGTGTAATAAAATTTTAGTTCTTGCATTGCGAAAGACTCTTCCATTCCTTATAATAAAGCCCAGAGCTCCTGATGCCTTTTTAATTATCATTTCGAAAATGGGAATAAATGTTAATTTTTTATCCAAAATGACTCCTAGATCCTTGACACAGTCCACTTCTTTCAATGGCATGTTGTTTATCTTATACCCTGATGCTATTTCATTTAGTTTACGGGTAAATTTTATATATTGACATTTAGATGGATTTAACAACATCCCGTTATTTTGACACCATTTCGATAGCGAGTCCAGATCCTTTTGAATTAGGTTGACATCCTGATCTGATATTACGGCCCTAAATTTTAAGGTCATCTGCGAATAGAAGTAGAATAGTATGATTAAAGCAGTGAAGAAGATAATTGATAAATATGTTAAATAAGAGCGGTCCCAAGTGAGAGCCTTGGGGAACGCCTGAAGTGATGCGATGGCGGGATGATTTGAAACCGTTCAACACGACATTAAACTCCCGATCGTTTAGATATGATTCTATCCATTTGTACATGGGCCCAGCAAAGCCATATGCACACAACTTTTTAAGCAACATTCTATGAGAAACTCTATCAAAAGCCTTGCTAAAATCTGTGTATATTACATCTACTTGCTTATGGCTATCCAAGGCTCCTTCTGATAAGGTCTCTACAAAGAAAGTTAAGTTAGTACAAGTTGAGCGGCACCGCACGAAGCCATGCTGATAGTCGGATAAGAAGGGCTTAAAGTATGATTCCATATAAGGATAAACTAAAGATTCAAAAATCTTGGCCATACTTGACAATATTGATATAGGTTTGTAGTTATCAACCAAGTTTTTAGGGCTGGATTTATGAACTGGGACCACGTTTGTAATCTTCCATTGCTTTGGGAAAGAACCAGTCAACAAGGATGTGTTAAATATTATAGTAAGGGGAAGAACTAGACTCTTAGCACATGAGGCTATAAAGTAGGGAGGTATACCATCAGGGCCTGCTCCTTTTGTGGTGTCGAGATTCTCAAGTTTTTTAAGAAGTAACTCGGGTTGAATATTTTAAGACGTAAAACTTCTGCCATGTGCCGATACACGGTCTATTGCGTTGCTTAGTATAACTTCATTGTTTGGTGATAAGTTATCAGAGCCCAACTTGATATTAATATCGGTGGTGTACACCGATTCAAAATATAAAGCAAACATGTCAGATATCTCAGCCCCGTCACTACTCTTGCGTATTCCATCCTCCATCATAGATGGGTAAGAACTAGATTGGCTCTTTTTTGCTTTAATGAACGACCAAAAACTTTTACAATCTTTTGGTATGTTGTTTTCAATACGTTCAATATAGTTACAATAGCAAAGCATTATTAATTTTTTACAGTCTACTTTGAGAAACTTGTATTCAATCTCATCAAGGGGGTTATTGAATGATTGTAATCGGCGTCTCAATTTTTCCTTTTTGCGAAGGTTGCGTACAAGGGATCGACTAAACCAAATGGGGTATTTGCAACTTCTTATCCTATGTTTAGGCGCAAAACGTTGTATGGTCTCGTGCAGAATATCATAAAAAATTTGTACCATTTCATCAATATCTCTGTCAACCAGTAGTAATCTCCAGTCCACCTCGTCCAAGTGATTTGAGATGGCATTGTAATCTGCTTGGTAAAAATTTATTCTACTAGTCTCAACTCTATTAAGTATAATATTTTGACCAATAGGGAATGATATATCTAAGGAGGGGTGGTGAGGATCTTCTGGACACAGGCTATCTTCTGATCTGAAACTGTCAGTGATGATATGTCTGTCAGGACCAAGTCAAGAATTTTACCACTTCTATTGAGCACATTATTCATTTGTTTGAAATTATTGACGTATGAAAAGTCTATAAGTGTTTCACAAACTGCAGACAAAGAGAAGTTTCTCTCGCTATTGCGTATTAAATTCCAGTTAATAGCGCTTAAATTAAAATCACCTATGATACATGACTCGGAATTCCATTCCTCATAAAAACGGTTACATTGATTAATGAAATGTTCTAAGACCGATTTGTGAATTGGTGGGGGTAGATAGACAACACATATCGCTATTTGTCTAATTCGTTTTTTATCGTGACCCGGT
This sequence comes from Euplagia quadripunctaria, assembly GCA_963859945.1. Taxonomy (NCBI): domain Eukaryota; kingdom Metazoa; phylum Arthropoda; class Insecta; order Lepidoptera; family Erebidae; genus Euplagia; species Euplagia quadripunctaria. The sequence continues at coordinate 21,088,765 of OY982565.1, forward strand.
ATATCTACTGTAACCCATAGGTCTTCGCAATTGCTCTCTTTAAAGATTAAACGCACTGAGTTATATTTTTTTGATATAGCAATCGAGACACCGCCACCAATTTTCACTTCTTGGTCTCTCCTATAAACAACATAATTTTTTATAAATAATTCGGAATCTGATATAGAGCTGTTCAACCAAGTTTCTGTTAAAGCAATGACATCATGGTCCGCATTACAAAGATTTTTATAAAAAGCATGTGTTTTAGTCCTTAAGCCTCGCACATTTTGATAATAAATGTTTCAGTTACTGAATTTTATATTTTATAATATAAAAACATGCACGTGAACAGTTGTAAAATGATGTTAAAATAAACTTTCTAGCGAACTCATATCCTTCACATATTTGGATTCAGATGTTTCGTGTTTCTTAATAAAAACCTTACCATTTCGGACCCATACAAACTTAAAACCATGCGCCTTAGCTTTTTGTCTCGTTGCTGCATGTAGCGCCTTATTCGCAGGAGACAGATGTTCACAGATGTAGATCGGTGATTCGTCTCCAGCATACCCCAAGTGTGCAGTGTTTAACTTATCATCAGGCTTAGATTTGTTATAATTGATACATGCTGCTAGAAAGTTGTCCCTGAGTCTCGGTGTTGCCAATTGCACTATTATAGAGCGGGGTCTATTACTGCTTCGGTTTATTTTTGCTATGCGTGTACAATTCAGTATTTTCGTGTCGTCAAGAGTGCAATTAACTGTTTTCCCCAAGCTGGTCAGAATGTTTGGTAAGATTTCATTTCTGTTTTCCGGTACACATTGAATTTCCAATGTGTAATTTAAACTATCATCATCAGCCTATCGCTGTCCACTGCTGGACTTTTTTTTTTGTGTGTGTGGAAACCTCCTCGGGCCGTCACCCCACCGGGGTTTTCGATGAGGCGGTGTGTCGGAATCGAACCGACTAAAACCTCACAATGTGCCGTACTGCGCCTTAAATAGGAGGGATTCGGGAACAGTTTTTATTAAGTCATCCGGAGCTCTCCTACCGCCTACCCACAAAATCGCGGGCACCACCTTCGGGTAAAAACGTCTCATTTAGGCGACGTCCAGGCACGGAGGGGGGGGGGGGCACTATAGCCGCTGGGGGGAAAAACCAGTCCCGACCACCCGCGGCCACACTCAGGGCGGCATGAGGCACTGGAAAACGCTAATTAACTAGTAGCACAATGTTAGCATTTGTTATTTGAAGCGAGCGAACCAAGCACCACACGTTATTTTTTTGTGTTTATTTTTCAAGTGATGATTTTATTTTCATTATAAAAGTCAGGGGTAAACAACGGAGTGAATTACTACAAAACGTGGTGCAGCTCGAGCAACAGAAAGCAATGCAGCAACGCTTCTTTTTTTTCTGCTGAGCGTAAATATTCTTTATTTCGGTTAGTTTAGGTAGTTGTTTCTCGCCATATCCCTATGATCAGCGATGATGATTCTTCTGAAGTGGTGGAAACTGCTGATAACATTAAGTGTTATGGATCTACCACGCCATCTGCACTGTGAGCAAACATATACTCATTTTGCTAAAATCTTTCGTTTGCAAGCATTTACTTGGATCGTGTCGTGTAAAATTGCCTAAAACCCCCAGATCGGTAGAGCATGTGCGACGTTTTTTGCTCCAGATAGAGAACATCAACAACTAGAGCTCGAGCGTCGGTCTACAAGGTACTGTACTATTCCTTACTTAAATATATATATATATATATATATATATATATATATATATATATATATATATATTTAAGTTTAAAGTGATGAAAATTTCAGTAGACATTATATGGTTTAGGATTATAGCTATGATTATATAAAAGTTTTTAAAGCAAACGAGAGCAATTATTTCTCACTCTAATCACAAGCACTCCTTATTGCGTAATAAAACGAAACTAGTAAACCTCCTTTTAATACATTAAAAACTTTAACTAGGTTAGTTTTACAGAAACACCTATTAGGACTATTAATAAACAAGGACGGTGGTAGTAATCCATTACGGCACTATTGTGGGAGGTATACAATGCGTTCAGCGCACTGTGAGCCGATGCGGCTTGGCAGCGGCGGTGGGTAATGTACCGTAAAGTGCTGTGTACTTCTTTTTTGCCGTCGAAGGAATAAAATTTAAAAAATGGCTAACTTCAACAATCAAAGTTATTGCCTTTTTTAAATTATTGTTGATTGCGTATTAAATATTTTCATGACTTTTATTAGTAATGGTGAAAGTACTTTCAAAGCCTCCATCAAAAAACTGCCACTTGGGTGATTCTTCGCTTTTTTTACTTCCAGGTCATTGTTAGCAACACAAAAATTTTACTAATCTCTTAAAATAAACTGGAAATATTTAAATCCTTGATATTATGTCACATTCTTGTTTTAAATCATATTTTATTTTCGGATAACCACCAACGATGAATTTTATTTCTACAGGAGAACAATGACGCAGAAAAATAAATATAAAAAACAAATATTCACCCTCTCACCTCGACTAGACGTTTGAAGTTTTTAGAAGAGACCTAAGTTAGTAGCCCTGTGACTGACATATTTTTGATGGTAATATTCATGAGAGGGTGTAAAATATTCTAAATCATAGCTCTTCAAGAATGAATGTACAAGAAAAGGCACTAAATAGAACGACCTAGAAATAATGGAAGTAAGTATTTAGTGATTTCTTTATTTGAACTAGTTAACAATTTTAAAACTAAATCTAAACGAAAAGTTCAGGTATATATTTTCCCATAACACTGTGGAAAAAGCCACCTGCACATTCAACTAGTAATATCACAATAGCGATTGTAACTTGTGGTATGGATGTATCATGAGAAAGAATAAAGGCAAGCAGAAAAGTTTGAAACGTCGAAGCAGGCGTAGTGAGTAAAAAGATGGCCGCTGACAGAAATAGGTGAAGATGAAAGACCTTCCTCGAATTATTGGAATGAGGGTAGGAAGACGATGACCTGGATGATTATCCTACTTGAATACATTTAAAGGAAAACTAAACGAGAACGTTGCAACATGGAACTTGAGTTTCTTAGCCGAAGTCGAAGCTAATTAAGTTGGCTAGAAAAAAAAGGCGTGAATTCTAGCTATAATTTTATCTAAGTATTTGTCTGAGCTTATTAAGAATGCAGGTAGTAAGTATTGTGTTAAATATACTTGGGAATAGGTTACTTAGCTTACTTTGGTACGTTATAGACAAAATCATCAGGAGATGATTTGTGATATTACTAGTTAAATGTGCAGGTGGATTTTTCCACAGTGTTATGGGAAAATATAGACCTGAGCTTTTCGTGTAGATTTATTTTGAAGTATAAGGATGTAGAGCTGTATTGGGTACTTTAAGATTCAATCAATCAATCAGCCTATCATAGTCCACTGCTGGACATAGGCCTCTCCCAATGTGCGCCATAGCACCCGGTACTCCGCCTTCCGCATCCAGTTCATCCCTGTTACCTTCTTCAGGTCGTCGGTCCATCTGACTGGGGGGCGTCCTACCTTCCGTTTACCGATTCGCGGTCTCCACTCTAGGAGACTTTAAGATTAAATAAGGTGAATTCTATCTAAAGCGGAATACACGTCAAACCTGCCGACCCGCCTACCTATATCGGCAACTTTTCGTCAGCGGGCTAGTCGGCGGCTTTACAAAAGTTCCGACCGATCCGGTGGCTGACATGATTCTTTTCATATCGGCCACCGGATTGTGCCGGCGGGCTGTGTCAGCGGGTCGGCGAATTTGGTGCGTATTGCGCTTAACAATACGATTAACAATTTGTTGTTTTAAAAAACAGTTGTTTTTGAACTAAATAAATGAAGGACGTATAATTTAACTTTTTTAATTTAACCGAGTTTAAGAAAGGAGGAGGTTCTCAATACGACTGTTTTTTTGTGTGTAATAAGTTTTATAAAGTTTGTTATTGAGTTGTTGAAGATTTGATCATATTCAAGACATTTATTCTTCATGTTAGTTATTCCTCATGTGTTTGTTTCTGATTGATCAGTAAAAGTTCACTCCATTCAATTCAATTGATAAATGAAAAATACTTACATAATATATGGATTTTAACATTCAATTTTAAGAAATAAATAATGAGAGAATGCGCACAAAACGATCTAAACAGCTAATAAGGCAGGGTATTTAAAAAATAAAATGATACCACTGAATAAGTTTAATCATAAGAAAAGATCCACAAATTTTTAGGCCTTTAAATCCAAAACTAAAACAACATAAAACTGAACGAAAAAGCGAGTGAACGTTGACAGGAATGCTATGTGTAACTTCATGTCAGATTCAGGGATATTTGGAGCGGAATGTGACGTATTTCCGCCACAGAACTCGCAGATGAACGGAAAAATATTCATAAAACATTACATCTACGGGTCAACGACCGAGCCGTTGATGTTTTGGCATCCTACGGCTGTGGAAAAATATTTGTGAGCCAAAACGAATGTGTGTGTATTATATGATACTCATTGGACTTTTCGCATGCTAAGAATATCCTTGTGTCATGTTCAAAGTGATTTTAGGCTCCCATCGCGACAACACTAAATCAAATAAATCAAAAATTAAATTTCTTGTACTGTAAATTATATAATAAACCCGTTTATCCATCCAGTGGGTCTAGTAATTATGCCATGACAACATCAATGACGTATTGCAAAAAGGGCGAAACGTAAGCTAAGCTATGATACCAGAATTGTTGAATCAGCTCTAGCTGAGAAACAATTCAACCATGCCTTGCCTGTATCGTTTTGAGGTCAAGTTATAATTATTATTATTTTGCGTATGTATAGTACCCTTTACTTTGAATAATAAAAAATATGTCTTTTAATTATCTGAAGTATTTTCTTCACTTTGTTGGTGTCTCACTCTGTTGACAACGTATTGGTACTTATTGGTGGATACTTGAATGTGTCATCTACGAAAGTTTATTTGCGTATTAAATATCTATATAGAAGAGTTCCCAAAGGTATTTTATTTTATAAATACTATAATAGCTACAATTACTACAAATATTATATTTGTTATAATATATTATTACAAATATAATATTTTTACAAGAAAAAATATATTTAATTTTACAAAATATCGCCTGATTGTACAAAACGATAGTTTGTGCACCTATTTATACTAGAAATCGCGTGGTGGTCGAATTTCGACCATGGTTTATTTCGTTGGCCAATATTACTTGACCTGTCATTGTATAGACTTTTGTACCATGACACGTCAAAAAATATACTGAACACTCATAGCTGTATGTACCCGTTTTTGCATTTTTTTTAAGTTTGTAGCAAATATTGTTCAAAAATTTTAGCATTCGTCACTTCTTCTCTGTATAAACTATAAGTATGCGAAATTTCATACTCCTCCGTCCGCCCAATTTTCGTAAAAAGGGATCCAAAGTTTTCGCTTCACGAATTAATATATGGATAGTTTAGTTAATCAGGTGCTCGATAGGCGATATTTAGACAAATTAAATATCGGCTATCGAGCACCTGATTGTACAAAACGATAATATGTGCATCTATTTACACCCAATATCCCAGATTATTTGTATCGACAAAACAGTATCGTTATGTTTTGCAATAATTAAACTCCAAGCTTTTAAAATTAAAAAAAACATGAATATGAATTAAACAGGAAAGTTACCAACTTAACACACAGTATTTATACATTGTTTTACCCTTGTGGAGCCCAATATCTCCTGTAGTAGACGCTACGTTGACCTAAATAAGTGCGCGTAAGGCCTAACGGAAATCAAAGTCTCATTTTGTGAGTTATACTTAACCCTATTATTATGAGCTAGTCGAATAAACTCGTTTACAATAACAATATTTTCATTAATAACAAAATCACATACATCAAAATAAAAATCTACGTTCTAACATAAAACTACATGTGACTGAAATAACCAGTTCCTAAATAATTTGTTGAATTTAACCTCAGCTGATTCCATACGAAAGTAGCTATTAAATGTATGTATAGTGTATATTCGACCAACCTTTAATTTACACAAATTCGTTCAAGCAAAGCCGTCATTTGTTTATCTATTTAAGTTTTTACCTACGTATGATAGTTACTAGTACGCCCATATTTAGAGGTAATGACGTCAAATGTTTGTTGTATGAACAACAAACATTTGTGTAGGGAGGCAAAGGTTTATGTAAAGAATGTAAGTTTGACTAAATATGATGTAAATATGATGTAAATGTGATGGTTAATAAACATATAAGAAGAATATGTAATACAAACACCAAAACCAATTTTCGGAGCGTTTATCGTACTAAGCTTAAATTTATAATGTAAAAAAGTAAAACTAAAGTTATATTTTAACTCCACATTAAATCATATCATCCGTTGACTCAGATACTGTCTATTTATTCTCTTATATTTTTATCCAAAATCTCTGTCAGATACTTTGAACATTAAACATAATGAGAGTACTAAAAACCCCGGCCGTACTGTGTACCGGGTATTGTGAGTGCAAGTTTGTGGGATGGTGTATATGTATGTATGTGTACGTATGTGTGACTGGGAAAGGGAAACCTGATTAAATTGATTTTGAACTAGGTCAGTTACATTTTGCTACATGTGTGAAGTAAATACGATTGATTGATTAAGGTAAACTTTAAACTTCACTTTAGAACTGCCCTGACTGTCAAACCTGCCGAGTCAGTGTTCTTTTTTATGATATAGGGTCAAACGAGAACACGGGTCACTAGATGTTAAGTGACTACCGCCGCCCTTGGACACCTGCAACTCAAGAGTCACAAGTGCGTTGCCGGCCTTTTGAGGTGGGAGTCGTCGGTCGCTTTTATTATTAATCAGTGCCTTACATAATATAATACAGGTATTACTTCTTACATGTCACTCTTACGTGAAAGCACGAGACAATTATTTAACGAAACATAATTACGTACAGCCTCAACGTAACCTCCCACACCGTGCGGTATCAGTCATCGCCTGAGATATTACACAGCTGGGCCCATTAATTACACCGCACGAGTAAATTAAGACTACTTGAACGGGCAAATATGATTTGTGTACTTTGTTTACAATTTAACGGGGCATTGGGACGATAACAAGCCCAAAATTTTAGTATTGATCTAAATTGTTTCTTGTGATAATTTTCTTTAAAAAAATTGTAATCGACTTCGTAGTAAATTGTTTTAAGCAGTATTTTTCACCCTTAGATGTGAATCTTAGTTACAGTAGCTTAATATTAACTGCTCATCACCTTTTACAAAATATTAGCAGGGAAGTTAATCGTTGAGGAGTTCTTCTGGTACTTCCAATGGACATTGTTACGAGCATAAATTGCTTAGCAACCATATCTAATCGCAGTCCTTGAAATTAGTATTAAGTAGTTTCGGTGGCCGTTTGTGGTCTTCATTATCAATTTTATTTTACCAAATGGTGCTTTCCGAGAGCAACTGAACGATACGAGTTTTTACAAAAAAATACCCAAATCGCTGTCGGTTTTGCCTACAATAACGAAGTATAATAAAGAAGTAGTTGAAGAGTTCCTTCGATTCCCAGGATCCCATCAGTTAGTAAGTACCTCCACCGTATAGTTAAAAGGTTTAAAAAGAAAATTGTTCTACAATAGCCGTTTTAGCACAGCATAATTCTATTATTATGACAACTACAGTTCCAATATTAACTTAGCAGGCGAGTGTTATCACTGATATAGTTAGTATCTTCACGCATAGGTAACCTCTTACAAACAGGCAGGGTAAGTGCTTATTTGTGTATAAAAAATATAGATTTGTTTGAATTTCTTCCGTTAAATTCACGAAGGATACCAAGTAAGAAAGGCTTACAAGTAAAGTATATTTAACATCGAGTAAGGCGTGTATTAACCAGATTTAACCAGTTTATCATCGTAACGTCCGGATATTTTGTTGGTACCCGGTTTTGACTGCATAATGGAACAAATTTCAATATTTTAATATTTATAAGCAATTCGTTTGTTATTGGGCCGGTTGCTCGTACAAAGCCCTATTTTTTAAAGCCACCGTATTTCCAAGGGGTTTTTGTAAGGAAAATCTGTGAATCTCACGCCATTATTTACATTTGAATTAATATACAGGACGGATCATCAAAGGGACATTATCTTTAAAAATAAATAAAGGAGTACGTTAAGCTTTGACCCAGTTTCGTGAAAATAAATAGCTATCGGCGCTTTACACGGGAGTTTTCGACAGCAAATAATTCAATTTTTATTTTAAATAAAATATATATTTAGTAGCCGCTTACGGTTTTATCCAATTTCACATGAAAAAAGAATTTCTTTCTGTAAAATTGATATAACTTAATTTTTAGACACGTCAAGAATACTTAAAACAAAAATAATAGATGATATTTCAGAATCATTTATGATGACAACGATTGTTAACCAAAAAAAAGTTACACACGTTCTCCCTAATTAAACTCCTTCATATTTTATTTTGCAGCATAAACTAATTAGAGGTCGATAACGTTTAATTTTGTTATTTTTTTTATAAAATGTATTTTTAAACAACTTACTCAACAAATATCACGTGCTTGACATGACTAACCTGATTGTAAACGCTTGCAGCATCAATCTTGACACTAGGTAGTGCTTTGCGAACTCCACCCCCCTAACCATACAGTTTTGAAGACCTTTTTACGAAGGGGGATCCTCTATTGATGACGAAGCGATTATGTCAAAGGCACACCACCTAAAACGATACGATATCCCCAACATCAAACCTATTTGATTGAGGCGGCAAATAAGCCATCAAATCCTCGACTAGTCTTCGTCCGTTTACGTCCATTTCATCGTTCTACCCTACTCCGTCTCTCGAAAAGGACGCCACCTTCTGTTTAATGACTATACATATCTTGCCAGGATGCCAAGAAACAATAACTATCACTAATATTTTACTATTAGTCGTAACATCAGCCCAAAATCTAATACAGGATGTAATTGAATATATTTAATTCCTTAAATCCAAGTGAACAGTTGCTGATATGGGATGGTCCTAAGCGATGTCATTTCGAATTGTTTGTTATTGTGATAAACCTTCTAGATTAGACGTGAGTTTTTCACAACAAAGGGTACAACCATTGGTCAAGTCAAGGACCCTGACTGTTTTTATACCTACCTACGTACAAAAAAGAGGTTTACAATTTTAACAGTCTACAATCTCAAGTAACACGGCTTGCGTCGTATTCAAATAAAGGCCTAAATAAACACAGCACTTCATTTATACGACACATTCCAGTCCAATCATAAAAGCAACCTGAGAGCTATCATTGTAAACGAGTATTTAAAGTACAAAACACATTTACACGGAATTTATTCCGGACTTAATGAGTCCGCTCCAATTACATCTCATTGCAAAACATGAACGGTCTTAATGAGTAATTGTATTGGGATTACAGTCGTAATTAAAAGTATCAAACCGTTCTGCCAACCGCACCGGCCTACATCAACTATTACGCTACCTCTCTATTGTAAAAGCCCGTAAGCGTTTGTGTCTATTAACTATATAGAATACGCACTATCTGTCTACGGATATGTATAGTAGGTTAATATTAAATTTCTTGATTGATCCTACTACTTGAAGCTACTTTTACCTGCATTTTCACAAGGTTGGCTGTCTACCAATCACTGCCCAAGGGTCCGCCTAGTTCGCTTTTGTACCAAAACGTAGTGAAATTTTTAATCAATAAATAAAGCAACGCGTTTACGACAACGAATATAAATGTATTATCAAATTTTACCTCTTTATAAACATAAATATTCACTAAGAAACTTAAACTGGCGGAAACACTGTTGATCGAAGAGCCTATAGGCTTATAAAATTTATAATCGTCATTTAATGACGATGTGCTCACGAATAGGGAACTACATATCCTTGAGCATCGTCGTAAAGTCGCCTGCTTATCGGTTTTTTATTGGATTCGCTATGGTGAGTGTGCTCTCTCCTTTATCGGACTACAAGACGGAGCTATCTCTCTAGCTAGCCTCTATAGGTTTCAACATTTCATAGTCGTAACACCAAAAAACCTAACTAAACGCTTTGACAGCTTCGTTTCGTTCGAGTCGCCAAAGTCTGGAACGAACTATTTTTCCAGTCAATTATAATCTTGGAACGTTCAAGTGTAGAGCGAATAGGTTTCTCTTGGATAGGCGTTTACGATGTTTGTCTTTATCCTCATTTTCCATCAGGTGAGTTTGAAGACAAAGGCCTATTCCATTTCACAATAAAAAAATTAAAAAAACACATAGGTAATAAAAAACCGACGAGCGCTGGCTCAAATACAGATCGATGTTATCAGTGCGTCCATAGGAGGCCGTAGCTGGCCCTGCGATAGACAAAATCGATTAGCCGCCCTTTACGACACCCCTGGGAATTTATGGCCAGTGTATTTTTAGCCAAACCACTGGATTGCAGAAAATTGCGAAAAACATTAATAGCGTAAGTTTATGTTGAGCATGATTGGAAGGTATTTTAGCTGGAATTGAAAAAATGATAAAAAACATGTCATTGTCACTTAAAATTTTAGGAAGTACTTAAAATTGATGTAATACAATAAACAATCGAACTGATCATTAACGGTAATTTAAATTCTATTTAATTTTTAAATGTGTGATCCCTGAGAACATTAATCGTCAATATTAATGGCGTTATAAGTTTAAAATAAATTTCACATAATATACAGTTCATTAATGTCAATATTAAAAATTGCTTAATGGTATAACAAGTTACCTCTTTTAGTAAAAACGTGTTTTTTTGCGATTATACATTTTTAAATCTGGAAATAATGCCGAATATCCATGCCCCGCCACTTCATGACAGTCCACGTTTTCTTCTTTAAGCGCCCAACTTCAAAGGTATCTGAGTACACCTGATAAACTTACAACAATAGCTAACAAAGTTCACCACATAACTGCACCTACTTACAAACTTGAAGACTTCAAATTTGTCCCAATAACACTGCTGTAACTTCTACCGGTGTCAGTTTTAGCCTAAGGAGGCTAAACTATATACTTGCTACTACTCTTTATGGTATTACTATGAGTGTCAATTCGAATATAGTGTATAACTATAGAGTATGTAAAGTATTTCCATCTAATCTAATTAATTAATAATTCCCTTGACTACTTTCATTCACCCAAGTCATTCCTAAATTTTTCCTCCTCAACTGTTGTGCTTCGTTTTCTCAAGAACCTATTTCAAGTCCTACTCTTTGTATATCAACTTCCGTACTTCAAACATAGCTAGACAAGACCCTTGAATCACCAGGAATAAACCTTTCCTGTATAACATCTAGTAAATATATTTAAAAAAGATATGTGGTTATTGAGAAGGCGCTGACATCATTGGGCTGAAATGTTTTTAAACGTAGCGTAGAGATGGTTCGCCACTTGAGTCACTCTGATCTGGGAGAAATGTGTTTTTCAGATATCAAATTCAAATTCAAAATCATTTATTCAATTAAGACACTAAGTGACATTTATGAACGTTAAATTGAAGCTATTGTTAAAAATCATAGATCGACGCAACGCAGACGCCACAGCATGTACTGGATTGTCGAGGTAAAAATCAGGTGAAAACACCAAAATCTACTGGCTGCTTGTGTCGATCTATAACTTCCAGTTTCCAAAATGCGTAGAGCCTTATGAGAAGAATACTGGCAAAGAAACTCATGGCCACTCTTTTTAAAAGTCAGATGTTCAGGTACAATGGTATTAGTGTTACATGAAAGGTAAGCATGATGCAAGCTGTTGCCACCTGAATTTCATTTTATTGAAATGCTCCAAAAGCTAACGTACAAACAAAAAAAATCACTCAGTGATATCGTTGAAGGTTTGAACCTGTTAAACATATAAATCATTCAAGGTGCACATCAGTTACAAAGTCTACTGTTAAAACTAATCCAGTCACGAGACTGGATTAAGAGGCTATAGTTGCAGTTGAACGAACCAAAATAATAGTATAGGCTAAAGCATCGCTCGCTGACTATCATATTAAAACCTCTCAAAAACAAACTGCAGTAGTTATCGATATACTCATAGTAGATGGTAGAGACTGGGCTTGAACTACTTCATGTTCAACTTTTGGTCGATGTATGAAACTTGGTAGATGCGAGTTTGTAAACTAGAAACTAAATGGGACTGACATTTAGGTTAGGATAACACGCCCTCGCACGGTGAACCAAAACAGCAGAGCTAAAACGATTAGTAAATCGTTGATCACGTAGGAACTTCACCGTTGTGATCTACATTATAAATGATCGAAATTTACGAAGCCGGCGTGTAGTCATTCCATCCATCCATCATGTACCTACTCGAGTATGAATACATGTGGCGCTGCATTACTGTCATGTACTGCCATCTGTCAAAGGATTCATGGGTTTTGTTTTGAAGCCAGTTTGTATCACACTCACACCCGGCTTCTGAAAGGCTGATAAAAATATTGTTCAACTAAAATAATGTCAAATCAATTCGAGTTTCTGACACGTTGATCAAAGAAAAATTATTTTACTGATCTATGATCAATTTCATTGAATATTCGAATGGTATTTGATATAAGATTTTGCAGTAAAATTTTACTTTTGACATATTATAAGCTCTGTTAACTAATTCGATCATCAAATCACAGTGCATAATCATGCTTTTAGCTATATATATACTTGACAAGAGATTTGACATACGATTAGTAAATTTTTGCATTGGTTAGCCTTTCAGAATCTGGGCGTGAATGTAGTGAAAAAAGAGAAAAAAAATATTTTTAAATCCGTACTTTAATTTTTATTGTTGGATTTAAAAATAAGCAAAATAGTAAAATCCAAGTCGAAAACGGTTTTTATTAAAACCACATTTGAGATAGAATAGAATAAAGTTAAAAAAATATAACGTATCGTAACCGTTTTTCATCGACAATGATTAATTAAGAATCTTCGTACAAAGTTATAATTTGTTCAATGCCGAGGCAGAACAAAACGTTTTTTCGTCTTTAGAATCACATAGACATCGAAAATGTCTGGTACCTTAGTATCTTTATAATCTTGTTAGCAAAATATATACATTTGGCAATTACAAAACACATCACAATAATTTTTTTAGCTTTCATTAATTCTATTAAATCTGACAATTCTAATACAAAGATTCTACCTTGTATGGTTCTTCAAAGTTCTCTTTTATTCCTGAGCATCAAGTACTTCAACTCCAATAAGAAACTTAGAATCTGTGGCGAAGTTGTGAACGCTTGTTTTTATGATGGTCAGGGTTGTTACAAGAAAAAATATAAGGAGAACTTGGAAACTTTCAAGAAAAAAAATCAACTAAAAATTGTACCTACAAACGTCCACCCAGTAGTCAAGTAGTAAACTTCGACGTAAGACAACAATTTTTTTTTAGTAAGTAAGTATCACATTTACATTGGTGTCGAAATCTATTTTCTTACTTAAAGCCTTCTTACTACTAACTAAGCTTCGATATAAATTTATAATGTCATCATCAACATCTTCTGCATACAACCTAATTATTGGACTTCATCGTAACACGTTTCTGTCAGCTTCATCACCTTACTGACTCCTTTTCTATCCTTGTGTTTAGCCGTGGCATAGTCTACATAAATAATCCATCTTTCTTGTATTTTTGTCTACTTGTGTAGTATCCTTTATTCCTTTCATCCTTTCTCATCAGATTTCCATACTATAACAGATATTTCTTCTGTTCTTGTCACTTAAAAAATATATCTCAAAATTTTGATCCCATAACAAACATTGCATATAAAAAAGCAAGTCTCGCAGCGCAGTTCTACCGCAAAAAGTTGTGAGATCGTCGTTCTAAATATTAAAGAAATGCAGTCTAAAGTATGATTCACACTGTTATATTGCACACTGCTATTCACACAATTAAAATTTATTTTTGCATGGAACTTCTTGCGAACTCCGACGCGGCCCGTTTGGTGTGTATCGTACTTTATAATGATACGGCCACTGTGTAACGTTGTTAGGTAAAAAATTTTGATTACAATTAGATCTCGCAAAATTTTACGGTAGAAGAACTTCGTTGCGAGACTTGCATTATTTACTTAGAATGTTTTTGATGGGATTTGATTTCTTACTTTTGTAGGCAGGGGTATTAAAGGAATTATCGTTAATTTGTGACTTATTGTACCTACTTGTTTCCACTACTTACTACCTACAGGTACGTAAATAGTGGAAATAGGTAGGTCCAATAAGTCACAGATGAACGTTGGATAGGTCTTTATATCTAGTTAGGTAATGTAAATGAGAGGTAGTCTAATCGCATTTCTCTTATATTATATGATTACAAACACTACTGTGTTCAAAATTCGAACAGTTCTTCGTTCTGTGTCTACTAGAAGTACCTTTGCATTTTGATGATCGGTGAGTGAGGGAGTCAGATACAAAATTAAGGAACTTTGGATTGTGAAAGTTTTTAAATTACTGGTTTAAATTGGACGTAATTTGGGTATAGACCTATTACTACTACTATTAGAAGTTACAGGGGGATTGAAAATCATTGACTGTAGTGATAAATCATTTTCTAAAAAAATCATTAAATTCGCGACTTATTTGCGAGAACATACGTATATTTTCATGTTGCATTTCTTTTTATACCTTAAACAATATTTAGGTTCGCGGATAGTCGAAAACATAACTTTGAAGGACTTTCCGTAGGTTTCAACATAGATACACCGATAAAGCGCTATCGATAAGGGGCTCTTACTTACAGCTGGTACAAGTTAACAGGTAAATTACAATAGATTCTGTAGGAGGCAGCTGGCTGTAATTAATTGTTGTACTTCATAATATAGTGCAAGTAACTGCCAACTAATATTATTTACTGCACTATGAAATAGGTATTAACTAACTATTGGCCTATGTACCTACATATTTTGTCAAGATTATTGCATTCTACAAAGGATGTCACTTTATGTTAGCTTTTTACAAGAACTTTTTAAATATATTTCTAAACCCATTGGTTTCATCACAAGTCATTACTTATACCAAGAATTATGGTATAATTATTGGTTCTAGAAAAGATAGTGTAACAAAAAGATAGGAAGGCGAAGGGGAGTTTTATCTTTTAGATTTCCAAATTCCAAAAAATTATATATTTTTTATTATTGTTTATAATAATTTTACACTGCGTAAAACATTAAAAAAAATATGTTTAAACAGTAATAACCACGTGATTGAAAGAAAGTGTGTGTGTGTGCAATTCACACACGGTAGAAGTGAAACTTCTAAATTAATTAACCAACGAATTTTAATACGTAAATGCATAAAAATTATACACGTGAATGACACAAGAAGGCTTCATTCTCTTGCAGGCTAAATCCTATTTATGAATGTTTGTCTCTTTTTAATGTGAGTATTTCGTTTCATGGAATTTTAAATCACAACAATCTAAAGAAGTTTCACTTCAAAATCTGGATAAAAACGAAATTCATTTTCTAACTGAATTGATTCATGACATTGCACAGACAAAAATTACAAAAAAATTGCATATTTCAGTAATATATAAATTCTATTAGTTTCGGTAATAAATAAATCCTGTCAGTTTTCTTTAGTGGAAAATGATATTTCTTTTTTTCTCACGTTTATGACTAACAATAACTTTCTGAAACAAATTTCTATGGTTTTATTCTCATATGCCACATGAAACAGTTAGAAAGACCACATTCTTGTATGTATACCTAATTATCTACAACGTATTTTATAAGAAAAAGAGAGACGAATGTTTCATACTAAAAACAGCGCGTTTCGGTTTTTGTGGTTTCCATCCAAAGGATTCACCTCTTTAGACGAACGACTTTAGACAAATAAACTCGTAAACTAAATATACAAAATTTGTATAATATCATTAAACATTTTAAAATGCCAGCATTCAAACACGAAATATTTGACTGAGGTTTTGTTGACGAACAAAACAGTATTCCATTTATAAACTTGTAAATACATTTTCAATAGAAACAATTCCATGCACAATAAAAAAATTGCAGCAACAGCAGTGAAAGTCGTCGAGTGTCGTCCACGTCGCTCGCTAGAAAGCGCAGCATGAGATATCCTCTCTCTAAGTGCACCGACGACCTAATCAAAGTGGCAGCTACAAGTAAGTTATATTTAAAGAAAAGTGATTTTCAGTACAATGTTGAATACTGGTTTTTACACTATTGCTATTTTCGTTCGTGCCTTCCGTAAAATAACTGTTGGCTCTTTACTTCAAAAAAAGCACATACGTCGTTGTCGCTACGTCATACCTCTTTTCAACACCTAAATATGTTATCAGAACTTTAGAAGAGGAAACAGTTTTGGCATCGCACAATTATTGGTGTTGAGAGTGTTTATATGAAAGAAAGAAAGAAAGAAAGAAATAATTTTTATTCTGACTCACACAGGATAGGTACATGGTTTTTTTTTTTTCAACAGAAAAAAATAAAAAGTAAAAATAAATTTCTAAATAAATACCCCAGCATGAGACAAAAATGGTCCTTAGCTCAGCAATATGCTACTTCGCACGATTAATTAGCGAAGAGGCGCTGGTATACTGCCAAGGCCAAGTGATGTAGGTACGGACATCATGCTATCAAATAAACATTATGAAACTAAACTGTATACATGAAAACACACTGACATTCAGATTACACATTAAAATAACGATTAACAAACGGACAAACCAGATTTTATGGTTACAAATACATTATCAAAAAAAAAAAAATATATATATATATAATAATAATAAGTAATATAGTGGTAATAGACCGATAAGAGCGCCGAGCAATGATTGTAGATATAACCATTCCCCATGACGACAATCTCTTAAGGGCTGAAAAAGAAAAACAAATGAAGTATTTGGATTTGGCCCATGAGGTGGTCGACATGTGGGATGTGGATTCGGCAATCATTGTGCCGATAGTCATATCAGCCCATGGGTTGATTGCAAAGAGCCTCGATCAACACCGTCAGAGGCTCACGTTAGGCAGCTGGATTAAGGGCCTAATGCAGAAGGCAGTCATTCTTGACACGGCACGTATTGTGAGGATGTTTCTATCTCTGGAACCCTAACCACCGATAGCTTGGTCCCTGTACTCGATACCGGATACTATTTTTTATATTTTTAAATATATATATTTTTTTAAATAATGTATTTAAAAATGTAATTTATATGTTTCATAGATGTTAATAAAGAGAATAATAATAATACTTAAATAAATCTAAACCAAAGACAAGATATTTCAGCCATTTTAATATCGTATTACATCCCTATAGATTGAGTGGTATTATAGCTCTTTGGTTACATTTCCTTGATAAATCTATGGTGAAAGACAGACGCGGGGTTTTCAATACAATGTCTCGAAATCATGACGCTTGTCAAAAAGGAAAGCGAAGAAAAAATCAAAAAATATCTACCATGGGAAAGTGGAGGATTTAATATAGCTAATTTAAGCTACCGCATGTAAGATTATGAAACTATGAAACTGATTGTAATCAAGAATCAAAGTATAATTCTTTTCTGTAGGAAACAATATAAAATGTGGTTGGAAAATGGCGCGCATAATGGATCTATACAATTTATCTATTGTAAGTGTACAACGCATTCTTCACTTTAGACAATGAATTCTCTGATTAATACTAACCTAATACAACTAATGTAAATTCCTAAATGATATTTACAAGGCTAGGTAAGGTTATACTATATTTTTTTGTAAATTAAGCAAATGTTGTTTAAATTTTTTGTTAAACCTAGACACCTGAATTTGATGTACGGAGAGGCGGAGGTAAATTATTCCAACACCGAGTACTTGTTAGCCTAAAGCTGCCACGAAATGTGGCACTTCGGTGCCTAGGTGTCACAAGAAGATAAGAGGAAGCTCGAGTACTGTGCTTATTATTGGTCCTGGACCAGGTAAGCTTTATGTATAGATATTCAGGCCTCTGAGTTAGAATTACACCAAATAGTAATGTGGCAAAGTGAAGGTTTCTGCGTGTTGCCATTTTCATCATGTTGCCTTCATTAAGAAACGGAGTAACATGTGAGCGGGATGGTATAGGGAAACAAAAGCGTGCACATGCATTTTGGACCCGTTGTATCATCCTTTCAGTTCTGCTTAGTAGACAGGTTCCGTACACCGTTTCAGTATAATTAAATTTTGACAGAATAAGTGACTCACAGAGCATAATTCTCGTATCCACATCTATATAGGGTCTAACACGGTATAGCAACTTCAGACGGAAAAAACAGTTACACACAGCTTCCAGTATATGGGTTTCGAACTGCAGTAAACCATCAATAACCACTCCCAGGTTACGAGCTTCCGAAACCTGCTCAATTTGGGATCCATCAATCTTAATATTTGGGTTACTATGCCCGATGTTTTCGATAGATGCCCTGGAGCCCATCACCAAAAATTTTGACTTACTGGGATTTAGGACAAGTGAATTTCTTTTTGCCCAGTCTGAGATCTCATCTAAATCTTTATTCATTTTATCCACAGCTTCATGGCAATTCCCGGGATGACAAGAGATATAGAGCTGAAGGTCATCAGCATATAAATGGTAATTGCAATGCTCTAAAGAAGTGGTTATATCCGCAGTGTAAATAATAAACAACAGCGGCCCGAGGATAGATCCCTTAGGAAAGCCCCTGGCCACTGGACTGAGAGTAGATATTGTACTGCCTCCATCTCTACTATTCAACAAACCAACGCAGTGTTTGTGAGTCACAACCGTAGTAGGATAACTTGGACAGTAATAGAGAAATATTTATTGAATCAAAGGCACGTGAAAAATCAAGTAAAGTGAGTAGAGTCCCCATACCTTTATCCCTGGCCTCCAAAATATCATCTACAACGTCAATTAAGGCTGTGGCAGTGCTATGTCCTATCCGAAAACCAGACTGCTTTTCAGGTAAGACCTTTAAAGTCTCTACATATTTTCTCAGTTGACTGCATACCACCTTTTCCAAGACCTTAGATAGGCAAGGAAGCAGGCTGATTGGCCTGAGATCTTTAATAGAGCTTGGATTTGGCTTTTTAGGAATAGGTCTAACTAATGCTATTTTCCACAGGTCGGGGAAAGTTGAAGTAACCAACGATTTATTAATAATTCCTGTTATGGCGGAGAGTGTGTTTGGAAGTGTCATCATTAACATGTCAAGAGATATATTATCTACTCCCAAAGCATTCGTTTTTAGACCTTGAATAATTTTCAAGACTGCAACTTCATTGGTTGGTTCAAAGTGGAAACTGTCTGGACCATACCTCTGAAATTCATACTGAGTCAGTTGAGACAAGGTTACCTCACCACTACCAGGTACATCCAAAAACTGTTTATTAATAACTTCTGGATCACTACAGAAGTAGGGCAGCTCATGTATGTTACTACCTTTATATGTTATTATAGATTTGATGTTTTTCCATAGCTTTTTAGGATTTTCTATGTTCTTGTGAATGTTAGAGTTAAAATAAGCTTGCTTCTCACTATCTATAGCAGCTCTTACTAAAAGTTTCATTTCTTTGTATGAGTTAAAGTGAGACTCAGACTTACTAGACTTAAAGCGTTGATGATACTTGTCCCGAAGCTTGACCATGTCTTTTATTGTATCTGTAATGCATGGACACCTTTTTTCTCTGATTAACACTTTCTTGAGTGTTACCATGTTGTTAACATCATTCAGACCCACAATGTGTTCCCAGTCTATTTTAATAAGATCATTAATGAAATGATCAAGCAGTATGTCTTTCATTGGCCTGAACGTAATCCAGTGAGGAATAGGCTTCTCAGTTTTAAAATTTAATTCGACAGAAACCACTGCGTGCCGACCAAGTTCTGGTATATGCAATACAAAAGTGTCACAGACCTGGGCATCGGTACAGACTAGGTCAATTACAGTTTCACTGTGGTCAGTGAAATGAGTAGGTTCCACAATAACATTCCTAAGACTAACACAGTGCAAGAAATTGTTGAAAAGCTTTGTCTTACTGTCCTCAGAGTCCTGAATATCAATATTGAAATCTCCAAGTAGCACTATCTTGTCTGAGGGTGTGAGGGAAGACAGTGTATCAATGAGTGCATCTATAAAAATATTGACATTTAACCAAGGTGGTCTATAAGCCGTACCAATAATCAGGGATTGTGAGTTGAGATTCAGTTTTATCCACATTTATTCAACTAATGGTGAGACTGGATGTGGTACAGTGTTATATGCAACCCTAACCAGTTCTTGTTTAACAATCTAATATTGTAAATTTAAAATTTTATCTAAATTCTTAATTTTAGTGGCACTAGAAAACTGTAAGATCGAGATACACGTTGATAAACTTGACCTCTAGCTCTCGGTTTTGTCCACAGATGCAATAAGTAGTGACATCTTCCCCAATATACGGCTATTCCGGGTAGTTCGATTTGTAGCTTTTATGCAAATTTCCTGTTAAATAATGGACGTCAACACAAAATTTGCATCATAAAATATGCCAGTTATAGACTACCTTATTGGAAAAACTGCCCATCAACTCAATTTCCCTAAAAGTGTAATTTAAGGGGGGAAAACTTTTGATAGAGTCGTAAAAATCGCATTTTACGAGATGAGCCTACAGCAATATTTGCTTGGCTATATTTTACGTTATTTTCCGATCGCAAAATATTATCTGGGTTTATTAAGGGTCAAAAAATGCGGCACAATATTGGTTAGAAATGGACCACGCATTCATTGCTTTCGTGTTTATTTTATTAGTTACCTTTCGATAAAATATAATCAAATCGTTAAGAAACCTTTGCTAAAGACAGAAAACGGTGTCATTTCTATAAATTATAGTTTGTCTGTCTGATTGCGCTAAAACAACTTTTTCCCTTTGCTCGCGTTAATATAGTCTTTGTTGATCAATTTACCATTCCTCAAGAATAGTATTATTTTTTCTGGATGATGTAGTTTTCGGTACCCCTGACAACGTGTTTGTAAAATTTCACGATGATCGGTTAAGTTCTAATAACGTGAAACCATTACAAACAAACAAAGAAAATTACTTTGACATTTAAAATATTAGTTAGTATAACAGTAAAATATAAATTAAAATACTAATATGTATTCTTAAGAATTCAATAATAGTGTTAAACTATTCAATATCTTGTCGGAAAAACCAAGAATATCTTTAGATTACTTGCGTATTGTGTGCCCTATATACGTAGGTTCGTCAGAGCTCAGAACCGCGTGAGTTCCACCACTGATGTCGCAAAATTTTTTATGGTATAATTAACTTTTGAGCGTGCCTCGCTCTAAGTTATTTTTATTATTTCGGAACCCGTGCTTTTTCTGGCAACGTGTATGCAAAATATAATGATGATCATATCCTGACAAACAAACATACATTCGCATTTATAGTATTAGTTAAAGGCTAGTTACTATCAGGAGTGCCGTACGTTTGTTTATCACCAGGTGGTCATCAGCGGTTTAACTTGTGCGTTGCCAACCCTATTACCCTTCAAAGATCTAGCGACCCTAACTTATCCAGCAGAGTCCAGCACTATGCCCGTTGTACTTGTTAACCGCTTTCTTATATTATCTTAAATATATTTATCCAATCATTTTACAGCAGAAGAATAATAAAATAAACGTTACATTAAATAAAATATAGTACTGTTAAAAATATTTAAGACCGTTAACTTAACAACGTTAAGTAATACATTTTAACAGCAACGGGAAAGCTTCACCGTCTTAGTTTATAGCTGGCCTCGTAAACGGGGTTCGATTCCCGACGTCAAACAAAGCAATAAAAAACACGATAAACGTTCGATACAGAAAATCCATTCTGTGTTTATAGTTCTCAGTTTACAAAGTTTTGCTATCATACGGGAGGGACTGACTGAGCTGAGAGCGTGAGGGGAAACACAAACATATAGGCAACAACGAAATTTGCATATCAATCAAATAAAGCCATTAACAATCCCGGAATGGGGCACTAAAATAAGTTTTCTCATACGTCTGTCTTCGTAAAATACGTCTTTAATAAAGTTATCAAGGGAACAAAAGCTATTACTAGTGTTTTTAAACAAATATTAATCCCGTGTATAAAACGTTCCCAGTGCTGAGGTAAGGCCTTGTCCGATTAGAGTAGTTGGCCGACAGTTTACCATGCTGGTTTAATCTGGCTTAGTGGAATATCCAAATCTTTGAAAATATTAGGTAGGGCCTCATGTAGGCAGATTTCTAGGTAGGTAGGTATTATAAAGGAAACATCGTTGGTCTATGATACTGTAACTACCTATATCCACTATTAACTTACCTATCTATATATTTAGGTAGGTAGTATAAGTGATAAAAAATTGTATGCAAAAGTAAGCTTTTAATCCTATATTTATTACATAGTTATTTGTGCAGTTTGTATATCCAAAAACGAGAGAACTGAAATGGTGGTATATTTTAGTTATTCTTTTCTTAGCTAAACACTAATTGTGTTCAAAATTTGAAGCTTGTGGGTCTGGTAGAAGTACTTTAGAATTTTGATGATCGGTGAGTGAATGAGCCGGTGATAAAATTAACCAACTTTAACTCGCAATAGCTCTTAATGTTCTTGTTCAAATTGAATGTAATTTTGAAATATACCTACTAACATTGTGCCAAAATTATTGGTTTCTCAAAATTTAGTCTTCTAGCTTTATCCACAATGAAGTTACAGGGGGGTTTAAAATGCCCTAAATGGCTTTGAGAGAAAAGGATGAACGGAGATCAAGTCAAGCAAAAAAAAATAGAAACACCACCGTAACGGTGGTGTTTCTATTTTTTTTTGCTTGACTTGACAGGGGCACTGCCATGTCCCCATAAAAAGGATATTAAGATTTTTTAGAGGCACACTTAAGAAGATCTATAAGTAGTTTCACTTCATATTTATAACATCTCAGATCGTACAAGAATATTTTAGACTATTTTACATTTGGGACATTAACTTTTACCAGCCCTCCTGAAAGTCACAAGTAAAGGGCTAGTGAAAATGCTTTGTCTGAATGAACGAATCCTAAACTGGCTGCAAAAACAAAATGCCAAAAAAAAAATCACTGCTGCCGAACACGAAACTGGTTGATGTGTATTTAGCAAATCAACAAGCACGTTTTGGTTTGACTAATTAAGTTTTTTTTTCTTTTACTAAAGCGTAAATATGTCGCAACAAAATTTGTAGAACCTACAAAAAACTGAAAGCTTTAAAATTTAACAAGTAATAATATATAGGCTATAAACTTACTAAACACATCTCAAAAAAAAGGGATAAGAGACTTAAACACACAAACTATCTTTCTAAATATACTTCCAAATAACATCTGGCGGACCACTGAAGTCTACAGCAACAAAAAAGGGTCAACTACAAACTCTCACTATGAATGGAAGAGCTACAAGTATGTCAATATTTATGGGAAAACTTTAAGTGCTTGTAAATGTCGACCCATATCCGGATATAAGACTTTTGATTTTTGTTATACATATATGTCTTTTGAGTTATAATAAAGAATATGAATACATGACATGAAAAAATATGTCTGAACCATGACATTTAAATTAAAACACCATAATATAGTATGCTGTTTGTATAGTGCATTCTGATGAAGTCTGCTAAGACCATGCCCTAAATAAAAGGCTATAAGGTGTTTTGATTCTCGGTGACGTTTCAAGGAACAATTATAAACAAAAAAACCGCCTCGAACTCAAATAACATTGAAAAATGATTAACAAATGCATAAACTAAAAGTGTTAAACGACACTATGATCTGTTTCAAAATCAAATTATACATTCATGATACGTGAGATACACTGAAAGTTTTGCGTAACTCATTAATAAAACAATTTACGTGTAAAGTAATATATTTACTGCTTTTCGAAGTATTCTCCATTACATTTTAAACACTTTTTCATTCCATCAAACCATTTTTGAAAACATGAGGACCATTGGTTTTTCACGTGCTGAACATGCACGTAAAATATTGATGTAAGATTTTTTAAATTTGGCTCATACCAACCCCAGATGTCTTCGAATCTCCTCATAGGTGATACGCCGGTTTTTTTCAATTAGTTGCCTGACAGTAGCCACATTTTCCTCAGTGATCGCAGTTGAGGGCCGGCCTTTACAAATTTCATCATGATGAGAAACACGGCCACGATCAAATTCTGTGTACCTTACGGTGCTCAAGTGAGGCGCTTCTCTCCCAGAAGCATTTTGAAGACGAGCAGTGCAGTTTTGCAGTTGGTTGAATCCTGGTTCAGCACCTAACAATGTCCTAAAAGAAAACTTACCCCTAAAAAGTGGTCACTGTTTGGTGGTCTAGCGCCGGTGTGATTCATCATATCTTCTTACCAAACGGGATGAGCATTACTGCAGATGTGTACTGTGAAGAACTGAACATAATGATGGAGAAGCTCGCACATCTCCAGCCAGCTTTGGTCAAAGGTGCACAACATCGTACGACCTCGTACTGCACAGCAGTCGGTCTCCAAGTTGCAAGAGCTGGGGTCGGAAGTTCTCCGTCATCCGCCGTACTCACCAAAACCTTGCGCCTACAGACTTCTACTTTTGACAGAATTTGAATAACTTCTTGGCAGGAAAAAAATCAACACCCGAGAGGCAGTACAAAATGCCTTTGAAGGATTTGTTTCCTCCCGTCCAGCTGATTTCTTCAAGAAGGGCATAAATAAACTGCTACTGTGTTGGCAAAGATGCATCGATTGCATGGGTTATTACACATTACTTTGATCAATAGAAATGAAAAATATAGAAAAAAAAAATCGTTTGAATTTTTTCATATAAAACGGCAATTTCATAGGTAAAGACCTAATATATAAGTATGTTTATCAGCAGTCTGGTTACATAGTACAGGCTCTGCCTAGTTGGGGTTCAGACGGCCGTATGTGAGATATATGAAGTTATTATTATTATTATTATTTCCTCCTTATTTTCCAAACTGGTTGGTTCACTTAAATAATATGTATAATAAATTCCAATCCAATTATCAGCCTGTTGCCGTCCACTGCTAGACAAAGGCCTCCCCCAAGGAGCGCCAACTATCCCGGTCTAGAGCAGTCCGCATCCGATCTCCTGAAATAGAAATTGTATTAAAAACGTGATTTTAATATAGGAAGAAATTTTATATTTGTACTGGAGAGGTAATCATATTATTAAAAAATCAGTTTAAAAACAACAGGACCATTAAATATTTATATTAAGTTTACTGCTTTTCATTTGACCTCGTTTTCATCTTTTAAACTAACTTAGTTTATAATAAATTCAAGCTCAGTGTTGTTCTAATATGCTAGCTGAGGTTCCCAATGAGTTGGTACAGTAGGTACATTGTTTCTGAAAATAATATTTAATACGATTTTTTTTAATTTTATATTTTAACCTCAGATTAAAAAAAGTACACAATAATGTATTCCCATCATACGTTTATCACTCTCCATGCCAGTATGTAACATTTCCCGGCAGACCGACAAAGTTAGCCATGGACTTGTTTCAACTTGTAGCCTTAGAGATGATTTACACCTCTAACTATACATGCACGCGTTTTCCCTGCATTTATACATGGTTTTACAGAAAAGTCTTGCCATATTTTAAAGTGGTTCAAAAGATCCCCTGAATAACGTTTAGCTTAACACTTTGGGAAACTCTGTGATTTTCATAAGAAAACTAATGTTTACATAACTTTAAATGAGAATCCACGAGGATTTACGTGAGGCAGCACGATGTCACAAGCTGATGATGATGATGAAGCTGAAGATGTTACAAGCCACCATACTTAGTATTATTTTTAAATGAAACCTCTGCTAAGTCGAGTCATAGAACAAGAACCCTTGAA